>WBNH01010798.1:496018-591468 GCA_013401255.1 Urocolius indicus | reverse complement strand
GGAGGTGTTTTAAGACGGTTTTATTTCTTGTTTTATTTCTGCTGTCTTTAATAAATCAAACCTTTTTCTCCCTAAGTTGAGTCTGTTTTGCTCATGACGTTAATTACCGAGTGATCTCTCCGTCCTTATCTCAACTCACAAGCAATTTGTTATAATCCTCTCTCTCTCTCCTGTCCAGTTTAGGTGAGAGAGTGATATTATGTCTGGGTGGACACTGGGCTAAACCACCACATAGGTAAGAGAGTGTATGTGGAGGGTTGTGTAACACTCTAGTCAAAGAAGTGAGCAGAGAACATAACTTTTAAGTCTTGCAGCTTTAAATCTTATATTACAAGTTTTCCATTCAGTTTTTTTTTTTTTTTACGTAGTTGAGTGGTTTTTGTATGTTTAGAAAATTTCAAATAGAGTTTTCTTTTATGCACCTCTCCTTAAATGTAAGGGTACTTATTAATCATGACATTGAATTTTATACAAGTGATCTTTACAAGAACCCACACTGCAATCAAGAAATGGGCTGGCAGCCTGACCTTCAGTGAGATGTTTTCCTTTGGTCCGTCAGATAATGGGGACAGAGAGCTTAGGTTTGTTAAGACTTTCAGTTAAAGCTAAACCTCTTAGTTCTAAAAGACTAGAAAGGGGAAATGGAAAATGAATAAGAGAAGAAAACTCAGTTTTCTGACTTGTGTGATGATCTCTGAGCTTTGTGACTTGACATACCTGGATTAGTCTCAGAAAAGGCAGAAGACTCTTAATTTAGAAATGTATTTCAGGCAGCAGCTATATTTCAGCAAAACAGCAGTATGTCACCAACAGAGCTGGGCTGATAAGCCTCATCTTGCAGGCAGCATGCAGTCTAGGAAACCAGAGAAGCCAGTTGACCCTCTAAATGCCATTCCAGATGGGTTGTGCCTAGCCAGCCATTGATCTGGTCCTGTGAGGACAGCCAAGCCCACTGTTCATAAGTTACTCCCAGGAGCTTGCAGTATCATTCCTGACCTGGAGGGAGATGACTCTTAACTGTTATACTGGCATTCCAGTTTTTGTATGCCAGAGGACTTTCAGCTAAGACAATAAATAGATAAATAAATAAATAAATAAGGAAACAAAAGCCATCGTAACAGCTTTCTGAGTTCCAGAAAGGTAGTAGCAGGAGAAAACAATGGAGCCGTCACAGGCTTTGCACATGTACCGTGTTTCACGTGCAAGGGGATTGCCTTTGAGTCCTTACTCTGTTAGGATTGCCTTTTGGGGAGAGACATGATGTCCAGGAGTGGGTTCCAGTGTGACACAACTGCAGTGTGTCACTGTCCCAAGAACATGGTGAACCTCAGCAGTTTTTGATTCATATGTAATAACCACACTTTTACTTACGAATGATCTAAAATATTTTACCACCTACCAAAGGCTGTAAGTGCCCACCAAGTCAGATGTAACTTATGTCACATGTACGACCACTGAAAGCCCAGTTTTAAGGCTATATGTGATATTAATTAGTCTTCCAGGCAGACGGCAGTGGCCAATATTCCTTTGTATCATCTTTTAGACAAGTAATTTCAGGAGCAAACACCCTACTGACAGAAAAAATAAAGGCTGTGTAATTATCCATTCTTTGTTACTTAACATCAATTGGACAGATGTAAATCCTCAATCATACTGAAGTTTTTCATGCTCACATAGCATCAAGTGTCAGGTAAAGGGTCCACTTTGGTCTGAACAGAAATCTCTGAAAAATATATAAATTTTCTGGAAGGATGGATTGAAACAAGTTCCAGTAATAGTAGTTTTCTTCACACCAGGGTTTTGAGAACTTCAGGTTTTTTACTTAGCATTTTTTTCTTAATGTTGATATTACATTAATTCCAGAGAATTTCAATTATCAGGGATTGCTATAGTCAAAATGAGATCATCTAAGGCAATGCAAAACCTCAGGCGCAACAGACACTGCTGCATTACCACTGGTTTGCTAAATGCTTTCATTTAAAACTCACAGAGAATGAACAGAAAACACTATCAAACCCCTGCAGATCAGACCAATGTCTGTCACCTAAGTCACCCAAAATTCTAAACCCAAAGAAGCGGACTTGCCGTCTCTTATCACTGTCATTTTTCTAGCAGAAGAAAGAGCCTTGAAATGTCACAAGAAAGCAAAAAGAATCATTAGTGCAGCAGATACAAGTGAGAAGGAACTTCAAAACTAAATTCAAAATGAAAAATTACATTTCTTTCATCCATGCCTCAACTTTTTCCTCTCTTAGGACTGTGAACATAATAACTGACAAATACTTTGATAACTGAAAACAATAAGCAACAGAGATAAGAATCACATCCTCACATCCTGGCTCATGGTCCCAAAGTCCCTCAAGTTCCCAAGTGATCCCAGAACCAAACAGATTTCTTGCCTCAGTGCAGGCTGCTGCACACCACTTTTTCAAAGACTGCTGACATACAACATTTTATAGTTCCACTCTTTAAGTATTTCAAAGAGGAAAGGAGAAGAGAATATCCAAACTTTCTCCCTTTCAAGTGTGAACAGAGGACAAGAGGTTCTCAGGTAGTGAAAATACCTGCTTAAATAAGGCATGTGACTAATAAAGACATTTAATGAACAGAATGGCTCTTACAGGTGTCTCCTTGGTGATGACAGCTGTGCTTCAGCAAACCCCAGCAAACATCACCAAATCTCCTCCGGGCATCAGCTTTACTTGATGTGGCACAGCAGCACTGTTGGGTTTCATCAATTAAATCATAAGCTTGCTTGCTTCAGGGAAGCTGTTCCAAACTTCCCTCATTTGCAAATGAGATAATATGGCCTTTCTTTTGGAAGATCAACAATAATCTTGTACAGGAATGGATGTGAAACAAAACACCTGAAGCAAAGTAGTATGTCTGATGTTACTTCCTTATTTCCATTAGTTATTTTGTCATCTGTAGTGTCTGTAGGGCGTGACTGCAAAATTACCTATCCTGAAAATGTCTTTTTTCTAATTTGAAGCAGTGGTATATAATCATTTCATAGCTTCATTAAGTGGCTTGTCTTAACATGTACTGTGTCAGTACAGACTGCAAAGATCATTCTGGCATCTTCAATAAGATAAGGAATATACTGATATTTTTCCATCCTATCAGCCCCTGCTGAGCCATCTCATCTCCCAAAGGGGAAGACATTTGAAAAACCTGGTGTAATGACCCAGTGTTTCTGAAAGATGATTCTTTCTTCATTAGTCTTTCTTTTTTGTGCTGCTGAGCTGAAAAGGATTCAGTGCAATGACAGAAAGAAATAGTGGTAGCTGGTATTTGATTAGGAAAGAGGTAGATTATGTTATTAAACACAATCTCTGGCTGAACTGTTTGTCTTGTATTAGATATACACATAGCCTAAATGAGTATGCATGAACAAAGCTGAAAATGAGGTTGTGAGCCTTTTATTCCTTTCTCTTTATACAAATGACCTTCTTTCCAAGATAAATCGTTAAGGAAATGACACATACTATGGAGACCTGAGCTTTTTCATTCAAGTATTCTTTGAAATATGTGGAATTATTTTTTTTACTGTTTGGCATTAAAATGTTGTAAAGAGAATTTCAGAAGCTGTAGTAGCCAGTAGTACACCAGTTTTGCCCCTGGGTATTTGTGGCAAATTGACCCTTACACAAATCCATATTGGATTAATATGGTTAGTTGTTAAGGAAGGCTTTTCCCAGTAGTAGCTAGATGGTAAAATAGGGCATGGAACACCTTGGTTTTACCTAAATTCCCGGATTTATAATTTACTGGTGAAAAGTTCATGCTGTTCTATGTACTGAGAACAATTTGTAGAGCTGCATATTTCAGAAGGAATTATTTTCATCTGAACACATGTATTTTGGACATGGTCCAATCTTATGTAATTCTTTGAAGGATTTTCTTTGCTTCACAGGAAAGTGTCTTCAAAACAAATAATAGTGTTTTAAGTCTACTGTGGGAGGAATGTTAGCTGGGAAATAGCCCAGTGCACAGAGTGTTAATGTGACCGATTGCCCTAGAGATGCTGAATCACGTATTTGTGAGTCTGTGCTGAGAGGGTTTGCGTAATGAAGGGTTTAAAAATTCCATTTTCTACATCATTTCCTGGACAGAAAGTATCCAGTTTTCACTAGATGGAAATTTACTTTTAATAAGGAAAGGAGAACTGCACTTGGCAGGCAGAGAAGAGAGCTTCCCAAGGAGAGTTACGATGATGTGATAAATCATCACCTTCAGAATCAAACAACATGCTCCAGCAGCTCTTACTGATGCTTTTTATTTATAAGTAGATGTTCTCTAGTGGCTAGCTGCACTTCTGCTTTTCAGGGACAGGCTGATTTCACTCAGGGGATACTGCTTGAGAGATATCTGACATAGAGCCTAGGGAGCATTTTGTTCATTAGGAGATTAGAAATATTCATTGTCCCTCTTCTCTCACCATCACCCAGGGTATTTGAAAGGAAGGGGAAGCAACAGAGAGCATTCTCTTTCTGCTGCAGTTGGATGGATTTGGCTTTTTCTTGGTAGGATGAATTGTAAGGATTTATATCTCCCAGGGCTTCTAATGTCACCCAATCTTTAACAGCTCCCCCAGCTTTCTGTTTCTTAGATGCTCTTCATAGCAATCTTGTCCACTCCTGCCAAACCCCTAGTTTCTATTTTATTTTTTGTTTTATTTTTAAGAATTTGATATCTCTTCCAACATTGCAATTCAAAGGGCTTGTGGGCAACAGCTGAGCTTCATAGATTTTTCTCCTCTCACATCTAGGTAAGGTGACTGGCCTTATAGGCAGCCTTCAAAGCAAGCAGCTAGGCCTTTCTGTAGGCAACATTTAGGTTCCTGCATTTCTTTTTCTCCAAACACCTTTATCTCTGAATAGAAATATGGCATGGCTCCATGGAAAAATCCCCCTTTCCCACTACACTTCCTCACCCCTGTGCGCTCATCAGTGGTGTGGTCCTCCCTATCCTCTGCCCCACCCTACCTGCTTCTCTCCAGGGTGATGAGCAGAGATGGTCTTGGCATCTCCAGCAGAGGAGGCACTGGGAAGTCCAAGAAGCTTTTCCAGGCTTTAGCCCTAGCCTCTTTGTCTCCTTTTGTCCCAGGGATCCCAAATGGGAGAATTTGCAAGCCCATACCCATGAGTTTTATTCAGCATCGCTTAGGCCCTTGTATCTGTCAGCTACATCACCCATGCTCACTGAGGAGGTACCATGACAGGCTTCAGGCTCTGTCCAGCCTGTGCAAGAATGGCTGGAGACAGGTGGAATATAGACATCAATCCTGCTAATCCAGAAAAAAATGGATCACAGGTGGTATGGGGGAGATGATTTAGTTCTGCAGAAACTAGGAAATGTCAAAATTATACCTTCTGTTTCAGCCCAGGTTTCTGCTCTGACTCTTACTACTTCTGCTCTTCACGCCTCTTTTTTTCCTCATTGTCATTTCCAAGGGAGACTACTTTTTGTTAAGTGGGAGGGTAGATTTGCAGAAGAAAGGTCTTTGTTCTTTGTGCCACAAATTGATTAGCATTCTTTCAGCTTCACAGTTTGCTTATCTAAAAAGGAAGATCGTTAGAATGAGGAAAGAATAGCTTTTGCATTTCAATTTTCTCATAACTAAAAGCTTCTGAGATACCTTAATGATACTGTAGAAGATTCTGGGACTCACTCATCAGTCTCATATTCATCTGACTAGTAACATCCTCCAACAGGTCCAGTAGAAGACACACTTACAGGAAGAAAAAGTCATTAAAAAAAAACAACTTTACTATCATCTTAACCTCACTTTGCACAGGAAAGAAAACCTTTGGATCATGAACTCACTTTTTTAGCTAACTATACAGAAGGAAGAAGTTTGTGAACTGTGCACCAGACTGATTAGTCCACAGTGAGACCTCACAAGATGAAAAGGTTAGCAAGCTTCTAGGATGACCATGAAAGTATAAAGTCCATGACTTAGGTGTGGAGAAGCAAAGTAGAAAGAAGGAATTTTCAGTAGGCAATTTTCAATGAACTCAAGACAGCTTGCACGTGAAAGCTTTGACGAGTAGAGGAATTATACAGAGTAAATGACCATAAATAAGCACAAACTAATCCGAAGGAAAGTTAAGAGGTGTAGTGAGAGACTCACTGTACTAAATCACTGGGTTTTCCTTGGCTTTAAGCAAAGGAGTGCACAGGAAATGGGAAATTGTACAGCTTACTAAACCTAGCTTGAATAGAGTTGCAAAGGCATGTGAGGACAAAAACTAAAAAAGCAGAGACATAATGTGTCCTGTACTGTAAAAGGAAATTATTCTGTGGCATTGTTGTGAGTAGAAAGAAGGCAAAGAAGAGTGTTTGGCAGAGAGGAAAGACAGTAGATACCACTGAGATAAGAGCCTTTTTTTGTACTTCAGTCTTCACTGGAAAGGTATGTTGCAATCAGATAGCAGTTACTCAAGGTACATATGCAAAGCAGAATTGAGAAAAAGAGTACTGAGACAAAACAAGCTGGTTTCAGATCATCTGAGCATGGTGAAATGGAGAGCAAGTTAAAGCAGTCTCAGAGCCTCTTGTCTTTCAGATTTTGAAGGAGGCTTTTCATAGGAAAAGCAAATGTCACGCTTAACTTTACAAAGAGGACAGGGAAAATAGCAGTTAGGGAATGCCAATGGAACTTCAATCCTCAAAGAAATAGTTCTGGTTGTCTAGAAGGATACATAATGATACATAATGACAACTTGAATTTATCAAATAAGGCCCATCAAGATACACAAGCTTCCTTGACAGGCAGCTAGCAAACCTTACAGCTCCAGGTGAGTTGAGGATGGCAATTACTTCGATGATAAAAACACTTTGATACTTTTATAATCAAGCAGTATAAATATGGTTTGGACAAAACTTCTATAAGCCAGATAAAATATTGGCAAGAAATGATTCAGTCAAAATTGGATGAAAAAGTTTTGATAGATGCTACTACACTGGGTTTGAAATCATTCAGTCTTCTCATCAACACCTTAGGTGTTAATTCATTAACCTTGAAGAAAAAATCAACTTGGGGGCACACACTGGAGAACAGTGTGATGATTTCAGAGATGGTCTTAAAAATGCAACAGAATACAAATGCAAAATTTTACCTTTAGGCAGACATAACCAATTGTGCAGACAGAGTGGGCTGTGGCTGTCAGCCCAGTTCCCTGAAAATCATCTGGAAGAGTGAACAGGAAGCTGAATGTAAATCAAGGATTATTTGCTGTAAGTCACATTGGTATGTAGGTAATGAGACATAAAAGAAACCTCCTCTTCTGATTGTTAATAAGGCCTCAGCTGCATTAACATGCAGTAGGAGTGCTGCATTGGAAGTACAATGCAGACTGCTAGAAAATCAGGAAGAGAAAACAGAAATAGTTGATGCACACTATCTACAAGTAGGACTACTCAGTCTAATGCACAGAGTAAGTCTTCAAATATTTTATCAGCCATTGCAATGTAAAGGAATAACATCGTCTTTGTGTTCATGATAGAAAGGACAACTACTGAAATTAAGTGTTGGCAACAGAAATTCATTAGAGAAATCCTTTCACAGTCAGGACAATGAAGCACTGGGGATGCCATGGAGTCTCCATCGTTTTGGGTCCCTGAGATGGCGTCAGGGACATAGTCATCAAGAGCAGCCCTAGTTTATCCAACACAGCCTACCATCAAGTACCTGCCTAGACCCCTTCTCCTGAGTCACTCGGGTTTAGCACTTGTGTCGAGCTCCCTAACAGATTTTTTCGCACATTTCTGATCACAAAGATCTACAAACTGCAAGAGAAAGCTATTTAGGAAGAAGAAAGGTGAGCAGAGACATCATAATGTCTGCAGGTAGTTTGGAAATAGCTATAAAGTTAAGGGAAATAATTTTCAAATATGTGAGAAGTTGGATAAAAATGCCAGAAGACCAGACTTTAAAAAAAAAAAACAGTCACATACTCTTCCCCCAAGCCTTTTCCAAGCGTGACCACAGTGAAACAGTGGAGTAGATTGCCAATTGTCATAGGGAGATCTCTACTCCAGGATAATTGTAGGAAGGGCCTTCACAGGAGTTTGTTGAGATGCTTGAGGTAAGAGAGACAACTGCACTATTTTCTATGTTTCTGTAATTATTTTGGAGAACGGAAGTGCTAAAGGTATATGGAAATGAAACAGAGAAGTGAGGGCAGAAACTGCTTTTTATCAGAGCAAAAGACAGATTGTGAAACTTAAAGCAGGAAATTGAAAATGCTGGGGATAAGGGAACTTTTTTTTTTTTTTGCAGTATAAAGAATCAACTTGTTGCACTTTTTTATTCACCACAGTTGCATATTTAGCTAAATTCAAGCAGATTCTTCAGGGATTTACAGAGTAAATTAGTATTTAGGAAAGGATGTTGGCTCTACAGTGTAGGACAAAGCCAATTTCTTGCATTGCAGGTAAGGTAGAAATTTTCCTGCATGAAAATATACCCTGAATTATGCTATGTTTCCATGAAATATCTGGAAACAACCACAGCCAGACACTGAACTGGATGGACTACCAGTGCAAATGACTGGCAGCTCCCAGTATGACTGCTTGAAATCACAATGGAGTTTTCTTTCCGTTCACTCTCTGTTCAGTAGCTGGCAAAATATCTCTGTTTGGAGTCACTTGTTTTAGAGTTCTTATTTGAAGACATAAATAAATCTGCTGGTTTGCATTCAGAGCTCCAGTTTTGTTCTCTAAATAATTTTGCATTGTTCCACTAGTCTGAAACAGACTGTGAATTTTCATCCTTTGTGGGAATAGTAGGAATAGACATCTGTTAAGAGGAGCAGAAGGCATAAATTTTAGACTCTGTGGACCATAGAGGACAGAATGATGAAAAGCTGAAGCTGTAAATGAAATTGTAGCATAAAGTAATGACTGGAATAGATCAAAACTTAAAATTTCCATCATACAGAAAACTCCAAGACTTTTAAATTTCACCTGGTCTCAAATACACATAAAAAAATAAGTTTATCAGAAATGTTGTGAAAGCGAAATAATATTATTTGTATAATCTGCTGGAAACATTTGCTTTAGTAACACTGAAACATTGTCAACATTGCCATTTTAACACTTTCATCTGTTCATAGTTTTAAAAATAATTTTCAAAGCAGATGTTTCTGCTTCACAGAAACAAAATATTGAAATAGTCTCCTGTCAGATTATCATGAAATGAATACATTCTCAAAAACATTTTACATTTAATTAAGTCAATGTTTTCTAAAGGAATAATACTTCTCACAGAAATTAGAAACCAAATGCCATCATTTTCTAATGTCCCTTAACCCTACAGATGTCAAAATGGTATATACTTCCAAACAAAGACAGGAAAATAGTCTATGGCCAGGCAGATATAAAGTCATGTCCAGAGTGAAACAAAACAATTGCCTAATGCTCCATATGAATGCTGCATAATTGTTTAACAACTATTCATCACATTGTATCTGTGAGGAGAATTAAACAGATATATTTTCTTTCCTAGTAGTTACCTCATACAAATTGGTCTTACAAAAAACATTGTACTTCCCTCAGGTAGTTTGTTATGTCTCTTAATTTCATCTTCCAGATTTCTACTAAGAAATGCCAAAAGCATTTTCCAATCTCTGCTATTGATATAGCATGTTAAACATCCTAGGCAAAGGGGAATTTATTAAGCCACTTTCTTAGCCTGTATGGCAGAGCTAATCTTGTTCTGGACAAATGGCAGTTCCCTGCCTTCACCCTTCTTTGTGGCTCCGACAGCAGTGACTGCACAGCACCTTCCTGGTCTTGAGTCTGCTGTGCTCGGCACTGTACCCATGCAGATCTGCCATGGTGCCTTCCTCATTGGTGCAGAAAGGATATGCACCTTATGGAAAGAAACCCAGGAGGTGTCAGTGATGGAGCCAGGAGATAGCCCAGGACTCTGCCTGCTGCTACTGGTCCTTCCAGCCAGGAACAGCGGTGCTCTCAGCTGAGCTGTTCCTTCTTCTTGTAGCAGTAGTATAGCTGTGATTGATCCCACTCAACTGTGTGGAGGATGTGGAAATGCCTTCTCTGCTTCTCTTCCTCTGCCCCTTAGACAGCCACTCACTAATCTGCCTTCCAGGTCCCAAAACACATATTTGGGATTCCTGACTGTGTGCTGCAATGGAACTGTGATAGTCAGCAGCACTGCTGAGGCAGGACCACTCAGCAGCCACTGGAGCATCACAAGGCTACCTCCCCCAGGAGAAGTCTTCATCATGCTTGCATTCAATTGTGACTATTTCTCCCTGCTCTGCACTGTCCCAGAGCAGATTTTTGCATGTAAAATAGCTCTCCTTCCAAGCTTTATGATGAGCCTGATGTGAAGTGGTATGAGAATGTGTGATGTTCCAGACATGGACAGAGATACTGCTTTGCATGGCTGCCGGGCAGATGTGTCCCACAGCCTGCATGTTAACAGGCAAACCAGGAATGATGCTTCCATGCAATGCTTTGAGTGTTTACTGTAGTGAGAAGTTGCCTGTCTTCTCTAGAGGCTTCTGTGACCCAAATGCTAACAGGGAATCTTTCCTAAGAGTAAAAGTGCCATTTTCCCCTTCCATGTCCTTACTCCTTTCTGCATAAAGCTCTTCTGGTGCTCATTGTATGTTGAGAAGAACAAAATCCTAGAACATTCCTTGTATGGAAAATAGGGTTTTTTCACTACATATTACCATTATATGGTATTCTACTACATCATACCGTTCTATGATTCTGTGGTCTTCTGAGGACACATGGAAAAAGCTATCTGCAGCCTGACACCATACCTACTTCTCAGTGAAAATGTAATTGTAATATCACAGAGCTTGCACTTTTTCATTGTTGTATTTTTTGCTACTGAAGACTAGATCCTTACTGGAGTGTCCAAAACACAAAGAGTTAACTAAAATAATGGGTCTTATATAACTCAGTTTTCATGAAATAATTTCAGGATCCCACCCTTGGGAGCGGACAGCTGTCTGCAATCATTAGAAAGTATTTCTGAGAAGGCTCTAGTTTACCATAGAAAAGTACTTTTATGTTCTTCATATACTCAGTTAAAACTGGAGAGAGGCTGTATTTTTCATCTATTTCCGGATGTGGAACACACAGGTCGCCTGCTGGTCAGTGTGGCGTGGGAACAGGCTGCAGTGATGCGCAGAGCATCCAAGCTCACCAAGAAACACTTCTGCCCCAGTCCTGAGAAAGAGCAGAGTGCCATACCCCTCTGCTTGTCTGCAGGCAAAGACCACACTGGCATGGTTTGCTTTGCTGCACCTGAGATGAGGTCAGGAAAGTGTTTCAGCACACGTTTCTGACAGATTAAAATAGTGTGTGCCTTAAACAGAAATGTTTTTAAAGAAACAAGACTAATATGAGGAATCTGCAAATAAAGTCAACAGAATCAGGACACATACCAAAAACTACTCTGAATGACATTGGACTACTTCTTTTCTTAAAAATACCACAACTGAATCAGCAGCAGAAGGATGACAAGGGAGAACGTGGGCCCGCTGCTAAACACAGAGGGTGCCCTGGTGACCAAGGATGCAGAGATGGCTGAAGTACTAAATGCCTTCTTTGCTTCAGTCTTTACAGCCAATGCCAGCCCTCGGGAAGCCCAGTCCAGCAAGGATAGTAGGATGGTCAGGACAGCAGAGGACTTGCCCTGGGTGGAAGAGGAAGAGGTTAAAGACTTGTTGGCCAAGCTTAAGGCTCATAAGTCAATGGGTCCTGATGGGATGCACCCTAGAGTGCTGAGGGAGCTGGCTGATGTGGTTGCTAAGCCTCTCTCAAGCATTTTTGAACAACCATGGAGGACAGGTGAGGGGCCTGAGGACTGGAGAAAGGCCAATGTCACTCCAGTCTTCAAAAGGGCAGGAAGGATGACCCAGGAAACTACACATGGATTGAATTCAGAAATCATATGCTCAATAGTACAAGTATGTGGAACCAAAGACGATGTTTTAGGCTGCCTTTTTTTCTGTTGTGATCACAAGGTTGTTTACATCTATCTTACAATAAATGCTAGGTAGAAGCATATTAAGAAGGTAGCTCTGCTTATAATAATTACAAATTTGCACAAAATTACAGCAGCAATGCCAGAGAGGTCTGCCTTCCTAAAGTCTGCCACTAAATTCTGATGTCCATATGTGCCCATCCATTCAGGATTTATGCTGCATTCTCCCAGACAGTAGCCCAAGCATGTGTGCATTCAGCTTCTAAATAAACAGAGCACTGTTTTCTGCTAAAAGAACTGACTAAACACCTGAAAGATTTTAAGCAATAAAACCTTTAGGTGTTGGGGGTGGGGAGCAGACAGAATGTGGAACAAGAAGAAAATAACTTTGAGAACAAATCTGGATTTTATTTGCATACAAATAATACTACTCTCATATCATATTTTCCAGTCTTTAAGCTAGGAACAGAAGGTATCCATCTTCCACTGAAATGATCCAAAGACACAGGTTTTTTTTCATAGCAGTGTCACAGAAGATGTTTTCTGTCATTAACATGCAATAATAGAAAATTGCTTTCTTGTAACAAGTCCTGCCATAATTACAAGGATGTAACAGCAATTCTCTAAATGAGGAGAATCTCCATAATAAATTTTTGGCTTCATGCCTTCAAAGTTGCCTTGGGTTTTTGAAATCCCAGCCTGATGTTCTTTCAAGAATGACATAGCCTTTTTTTTATGAGTTGGCATATCTGAAAGTCTCACATCTGTGTAACATACTCCCTAGATTAAGGACACTGTAAGGAGCAGGAAATGAGGATCTTTATTCCAGCCAAGCAATTGTTTTCCATAAATAAGAATAAAAGTGCCATCTGAGGTACATCAAAATCATCTGATGAATTCAACAGACAAAAATCACGGAAGTTTTTTTCTAATGAAGAAACGTTATATTCTAATACTTTGCTGTTTCAAAATACCTGATTTTGCTGCAAAATTATAGTAATTACAGAAACAAACTTACAGGGAAGCATTACTTAAACAGTACATCACCTATAAAACAATAAATAAGTGTTTTTAAAGGAACTGTAGCATAAAGTTCTATTTTGTCTTCCTCCTGAAAAGCTTTCTGGCTTTTTTACACCACCTACCAGTTTTCTTCTCCTCTGCCCACTGGCACTGTACTGCATCTGTTTTCTAGTCCTTGAGTTTAGCAATCTAGACACAGCAACCCAGCCTTGATGCTAAAGTGGCATTTCGATGTGGTCTGTTCTTTCTTGCATAGCTTGTGAAATGGTTGCTGTCACATTCAGTAACATTACACTGACACATTGAGTCACAATATTGTTACAGCATTTGAATTTTTTTTTTAAACAAATTATTTCTGTCCTTAGAGCATCTGTGGAGAAATTGGCCCTTGGAAAAAGATTCTTCTGAAGGTTCTCCCCAAAGCCCATCTTATGACAGAAAAAGCCAAGGCAGTCCATTTCTTAAGGCACTGAGCTGGGAAACATATATCTCCATCTCCTATCTGCAATGTGGTGTCGATGCTCTCTGGGCTCCTCAGCTCAAGGGACAGAGAACTTCTGGAGAGAGTCCAGCACAGAACCACCAAAGTGATCAGGGAACTGGAACATCTTCCTTATGAGGAAAGGCTATGGGACCTGGGGCTGTTTAGTCTAGATGAGACTGATGGGAGATCTTATTAATATTTACAAGTGTATAAATGGTGGGTGTCAGGAGGTTGGGGCATCCTTTTTTTCTCTTGTACCTAGTGTCAGGACAAGGGGTAATGGGTTGAAGCTGGAAGAAAAAGTTTCATTTCGATGTAAGAAAAAACTATTTCACTGTTCAGGTGAGGGAGCCCTGGCACAGGCTGCTCAGGGAGGGTGTGGAGTCTTCTTCCTTGGAGATCTTCCAGACCTGCCTGGATGTGTTCCCTGTGTGACCTGATCTAGGTGGACTTACTTCTGCAGGGGAATTGGACTAGATGATCTCCTGAGGTGCCTTCCAACCCTGCCATTCTATGATTCTATGGCAAGTCAACAGCATCTCAAGCTTTTCATCAGGAGAAATACTACATCAATGGTGAGAGGTTTTTTTTTCTTTGCCAGCAGGATTGTGATATAGACTTTGATGGTTTCATTATCCTCAGCTTTGAATACACTTGAGGCAATTTGTGTATATTTTCTAACATGCTTTATACTTTGGTCTTTCTTCATAAGTAGAGATATAAATTCATATAGAGTGTGTTATATATGTTAGATAGAACCATAGAATCACAAAATCAAAGAATCATAGAATAGTTTGAGTTGGAAGAGGTCTTTAAAGGTCAGGGAGTCCTATAATCCCTGCAATGGCACTTCCAATAATAGGGCATTCACTTCTCTAGGCAATCTATTCTATTGTTTCACCACCCTCATAGTGGAAAACCTCTTCCTGATCTAGACTTACCTTCTTTTAGTTTAAAATCATTATCACTTGTCCTATTGCAACAGTCCTTGCTAAAATGTTTGTCCCCATTTTTTCTTTGAAGCTCACATTAAGTACTGAAAAGGCACAATAAGGTCTCCTCGAGCTTTCTCTTCTCCAAGCTGAAAAACTACAACTCTTTCAGCCTTTCTTCATAGGAGAAGTGCTCCAGCCCTCTGATAATTTTTGTGTCCTCCTCTGGACCCACTCTAGCAACTCCACATGTTTCCTGTGCTGAGAGACCCAGAGCTGGAGACAGCACTGCAGGTGAGGTCTCACCAGAACAAAGTAGAGGAAGAGAGTCAACTTCATCAACCTGCTGGCTTCACTGCTTTCAGTACTTGTTCTTTTTTATCTTTGCTGCTCCTAATGAGGTTTTGACAAGCCCTAGGTTTGCACATCNTTACAAGTGTATAAATGGTGGGTGTCAGGAGGTTGGGGCATCCTTTTTTTCTCTTGTACCTAGTGTCAGGACAAGGGGTAATGGGTTGAAGCTGGAAGAAAAAGTTTCATTTCGATGTAAGAAAAAACTATTTCACTGTTCAGGTGAGGGAGCCCTGGCACAGGCTGCTCAGGGAGGGTGTGGAGTCTTCTTCCTTGGAGATCTTCCAGACCTGCCTGGATGTGTTCCCTGTGTGACCTGATCTAGGTGGACTTACTTCTGCAGGGGAATTGGACTAGATGATCTCCTGAGGTGCCTTCCAACCCTGCCATTCTATGATTCTATGGCAAGTCAACAGCATCTCAAGCTTTTCATCAGGAGAAATACTACATCAATGGTGAGAGGTTTTTTTTTCTTTGCCAGCAGGATTGTGATATAGACTTTGATGGTTTCATTATCCTCAGCTTTGAATACACTTGAGGCAATTTGTGTATATTTTCTAACATGCTTTATACTTTGGTCTTTCTTCATAAGTAGAGATATAAATTCATATAGAGTGTGTTATATATGTTAGATAGAACCATAGAATCACAAAATCAAAGAATCATAGAATAGTTTGAGTTGGAAGAGGTCTTTAAAGGTCAGGGAGTCCTATAATCCCTGCAATGGCACTTCCAATAATAGGGCATTCACTTCTCTAGGCAATCTATTCTATTGTTTCACCACCCTCATAGTGGAAAACCTCTTCCTGATCTAGACTTACCTTCTTTTAGTTTAAAATCATTATCACTTGTCCTATTGCAACAGTCCTTGCTAAAATGTTTGTCCCCATTTTTTCTTTGAAGCTCACATTAAGTACTGAAAAGGCACAATAAGGTCTCCTCGAGCTTTCTCTTCTCCAAGCTGAAAAACTACAACTCTTTCAGCCTTTCTTCATAGGAGAAGTGCTCCAGCCCTCTGATAATTTTTGTGTCCTCCTCTGGACCCACTCTAGCAACTCCACATGTTTCCTGTGCTGAGAGACCCAGAGCTGGAGACAGCACTGCAGGTGAGGTCTCACCAGAACAAAGTAGAGGAAGAGAGTCAACTTCATCAACCTGCTGGCTTCACTGCTTTCAGTACTTGTTCTTTTTTATCTTTGCTGCTCCTAATGAGGTTTTGACAAGCCCTAGGTTTGCACATCTTTGTCTGACCATTGTGAATTTGCTCATAGCCCAGAGACCTTCAGGGCCAGTCTGTGCCTCATATTATCCCACCTTATCCTCTTCACAGCAGCCTGTGTCCTTCATTCTAGGCTTCAGCTAAGGCATCAAACTTATCTTACTCTGCACTGAATTACTGAGATGGGGTAATAAAACTTGCTTGGCACTGCTGTCTGAAAATTGTAGCTTCACCATATGATTACACAAACAGAGAAGTAAGACAAATTGTTTTGAGTATAAACAGAGCCTGACAAGTCCTAGGGGCCTTGCAAAGCTGTTAAAAAGCTTGGGGCCTGTTACTAGCAATGGCAATATTGTATTTACTGGGCTGCAGGGCTACAAAACTAATGATATTTTGTTTCTTCTGTCCATAGCATGTACAAACACACACAGATACATCTTAAAACAGCCAGTGCTTCCAGATGTACACTCTCATATTCACTGGGACTAATTATGACATACTAAAAGCTAATTTGGTGTCCTAATATTTACAGGTCAAGTCTTAAATGATAATTCAGGTGAATGTGGAACAGTACAAGTACCAAGCTCCAGGTTTACAGCTGTTTCAGGGACAGACTGGTGGACATGAAACAAGGTGGTGAACATGAAGAGTTTACCCTTGGGATAGGTCCAAGCAAGTCAAATAAGTGTCCAAGGGATGGGAAAGTAAGTGCATTCATTCTGCTGAAGGTAAATAAACTGGTAAACCATGTGCTTACCTGCCTCCTAATATTCAATGAAATTAAACTGGTGTTTGCTAGATGAGGATCTTCCAACATCTCCCTTCCAAGTTTTCCAAGGTACCTCTAATGGAACAGGACAAACTTATTTTAAAGCATTTAGTGTCTATGTTGAAAGTGGAAAGCATCACTGGGGAGAAAGGAGTCATGTGCCGTCATCTGAAATGTCCAAATGTCATCCCATGCTCACATGCTCCCATGTTGCACCCCTGGCTGAAAAAGCATAGTTTGCACCAGAGCAGCATGACACTGGCTGCAGATTTCAGAGTCAGCTGTAGGTTGAGATGCATTCCAGGGGTCTTTGGGTAGCCACAATCAAGTATTTACTGTTGCTGTCATAAGCCATCAGCCTCCTGGGAGACAAAGAGGAGAGAATGGCAACACAGCTGGTCACTTGTTCATCTCCGGGCCATCAGTCCAGTCTGGTCAGAGCCAAAGCATGATGACAGGATTTTGTGGGTGTAGTGTTTTTAATTGCAGCGTATTCCCTTTCAGGGCTACGAACCCAGCATCCTCCAAAATACAAGCATCAGTTCTCTGAGATCCTGAAATTAATACATCACTTTTCCATTGCTTCACCCCTTACCAGGTGCTTGTCAGTGAAAGCACCACGTAGTATTTATTAACCAATGTCTCATTGCTTCTCACAAGGTTTTATCACCACCCCAGTTGCTGCAGTGTCCTCTGTCTGAGCAGTTCTCCTTGTCATGACCAGCTCTGCACCTGAGCACACAACTGTGCAAGTGTGCACACTTGCAAGCTTGCACACTACCTTTCAACTGCCAGTGTAGCTGGATTTCTGACTTCCCACAGAAACTCAGCACACCAAGCTCCCTGGCATCAGCCATACCCTTTCTGCTGTCATCCTCTCCTGCAGTGGTTTTCCTCCTTTCACCTTGCAGTGGAAAGTACAGGCAAAGTGTGTGTGTGTGTACCTTGCTGAGAGCTAGTGTATGAAGTCTTGTCTTGGTGATGAGCAGTGTAGACGGGAGCTGCTATAATGTTCCAGTTCGCTAGATGGCCCCATACACTGCAGAGAAACTTCCTTCAGCAACCCCCTTCTAAAAATGCGGTTTTGCATGCAGTAGTAGGGATTTTCTTATTATCATTTTCCTGGTTTTTTTTAATTGCTGGTCCTCGGCCCCTCTCCTTGGTTCTTTTTTTTCTATCTGCTGGGCAGTGGTGGTCTGTTTGCCACACAAACCTTTATGATTACACTCCATAGCGTGCAGCAGGAACGAGAAATGAGGGAAAGATAGTATGTGACCTTCATGATAATACTGTCTTTGTACAAACTGGCGCAGAAGCAGACATGAAGTTCAACCTTTGAGGTCATTCTGCACTGTTGGAGATGTATTTACCATGTACAGATAAAGGTTTGATGTATTATTTTTATTAGGGAAAAAAACCCTGCAAAAATCAGCATTTCCTACACCGATATACATCTCTGCACAATCCGTCATGAGAAGAGCCAAGGCTCATCAGAGGAGAAATGCATGAGGGAGGGCATAAGTAGAAATGAGTAAAGAGAAAACAGCTGTGTGCTGTGGAAGATGTGCTGCATATTTAGCACTCCCTACAACTTTTCTTGATTCTTCTGGCCACAGCCTTTGAGAGCAGTCCTGTCAAGCAGATATTTACTGCAATACCGATCTCAGATATAGAAGTTTGAAACGGGAGAGAGGAAGAGCTCAAAGTCACCCCCAAGTTACCATTATGCATGCCCTTACCATGTTCCAGGTGACCCATGGTAATGAGCCCCAATCCACCACTAGCCTTCTGACAGTGTGGGATAAAGCATAACTTTTCATTTAAATATCTGAAAAAACTATTTCACTGTGAGGGTGAGGGAGCCCTGGCACAGGCTGCCCAGAGGGGTTGTGGAGTCTCCTTCCTTGGAGGTCTTCAAGACCCATTTGGACATGTTCCTGTGTGACCTGATCTAAGTGAACCTGCTTCTGCAGGGGGGTTGGACTAGATGATCTCTAAAGGTCCCTTCCAACCCATAAGATTCCGTNGAAATGCTTGTCCAAGCAGTCAAGTAAATAGTCCATTGTAGCTGGGTGCAGACAAAAATGGGTTCAGACCTTGCCTTTAGATAGTACTGCAAACTAGAGGTAGATTAGTCAGGTTCCACAGCTTTCCTCACAAAGGACAAAATAAGTCAAGTGTAGAAGGAAACAATTCCTCAGGGATATTTGAATCTTTGAAGAGCCAGAGGTTTCTCCCAGGTGCTGCTGCAAGGTCTGTAGCAACAGTGCTGCAGCTGGAGTTAAACAGAGAGCATCCTTACCCAAAAACTGTTCAGACTTACGAGTTAGAGGTTACACTTTCCAACCCATGTAGTCTGCTGAGGTCTCAGCAAGTTAGTTTTTTGTTTGTTTTTGTTGTTGTTGTTGTTTTTATGGAGGATCAGTACAAGCACAGATTTATGAGAGATTACAGAGAATCAGGCAGAAGGTAAAGCCTGGAAGCGTCACAGGCCTAAGGGTAGGCTGCAAGGACCCATAGAGCTCTTTGCCACATACTGGGCTGCTCCTCCTGTTTCCCTAAAACAGAGCTGGCATGTTTTAATTTCTCTTTTATTTTTAATAAGGGATACAAACCTGCTAAACTTGCTCCAAGAGTGCCCAGATCAGCAAATGGATCCAGTGTTTGGGGTTTAGGCTGATGAGTAGGAGTACTGTGGAGGGATCCTGTAGGACTGGTGGCAGCTGACTTGCTTCCCATTCCTAGGCCACCTTAAAGGGGGAAATCATATATATATATATATATTTGTATATAAAAGAAAAAAAATCTCAGCTTTTATCCCTATTTTACATGAGTGCAGCTCTTACCCAGTGCTCAGTCACATTGATGTCAAAGACTGGTGTTAAAATTAGCTGTACTATTGTCAGGTTCCTACACAGTCTCAGCTCAGCATTGGCCCAGACTAGTTGCACACCCACTCATAATTAGGCTCAGCAACAAGAATGTTCCCTAGACTGTCTGCATCAACAGAGTAATTATGACAAGTGGATATATTTTCAGAACTAGAAGCCTTCAGGAAGCAACTTTGGGTAGGAGGTCTACTCCCAAGACTAGAAAGAATAGTGCTATTATTTAGTGTCATCCCAGCAACTCATAGCACTTCCTAGAACCTTCCCGTGTCTCTACACTTAATGAAACACAGCTATGTGTACCCTCACCAAGCACCTGTCCTGCTTCAGGCCCTGCTTTCTCCAGGAAAGAAACACGGATACTTTTTTGAACAGAAAACTTTGGTAGTCTTTAGCCAGGTCCTCACCTGTTTGCCTGGGAGAGGAAGTGCTAATGAGTCTCAATAGTTTGTTGTACAAGACAACTTGTACTTCATTTTGTACTTAGGGAAGTGGTCTAGTGGTTGATAAGGCTAGGACAAAGGTTGGACTCAATGATCTTAAAGGTGTCTTCCAGTCTATGATTCTATGGTTCTATAACAGTTCGAGGGTACCTGCTGCACTTCAGACAAGACTGAACCCTTGACTGATGTTTTATTAGTCAGAGTCCTAAGCAGCAGAAAGAGGGAACATGTTCTCTGCAGTCTCTGGTGGCAATTTCTCTCTGCTTCTCCTGTCTCAGGGCTCCTCAAGTGCTCTTTGTTAAATGCCCTGAATTTCAGTGTTCATACCTGGTTTGTTGGGCCAGTCCCAACCACCCGAAACATCTGGTTGTATGGAAACTGTTGGTGTGCTAGAAGCTAAGCAGAAAGATTACACATAAACATCTCAAAGTAGTACAGCAAATCCAACATAACCCTGTTTCTCCGAAGAGCAAGGAGACAGAACTGTGTCCATCTACCAACTGCTAATTAGAAATGAAATTCCCTCCCCCCACCCCCATGATGGGCATTTCAAATGTAACATTTATTTTATCCCTGAGCTCATACTGTGTAAGTGGGGAAGGACACAGATGTGCAGTGTTTATGATAGCTTTAGTCAGAGGTCTTATATACTTAACTTATAAACCTCACCACCAGAATAACACGTGGGGGTTCGTGTTTCTGAACACACCTCAATCCCAGGGAATATCCAACATGCAAAGGGCAAGGATGGAGAAAAACAATTCAGCAAAGCAGACCACATAGCTGTAAACCAGGAAGAACACTCACAGTCCTTCCTTTAACCCTGCATCAAATAAAGCCTGTATGTCTCTGCAGTTCTCCCTGCCAGCATTTCATTATCTGCAGATACTCGTGCTCTAATTCAAGCCCTCATCATGCTGGGATACCATTTAAATTCCTTTCATTAGTGCAGCCAGCTCCAAGTGTGACCCAACCATCTTCTTTCACAGAGTTAATATCCAACAGCCCAGCTTGGCAACGCAAGGATGTGAGCAGTGCCAGCAGCACCCTAGTTCCCTCCTTTGTCCTTTTGGCACCCAAGGGACATGTGTTTGACAATCAGACACAAACAAATTAATATCTGAATGTGTTTCAGAGAAGGTTACAACATGACATTTTGGCATGAGGGAGAAGGAGAAAACTGAGGAATATTTCAAACAAAGAGAAGAAAGGAGTCCAATAAAGGGAAAAAAAAAAAAAAAAAGAAGAAGAAATCCTCTTCAAGTAAGTGACTTTGGCCAGGATTGCTATCAGAACTAAAGCAAGCAGATGCCTGTAACTAAAATCACCAAAAGGATGTGTTTTCCTTAGCAGGCTTAACATGCCATGATCTATTTAGCTCAATTAATGGTAGTTTGGTTCAAACAAGACCTCACAACCACAGGAATATGAAAGCAGATGCTAGTCATGGTCTCTTTTTTTTTGCCTCACTATACAAAAAGCTTATTAATTAAGTATAAGGCTTGAGCAAAACCAGTCTCATCCTACCACACTTCGAATTAGGAATATGCTTTAAGTCTGGAGACAAAAAGCTCTTTCCTGTTTAGTGGGGTTTCTGTGGTTTAGAGCTGTTTTAGGGAAAGCATCAGTTTGTACTTAAAGGCTCCATCACTACTTAAAAGCAGCATCTTGTGTTTACTTAAATAGACTAGAAGAGCCTGACTTTCTTACCCATGTGAAAGGGATCGCTGTGCACGGTTGGTGAAGGGCTTCTTGTTGCTTGAAGGAAAGGATCACCAGGGACAGCTGATGAACCAAGAAAGGAACCCAGGAGGTCTGGACCAGTTTGCTTAGGGCTGCTTCCAAATGGATCAAAGGCGGTGGCTGAAAAAACATAGTTGTGAAAACTAAATCATTAACTTTGGCCTGAAGCACATTCATTGTACAAGACACTGGTGTGTGGAGAAGAAAACCTAATAACTGCAGATACCAAACAGCAGACAGCATGAGACTGTGGGAGAACAAATGGAAGCTATCATTACCATAGCCAAATTCAAGGGGACTCAGAAAGCCACATCACTTGGTCATGGCAACACATTTGCTGATCCCATCTGTCTTTTCCAAGGAGAGAGGCTGAATTTAGGAGCAATCAAAGTGAGTGTTTGGGTACTTGGACACTTCAGATTTCAACTTCCAAATACTGCCAACACAGAAATGGACGGCACAGGACAGCCTGGAGCTTGAAGTCAGCACCCTGGTGCAACTCCTGCATCCTCTCAAGAGTTGAATGCAGTCCAAGAGGATTTCAGGCTGTCCAAACTTATACACATCAAGGGTAAAAGGACCATCTTTTAGAAACAGCTTTAGAAAATAACCGGTATCTTACCTACATAGCACCACTTGTCACAAAAAGCCAGTTCATTCTCTAACTCTGCTTCTGATCAATTGGTTTAGCCTACTGTCTTTCATGTGAAAAAACCACCCACAAGTCCAATCAACAAAAGGAACCCCTATAAAGCCACACAAATTCTTACTTGCCAACAAGCTTAAGGTAAAGAGCATCCTGAGCAGAGAAAGATTCAATAGATACTACTGCAAGAAAGACACAATCCTGAGAAGTTAAGCATTGTGTTAGAGATGCTGCTCATTACTCATGTTACTCATTGTTGAGGATACCTCATAAATTACCAGTGTTTACTGATCTGACAAGCTCTTCTTCTTGCTTTTCCTGGCTTGGGACAATTTAGCTTTGTGATGCTTTTCCTTTCAAGCACTGGTCTGGCTCCACAAAGCTTGACAGCAATATCCAGAAATCCTTCCCTGATATTGCTGTTGCACCTCTGCCTCATGAGATGTGGGTCTGCACAACCCCCCTAACCCCTGGGCAAAAGTTCTCAGACGGAGCGTACAACAGCCACAGCAAGATGAACCTTCCTCATATACAAGTGTCCCAATTTCTTCCACTGAAATGTCTATTCTTCTCCTATTCTTC
Source organism: Urocolius indicus (assembly GCA_013401255.1). Taxonomy (NCBI): domain Eukaryota; kingdom Metazoa; phylum Chordata; class Aves; order Coliiformes; family Coliidae; genus Urocolius; species Urocolius indicus. Next base: position 568,408 of record WBNH01010798.1, on the reverse strand, counting down.
TCCTGCCTCCAGTCATGAGGCTCCATCTCTTCCTAAAAGATCCCTCTTCCTATTCCAGCCACCCCTTCTGTCAGGCCTGGTCTCAATCTGTCTTTGAAGAAGCAAAAGATCTTCTCACATTGCCCATCTTGTCTGCAGAAAGAGCAGAAACAGTCAAACTGTGTAGCTATGTTTTACAATCCAAGATCAGGATTGTAGCTGCAAACCCACTCAAATCAAATCCAAACTGCTATGGGTCTACCCAAAACCTAAGAGGCTTTTAAACGTTCTCTTTACATGAACAGACATTCTCTTCAGATGCATTACTGAACATGTAGTAAGAGCTAAACTGATGATCTCCAGTGGCTGCCAGTGTAAGGAGCGGCCAAAGGCATGGGTGAGCTCCAGCAGAGCTTCAGGGAACAAACTAGATAATCTGGTTTGTGTTCCTGATTGTGAACGTGCACAGACTCCTGCCTCAGAGCAGAGGAGCTGGCTGGCCTCCTGCAATCCTTTGCAGCTTTTCATTCTCACAAAAGGAGTGTGCCCACATCACCCAGGTGGGATCCCACAGCACGTGCCTCGGGTGCCACACCAGACGCAGTTGCTATTTACCTTCTGCCACCCTCGGGGATGGGGAAGGGGACGCGGAAGCTGCGGAGCGCCGGGGAGTGGAGTGTACAGATCCAGGTGTCCCCCCAGGGAAAACCTCCTCAGCAGAGGGTTGCCCACTTGGAGCCTGGCAGCTGGGCCCTCCCACCCCAAACAAATCATTCAACAGGTCTGAGTTAGACGGGGCTGCGCTGGGCTGCGAGGGAAAGCTCTTGCTCATAGGGCTACCATCCAGGCCCAGCAGGTCCACGTCTTCGGGAGGAGGTGGTGGTGGAGGCTCCTGCTGCTTTTTGCTGTGTTTGGGTGTCCCATGAGGCTTGTCACCACTGGCATTACTGTGCTGACTGGAAAGGGACAAGAGTTCGTCATCTGACTGTTCGCTTTCCTCATGCACCAATGCTGCTCGATCCTCTGAGGTGGGGTGAGAGCTACTTTTGTCAGATTTCTGATCTAAAGGATGATTAAAAATAAAATGAGGGATTTGTTAGTTTTGTCATTGCAAGAATCCCACAAAAAATCAGCTTACAAGCAGAACAAAAAGCCACTGAGAATATCTATCACAGCAGTGTTTTGCTGGACTGTTTTAAAGTAAGCGTCCTTTGCAAACATGAAGTTAAAGCATTTGCTGGTTTGTATTGTTAAGGAGCCAGCTCTATTGATCGGGAAACAGAGATTAATTGACTCTCCTCAAGCCTGAAGAGTCAGTAGGTGTAATGTCCACCAATACAAACTGAACGAATCCCTAGGTGAAGACCAAGCATCCAAGATGATCTCCAGCTATGCCTCAAAAGCCAGGCAAAACAAGGTTCTTTGTAAAGGAGCAGTGACAGAAGCTACCCTCCTAGCTGTGCCCACAACGGCCTCTCACACCGAGTTCCTACCGACCGTGGCACTGATGCCAGAGAAGGAATGCTGCATTCAGCAGTGCTGTGAGATTTTCAAGGTGTTCAGCATTCTTAAATTACCTCAGACACTCTCAGTGCTACATTCTGATAGCATCATACAGAAATGATATGTATCAATAATAGATGAATAAAACATTCAATGTGAGGACAAGGCAGCTTAAATTTGGTGTTAGCACCAAGGGAGCCTGGAGTGAAGCTTCACACTAGAACTACATCAATAATTGTCACATATGGCACAGGCAGGCAATGTTTGAAGAGGACACTGTAGGAAATGAATTCCCATTCAGTTGCAACATAAGGGTGTGACCAGCAATGCACTGTGATCTAATGGGAAAGACATGTTACAATCAGATCCTTCGGCCTGACTCTGTGCTCCAGGGAGGGAAAAAAAAAAAAAAAAAAGTTGTTTATCTTGTTCAAAGCAGATCTTCTCTTTGAAGACCAAGCCTGCATACCTTGCCAGCTGAGAGATGAGAAGAATGCACTCTGTCCAACGTTTCTTATGTTATCCTGGGGTGAATCAGTGGCACCTCTACCTGCAGCACAGAGCACCAAATGAGTAAAACCAAGCAAAACCAAAGCTCAGCATGCATCTACTCTAGCATGAAGTTGGACTAAGTGATCTCCAGAGGTCCCTTCCAGTCTCTAACCATCCTGTGATTCTGTGTGAGATCCTGCAAGCATGTACATCTATGTGGCTCTTACCAGCCAAAGCAAGGGTGTCCTGATGCTCCTGATGGGAGGAGAAGAGAATGGTTGGATTGATGTCTTTTGTCGTGAAGTTCTCCCATGGGGGAGTTAATTCTGTTTGTCTGTCAGCAGACTGTATTTCTATGTCCAGTATAACATGAAAGAGCTGAGGATATTTGTCTGGAGAGTCACAGGCATCCAGCTCAGGCCTGAAAGGGGCAAGAGATACACAATTAAAAAGGAAAAGACATTTCTGCAAAGCTATATAAAGTCTCTTGATATATATACACACACACAGACTTCACATTCAATCTGTGAATATCCTCCTTCAGCCTTCCTGAGTCTTTCATGCTTCAGGTTTGATGAGTGTTCAGCTTAAAATACTCACTTGGTGAATTTCAGTGTGGTTGTTCCCAGGGCTATGAATCCAGTATGAAATTGAATTTGGAATATTTGTGTGTTGGTCATCTGAAAAAACACAGAGCACCAGACTGAGGAAGTACTTAAATTCATGAGCTTTAATTAAACTGATATCTCAAGTAAATACATTGGAGCAACAGGTTTGCACCCCAGGAAAACATAAGACTATTTCACTTGCAGAAGAGGCTTCAGCAAAGCACCATCTATACAGCAAACAGCACTTTTAACAAACTAAGAAGGGGAAAAACGTTCATTGGTCACTCTGCAACTTGAATATTGAGGTATCAGTGGACAAAGTGACTGCTGGAGAACACAGACTGATTTTTATAGGATGACAAAGCTAACAGCCACCTCATTTTATTTTTAATCATCATTTAGGTCAGAGCTGACAGAATCACCATACCCAGTTGGTTGTGAGAGTCTAGCCATGCCTGACCAGCCATGCAGCACCCATCTGCAGGGAGCCAATGAGGTAATATCCACATCAGGTGAGAGAACATTTGGTTCTCCCCTCACTTTTTGTGCTTGAAGTCACCACAGTTTAACAGGTTGTTTCTCCAAGGGAGCCAATTAACCCTCGCTACAAAGGTCAACAGAGCGACTTTGTATGTGGCATCTACTGATTCAGTTTCAGCAGATTCAAGTTCTCTAGTCTGAAAGTCATCTTCCATGATTACAAGAGACAGAGAACAGTATTTTAAAGTCAGTCCCAAAGCCCAGAACAGCACAGATCAACACTCATTTCCACTTTCGGTACTATGTCATAGGGAGGAGACATCAAGCTGTCCTCATTCCAGCACTCCTTGGTTCTCTCTTCCCACTTTCCACTGTCTCCTGGTTCTTTGATCAGCTGGTATTAAGAGGCATTTTTGCTATGAAGAGGGCAGCTGTCTCACCAGCCTGAGGCTTAAACAGCCTTTCCTATTCCCATGACTGTTCAATCCAAACACAAATTGCCTTTTTGCCCTAGTAACCAAATAAGACAAAGGCTGTTCTAGAGCAAGCAAAACAGATACCATACAGGAGGAAAGGCTCAGTAATTATTCTAATTTGAGCAGAAGAAAAACCTTCTTAGAGTGCATAAGTAGAGGCTTTGGTGGTGGTTTGCCCTGAGCTGGTTACTGATGGATGGTTTCCATCCTCTGCATCACCTTGAAGGGTCCTATCAATAGACATCATCTCCATAAAAAGATTCCAGAGGCATAATGGACTTCTCCATATGCAGTTCTTTGTTTTCACTTGGCAGGACTCACATTTGTGTTATGTGTACTGTCAAGTAAGGAAACTTCCATCACAAATGCCACATGTGTTCTTAGATCCCACATTTTGCCATCCCTTAGTTAGCTACGCTGCCTCTACCACTGCAAGAGAAGTTAAACAAGCTCCTACTTTTGCTTGAAGGCGTCCCCCAATGGTTGATCTCATATGGTAGACAGAAACAACAACATCTCCATGGACAGTGGCTCCCAGTGGAATCAGGACTTTCCCTTCTTGCACACGATATTCTCTTTGAGGGGAAGAGAAGGAAATCCGCCGTTAAGCTCCCTTCCACAATGCCATTACCACCCATCAATGGTGTCATCATAAAAGCTCCTTCAGGCCAAGCAAACAAAAGGTGCCTTCAGCACTCTGCTTATTGTCAGGCTTAGCTGAAACACAAAGATTCCCCAGGTGAAACCAACATGGCACTGAACTATCTCTACGAAGATATCCACTGCACAACAGCTTCAGACTCTCCCTGGCATTTCAACAGCAGGCACCAACCTTCAATTAACAGATGCACTGCTTTATTGATGAGGCAATCTGGCAACAACGGCAGCACAGATATCAGACAGACTACAGCAAGACAAAAGCCTCCTTGCATTGAGCTCCTAAGGGTGGTGGGAGGAGGCAGCAACTCACTTCATCCTTTCATACTCCTGGGAAGTGGTGAGGATCCGGGTCTCTCCGCTGAGGATGTCGCAGAAGGGCCGGCAGCCGTTGCGTTGCTTGTTGAAACAGGGCACTGGGCTGAGGGTGACTGACTTGATGGTAAGTGGTTTGCAGTGAGGAACAATGGGCTTGTCTGCTATTAGATCACAAATGTATCCTATGTATCTGCAGACAGAGAAAGCAGTTACTGAAATCTCTGTCCCAGCTGGCCAGTTTTCATTCTGTGTTTGCAGGTCTGCCCTGAAGCTCCAGGACTGGAGTTTCCCTGTGTTCCAGCATCCTTGCAGCGGGCACACTATCTACACTTCCATTTCAGTTTAATTGCAAGAACGACAGTTCAAGGGGAAGGAAGTTGGCCTTTAGCTCAGAGATGAAGATTGTTTCTCCTCACCTTTTAGGAGAGAAGGTGCTGATCAATGGTTTTTCTGGTTTACCACTAGAATTTTGGCTTCTCTTGTACACACACACGTAGAAGATGATCTATTTTGTTATAGGCTGAATTGTTACATAGAATAGTAGGATTGGAAGGGACCTCTAGAGATCATCAAGTCAAACCCCCCTGCAGAAGCAGGTTCACCTAGATCAAGTGGCACAGGAACATGTCCAGGCGGGTCTTGAAGACCTCTAAGGACTCCACAACCCCTCTGGGCAGCCTGTTCCACAAGTTATCTGAATATACTGATAGTTATCTAAATATACTGAAGGATTCATTATTATTGCATACGTAACACTACATCTTTGGTTTGCTCTGACAGGCAGTTCTTCCTCTGCTTAAAGAAAATGGTAAAAAAAGACATTTTTACAGTGTAAACTCCTGTTAAGGATGAAGCTGACAAAGGGAGAGGGATTCAGCCAGGCCTTGTTAACTACAGGTTGGTCAGCTTTACTGGACTAGTCAGCAAAACTACTGGAATGTTTGATTTTGCTCCTCCATTACCATTACATCAATGTGGGTAAAATGGAAGCAGCCCTATTAATCAGTGAAGAGCTGTCAAAGCTAAGTGCCACAGCTAATGCACAAGTGCTGCTCAACCTGCAATAAGAATTCTGGAGTTTCCAGGTTTTCACCTCCTGCCAGCACCTTCAGGCTGGTCTGGGTGGAGAGGCTGGGCCAGGCAGCATATACACCCTTCAGGTCACGTGCATTATCTTGTAAAAGAACAGAATAATTCAGAGTGGAAGAGATCTCTGAAGACCACCTGGTCCAGTTGCCTGCTTGGAGCAGGACCCACCTCAAAGGTGTATCTCACAACTGGATGATGCTGCTGGAGTGATACCTAGCCAAAAATCAATAAGGGTAGAGATCCTCCAGCCACTCTGAACAAGCTGTTCCAGTGCTCAGTCACCATTTTATCATTGATTTCTGGAGGAACAAAGTGAAATCTGAATGCTCATCTCAGTCTAAGGGCTGGGACACATTGCCAAGGGCAGGTTTTAAGTGTGAGGAGTAGAACTCGCTTGCACAGGGTTTAGTCAGGATACTGTACCTCCTGTGAGATGGCCACAGCACAATTCCAGGTCTCTTTGTGTTCAGCAACTGCATAGCGGGGCCTGGATTAGAGAAGAGGTGACAGAAACAGAACATCGCACTGACCAGAACAGCAGAGGCTGCACGACCATCCTGTCAAGGAAAGAGGCAGGGGAGAAAAACAGGTACATATCAGAGACAGCTTTTACATTTCAGCAGAACACTCTTCTTTACATCACTACAAATACTTTCTCCACAAAGATTAGGATTAAAATTGCACGATGAGGAGGAGTCTGCAGCGCTGTGTCATTTGTTTAACAGCTTGGACTTCGGCAAGCAGCACTGGCCTGGATCAAAGCTAAGATAATATCCAGTCAAAGCTGAGGATGGCTTAGGCTTGTTTTGAAAGCCCAGAAGTACATTTTGTCTACAAATGTTGATGTTTCATGGCTGCTCCCAAGCTGTAATACCATAATTATGTGAAACATGGGCCTGGAGCTGAGCACAGGGTTCAGAATAAACCCATCCCACAGCAAGGGCAATCATCTAAGAGGAATTTAACTTAGAAGAGTCCACAAACAACAAAAGAAACACAGCCCAAGGCTCCCTCATCCAAACAGCTCCAGAGTCCTCAACCTACAGACAGATCCTGAACAAGTCTGTATTTTCTTTAAGGTGATAATGACGGGAAGTGTATTTGCTGAGTCAGACCAACACAATAACAAGGCAAGAAATACAGAAGGAATAGGAGAAAAATCAAAGTATCCCCAGTGCTCCAGGTCCCTGCTATGCCCAGGGACATGTGAAGACATGAGCCACACAGACTGCACCCTGGCTCTAGCAAGCCACATCAGAAAAAGCCCTTCCATCAGGTTTCACACAAATCCCAGTGGGATGCCTGCTTGGCTTTGGATGCACACTCATGAGGCAGTGATGGGTATGAGAACTTGCTGAGGACTACCAGAGCACCATGCCACCCAGCTCATCTCCCTCTTGTCAGAGAGGACAAGAGATCCCAGAAGTCAGGACTCATTAAGAAGGAGGAAATGGGAAGCTTGCTGCCCCATCAGGCAGGTAGTCACTCTCAAAGTCTGAAACGCAAGTTAAAAGTTATACAGGCTCCTTGCAATTACTCATTTTAGACACTTTTGAGGCACTCCAGCCATACTGTAGGATTTGCCACACCAGAGCTGAATATATGAGCACACACTCCAGGTTAACAGCCTTTTTAAGGCTTAGCCCCTGCTAATTGCTTCTGAAAACATCCCTCAGATTCATATAAACTAAGTGGACTTTTTGCAGTCTTCTTAGTGTTGAAAAGCACACCCTTGTCCTTTACAGCGTTAACCTGATATTCCTTGCTCAGAGGACAGGAAGCAAATCCGATTCTCAAGCTAGATTTCCAAGGCTGGAGGCATCACATGCATCTTCATCTGTCTGAATGGAATTTATATGCCATAGCTGCTGGCTGGGCTATGTAAGGCAGAAATGCCAGAGTCATATGTAACAGCTATGCAGTTTGGGATCAGCCATTTCCTCTGTTCCTTCCAGTTTATGCTGATCAGGGCTGACAGACTCCCAGATTGAATTTGGGCTCCAGGAGCAAAGCAGAACGCTGCTTTTGGGCATTACTGTCAATACTAAAGGATGTATGGGGTAACTTACAAGTCAGTCAGACAGAACCACGCTGCTCTCGTACATCCCATCTACACGTTGCCCAGTACCCAGTAACCCTCAGGGGGGATTTAGGGCACCACTTCAGCTGTGGTGCACAATGAGGAGCAGAAGGCAACTGGGCTTCTTTGGCCAGGTCTGACAAGTAGTGGTCATAAGAGCCTTTAACAACCTCAGCTTCACAGTTCAAAAGAATTCTCAGCTCTGTGTTTTCTCCCCAGCTTCCATCAGTAACCTTCAATCTTAGAGGCTGCATTTTGCCCCATGACTACTTAAAATAACACCTTTCCAACCTTTTTGCTACTCATCACCTCTAGGAGTTCACTGTTCAAATGATTATGACTTCTCTTGCTTTGCATTCCTGCTTCTTGTACAGTGCCAGCTCAGCTACCCAGCTGCACATGGAAGATGAAGTCCCTTTCCATGAGGGTTTTATTACACTTCTTTTTATTTTTTAAATCATCACCAACCCTGTACATGGGCTCCAGACTCACAACGTGACTTACAGGTCTAAAAATGTAGATGTTTTCTGGGTTACTCACCATGCAGTGGATGACACAGACGTTTTTGGGGTTCTGCTGTAGCCAGTTGTGCATGTTCTTACAGACAGCATAGAGGTTGTGCAGACTGGGTGCCTGTCGTACTGGCCAGCTACATTCAGACACCTACAGGAACCACATGATGAACAACAGGCAGCTTCAGTAGCATGAAGCAAGGCATGCTCATACAAATGCTTTCTACCAAAAATCATAGAATCATAGAGTGGTAGGGTTGGAAGGGACCTTTAGAGATCAGCCAGTCCAACCTCCCTGCAGAAGCAGGTTCACCTAGATCAGGTCACACAGGAATATGTCCAGGTGGGTCTTGAAGACCTTCAAGGAAGGAGCCTGCACAACCCCTCTGGGCAGCCTGGGCCAGGGCTCCTTCACCTCACACTGAAATAGTTTTTTTTATATTTAAATGGAACTATTTGTGTTGCAGCTTTATCCCATCACCCCTTCTCTTTCACGACCTAGAGTTAAGTGCTTGGAGCCTACTCCATCTCTTCTCATGCATAACTCTGCTCGAGGACTTGCATGAATTATGAGGAGACAAAGAAAGAATTCTCAGTCTAACAGCATGATACTGATATATTGTCACTGACTAGGCATCCTTAAACATTTGCATTCAGTTCATCTCCAGCAGCCTCTCACAACACTCCAGGCTGGCAGCAAGTGCATTGACTTCTGCTGTGCCTAAAGCCTCTGTACAACCTGTCCCTAAAAACCACGGCTCTGACTTTCAAAGGGTGCCAAGCATCTGTTGTTCTTAGTCATTGTATGTCTTAAGGTTTTTCAAGCCCTGTTTGACAGACATTGGGCTGATGAAAGGGAAACTTCTGTTAAACAAAAAACTATACATACTCAGATGTTATTTTTTTTTCTTTAAAGATATAAGCCAGAAAAATGAATGACTTCTCAGAGCTGCAAACTCACAGGTCCTAGAGTGTGTCTAGTTGCTATTCGTCAGTGTAGTAGTTCTGAGTCATAACACTTCTCTCAAGAACAGTCCTCGCACATCAAATACCCTTCTACAGGCATCTCTGTTTCATCTGGCTTTAATTGAAATATCATTTTAAAGAAAAAAAAAAGGCATTTCTGTCCAGAAGAAATTTAAAGGAGAAACATCACAAGGCTTGTCCTCAGGCAAAAAACTGGTTCTCTCTCTCAGCTGATGTTTGGATCCCGCTTAACAAGGAGCGGGGGCAGGAAGGAGATGCTTTGCCCAGATGTTGTTAAACAGCCATATGATTTCCATACCTGACCTTTTCCTCTCTCAGAGGAAGGAAGTGCTCCAGGTTTCATAGAACTTGTATTTATAGCTCTCTCTTACATACACCTGCACAATATCTTATAACAGAGCCAGGAATGCTGACTGAAACCAGAGAAGTACTGAGCTTTGCATTGTAGATGCTACCCAATGAGTCAAACCATGCTCAAGCTCTGGAAGGTAGTCAATGACTGGTCCCTATTGACCCTCTCTAAAGCATCACACTCATCCTTCATCTTCTCCTGTCTCGACAGCTGTAGTTTATTGCAGTTCTTCTGTTGTATACACTTGATTTTCCCTTGCCTATTCCTTTTCTGTGCATTTTCAGGAAGGGCCAAGGGGGCACAAACCACCCAAAGGTTCAGTGCACAGCGAACCCCAACGCAGGAACATCAGGCCTGACAGGCTACACAACTGCTGCACTTACAGACTGTTGGGAAACCTGCAATACGATCGTGAGCATCTATTCAAAACTTAATCAGAGACAGAATGCTGATGCCAGAAATATTATCAATTATTTTATAGTATGACACAGATTATTTTATATCAAGCAAAAGGCTTCTCCTCTCAGCCCCAAATACCTCTGCAGCAGGCTTCCAGAGGCACACCATTCACTTGCAATTAGATCACTACTACCCAATTCAGATTCCAAGTGGCTGTTAGAACTGATATGACCCGTGACTCCTTCACTGATAGGTCTTCTGAAGAGACCTCCTGACAATAGACTGTCAAGCATCTGGAAAAGCGATTATCACACATCACGTAAATAATACACATATCCTAACAGTCTGTAATTATCTGTTTGCTCTGCCTGTAATTATACAGTCCCCTGCTGATTGGCAATTGGGAAATCAAACACACACTATGGAATATTTATCTCAAACATAACCTCATCAACCACTCACCAAGGCCAACCTTGCAGAAAAATAACAGCAGTCCTTCTAGAGCTTTGGAAATAAGCAGCCAGTGCTTGTTTTCCTTTAGCAGTAGGGCAGCAACGGCCAAGAATGTGACCCATCAGGGACTCTGAAGTTTGATTTTGTTTAACATTATCTTTGAGTTAGATGTTTCCAAATTGCTCACACTTCCCTGAGCAGCCCTGAGCTCTCCTCTCCTGCTGGGGAGACGAGGCAAGGAGGAGAACAAAGCACAACCAGATTTGAGCAGAAGGATATAGTGTTCATAGTTGCATCTTCTCCTCAACAGACTGGGCACCTGGGGGCTTTGTGCCCTGACCTGCCATGTCAGGGCAGGAAAATGACCCAGCAAGACATAAATATCTCCTTCCTGTGCCACCACACAGCAAAGGGATCTTAGGAAAAAAATGAGCAAGGCTTTCAAGAAGATAGGAATTTAAAACCCTTTCACTCCAAAGAACAAGTGTGTATCTCAAAACCTCAGCTCATCTGGCCTCCTCATGCAGAAAAGACTCATCCCCTTGATACATAGTAGTATTTTGTCCCCAGTGTCTATGAAGTCCAACCTCATATTTATAACTGTGCCCTGTTTTGTCTGATCTCATGTATGGTGTTCTGCACATTTCATCCTCCTGAAAAATACCTGGCACTAGTATTTCCCATCCCATAACCTGAAAAGCACAATCTTTTTATTATAAGGTGAGTCATTTTCTTCCTGTGTGTGTCCAAGCACCAGCTTACAAGGCACCTAATCTGCCTTCAGAGGAACATATAAAGTCATGTGTTGAGCTGCTGGTTAGAGTAGGAGATAAAGCACAGGGGATAGAGGAGTTATGCCCAGGTCAATCAACACACAAATGGACATTTAGTGCTGAGCTTTCAACGGCAGATCTGTCATTCCCCTCCCACCAAGTGCAACAGTGATGCACCACAACTGAAAATGCAGAGCCTTTGGTATTTTTTGATTAGTCTTTCCCATTCATCTGTTTATATTTTAAGTGATGGCTGGTTACTGATTGCCACTGAAAAATGTGCTTGAAGTGTGAGTGATTTCTGATGATCAGAGCAATTGCTGGAGATAGATTCAGCTATGCTTCAAATTGTAATGAAATAAGGAGTTCTACCTCAAATTAAAATGAAATGAAGCTTATGTTGTGTGAGATTGGCTTACTCTGACCAAGGGTTAAGCCTTGCAACCTTTTGTTATTGTTGAGGAAAATCAAAATCCTCCCTGTCCTGTGGGAGAGGGAGAGAACAGGAAGTTTGCTGGAAGACCAGATCTCATCTTGCACCCCAACAGAGGTATTTCATAGAGATTTCCTCTAAAAGCCATTAATGAACCAGAGCTTTGCAATGCCCCTGTATGCTGTTCTGGTTTTAGAGAGGGAAACTGGGGCAGAGTGTGGAGGTGAGGCCTTTTAAAGTCATGTGTTAGTGGAAGTGCCAAAATGCCCCTTTGATCCAGTTTCCAGTCCTGTGCTTTGCCTGCTAAAGGCTCCTGCCTGATTAAAGTGCAACTGAAGGATTATTCCACATGAAAAATAACCTGCCTGCTTCTGTTGGCAATTTCTTTCTCCTTATTTCCCTGCAGCAGCTTCTACTAGCTCTGCAGGAGCCAAGAGCAGCACAGCTTTGACTTAGTGCAATGCCACGTAGCCTCACAGGCCCTCTAAGAGAGGCATCATGTGTGCCCTGAGTTTCCCAGTGCTGATTGAAATCCCTGTGGTCTCCCTAAAACCTAGCAACAACCAGAGTAGCTTAGAAACATCTGTCATTTCTTTTCCATCCTCTTCCATTCTGCCATGCTCAGGATACACAGAGATAGGTCCCAGTGCCCCTTTTGCCTCAATTAGAAGGCTCAGCTCCTGCTCTTGTCACCCCTCTTGGGAGACACTCACCCTGTTGTGAAACTTGGCACTGCGATAGTACTTGGGTGACAAGTTGAAGACGGTGTAGTGGTCAGGATGTCTGGAGTCCAGAAATGTCCTCACATCTTCAATGTGGTTCCTGAATCCCAACTCAACGCCTTCAGCCGGGAAAGACATCACTAGAGAAGGAAGAAGCAGCCAGGCTGAGTGTGCACCCATCACACACACCTTCCTGGGCTTCTCAACTCTCGGATACCAGGAGTTTGCCTTGTCCAGCAAGCAGTACTTACCTATGATTCGTGAGGTAATGTATGAAATGTCTAGCTCTCCCTTGGTGTAACTGAAAGAGGACAAAGCAGGAGACAGATGTTATGCACATGTTGGCAGGAGACAGCCCATTACAGGAACCAGGAGAAGAGTGTTTACCCTCAACGATCTGCTTTTGACACAAGGAAAGAACCATCTCAAAACTACCTCTTTGTACTTTATCACTATGCCTTAAGAGGAAGGGACTAATAGCTTCCTGCAGACAGTGATCCAGCCCTCCCTTCCACAGATGCAATTAACTGGATGCAGCAAGCTTGCAAAAAAAAAAAAAAAAAAGGTCCATTTTCCCTTTTGTCATTAATTTTCAGTGCCAGTTTTCAGGAGAAATCTCTAGCAGTTTGCCACTTTGCAGATCCTGTCTCACAGCCTCTGAGGTCCTGCCTGTATGAAGTTTCCTTAATTTATCATAGCCCCATGTCTCTCAGAGGCAGGTGGAGCATCAAGCACTGGGGACAACACCAGCAGAGGAAACCAAAGCAAAGTCACCTCAGCTCTTCTTTCTACTCAAAAGGTGTCTTATAGCAAAGGGAGCAGTTACCTCAGCAAGAAGAGCCTCCCTGCACAGCAAAGGGAATGTACACGAGTCAATATTTTAGTGGTGGCTGAATAGAAGGACCCCACAGGAGTCAGAGGAATCAGAGGCCAAGTGTTTCACTTCCACTGGGGAAGGTCTTTTCCAGATTTCAGGATGCTGACGCTCACTCACTATGAATATTAGATGCTTTTGCTTTGGTTTATCTGGTTCCTTGAGGCCAAACACCAATTATAAGACAGAATCAAAGAAGTCACTTGTCACTTCCACCTTCTTCCTTCCTTAGGGGAGCTGGAAGGTGTGCTGTGCTGAATAAGATGACAGCTCAGACTAGCACTTGACAGATAGTGATTTTACCTGTGTTGGGCAACTTCAGCTGTACTGTACCTGGCAACAGACTGCATGACCTTTGAAGATGTATCTTTCAGGGTATCCTTCAGGTTATCCTTCAAATTGCTGAAGAGTCTCCCTGCTCCTCCTTTCACCATATCTAGCAAGCCTCCCCCATAGCTGGGCTCCATGTCTGGTGACGAGGCACCTTCAAGTACAACAAAACCAAAGCCAACATCACTTATTTGGAACAAATCTATGGAGTCAACAAACCCACTGCTCTGCTCAGATCAAACACAATCACATGTCCTGCTGCATGTCAAGCACAGGACAAAAGTAGTTTTAAAGTCATGTTTTCCCAGAGATGAGAGAGCAGAGATTTTTGACTGCTGGGCTCAAAAGCCATCATTGACTCACAGTCAATGTAAGTTGTGTGTAAGTTTGACTGTTCAGGTTCAGTACAGTACAGACAACCACCACACAAACTCCCTCATCTCTCAATCCAACACAAAGCAAGACCAGCTCTTCAGCATGCAGCTCATCTGCTGATCATAACCAAGACCAAATCAACAACCAGCTCCACAGGAGTAAAGAGAAAGGCACCAGTATATGTCACAGCTCTTCAGCTTTACTGTCACAGCTGCCAGTTTGACTGCAACTGGACAGGTAAAGGTTGCCTTACGACTCTCTATTTCTGTGGCTACAGGAGAAGTCATCAGAACGACTTTAAGTCTCTTAAGAGTCTGGTTGGGGTTTGGTGAGAAAACAAGGAAATGCAGGAGTTAAGCTTTCCTGGCTCTTTGTATGTTTGCAGCCTTAGTACAAGCCTGAGCAGATTGCTAAGGCTAAAGCAGAGCAGCATGACCTCCTTGGTAAGCTTTTCCTTCACAGCTTGGAATGATATGAAGCTGCAAAGTCAGTGAGGGACTCATACAGGCCATTTAAGGTCTTATGTTGATGGACTGTGCTAATGCCTTCCACCCCATGTGTTTGGATCCTGACATGGTAATTGAATGACTGTTGGATGTAGACTCCAGTAAATGTGAGTTTGTTTCACTGCAGAATTGAGTTGTTAGACACTAGCCTAGCAAAATGATGTTTTAACTGATTATTAGCTACAGATGAAGGTACTCAGCTACTTAAGACCTCAACAACTTTGATCTTAGCAAGCTTTAACTATGTTAGTTATACATTGGCTACCTCAGCATGTTAGATTAGCCAGAAGATTTAGATCCACTAGCACAGCAAATTAAGCAACAAGCAACCTGTGTAGATGCATTTCATGCTCTCAAGTAGCCTCATGATCAAGATGGCATCTGCTAAAGAGCTGCCTCTCCCAGGGCACCCAACAAGGCTGAGGAGGTTTGTGCTGCAGTAGAGCCATGGGACAGCTGCTTTGCAGAATGAACACACTGCTCATTATTCATTACTCTGGCACCCAGCAATGGGAAAGATTTATCATGGCTAAGGCAGACTGGTGGCATTACCAGTGCTCATTATATGTGATACAAAAAGACTTTGCAGCTCTCACTTCTCTGGCTCTATTGCATGTCTATGAGTGGAGTTAGATACATGCCACTGAAATGCTGCTCATGTAACCATCATGACCAGAGGGAATATTCTAGAGGCATTTAGACTATTAAGAAAACCTCATCTAAGAAATGTTCTCCTGATTTACTCTGTAGATTACCAAACCCATTTGGATGGCATTCACTCTTTCAAACATGGGGTGAGCTATCAATAAATACAATACGGATCTTTTAACTGGAGCCTCTATTAAGAAATGTGAAGCTATTTATTCCCCTATGCACACAGGGTGCTTAATGCACTCTGATGTGGTCATGATCCACGTGCATGTGACCTGTGTGCTAGACTGGTAAAATCAGAGGCCATCTCTTTTCTCCTCTGCACTCTGCCAGCTTCAGAACAGAAGATGCCTTCTCAAGGCACAGGAATATTTATTTTGCCAAACCACTTCCAAGTATCTATTTCAAGTGTGATTAAAAAAACAGGCAAGAAAGAAAGAAAGAAAAAAATCCAAGTAGCTCATTGGCTTCCAAGTATGAAATCAATGTTTGATCTCCCCTCAAAAACTTGGCTTTCATATCAGTGTGTGATATGAAACTGTGCTAGGAGAGCTGGGGTGGAGGGAGGAGGGAATGTTCCAAAGATCCTTTGTAGGATCCTTTGTAGGTTAACTTTAAAAAGAGAAGAAGGCAGAAACTGGTAATGTGGAACAGGAGAAGGAAGGCAAAGAGATCAGAGGACCAATAGCACTGGACAAATTCTTATGGTTGGAAAGGTTTTAGGACAACAACAGAAACGATTCAAGAGTATGGAAAGCCTAGAATCTCTGGAAATCAACCCTAAGGGTGGAGGGAAGGGAAACAGGCAGAGAAGGAGAAAAAAATCACTGCATGTCTGAAAGAGACAGCAGCAATTAATTCAAGTTTACTATGTATGCTGAAACAGAGAGACAGAAAGGATGGCTAATGAGGAAATTCAAGCTGCTGCTGCTCAACCAAGAGCAACAAACTAGTACTTAAGATTTAACATGAGGCAAGAATTATGTAGCTACTGTGAAGCTGTTGAGGAAGCTTACAATGTAGCAGCCCTTGGTACTAGACCAGGTGCAGTAATTTACTGGCATATAGTCACTGGATGAGAGCAATATCTTCAGTAGTGACAAGGACACTCTTTCTCAGTTGCTGGGAATGATACAGTCTCCACAGGCTGCTCACAGAAGAACAACATTAATACAAAGGCTCCTCTGCTAGGCAATGTCTCCTACAAAGCATAGAGATGCCTAAAAGAGCAGAAAGGGTTAACGCATTAGCACACAAACCTGACAATATATACAGAAATCCACCAGAACAGCCCAAAAAATTTGATTAAGAGGAAGAAAAAAGGTAGCTTGTGCTGCAGTTTTTGCTGAGTAAAACATTTCTGTGCTAAATCCTTCTTACAGAGACCTTCAGAGCCTCTGCAGACCTTGCCAAAGGACAGCTGTGCTGCCCTGGCCACAGGCAGCAGCTGATGGAATGAGGCACCAGGACAGGGAGGGCTGAATCTCACGTCCCACGGCATCTCTTGTGGCAATCAGCCACCTCCCCACCGCCATCCCAAATCCCTGAACTGTGCTCAGAGGCAGCTGCCCTCATGGGTTTGCTTTCCTTGAACATGTAAGTCTTGAGAAAACAGCAGTTGTGTGTTCCCTCAAGCCCACTCATTGGTCAACCTGCAGAGGACTATGACCTATTCTGTGGTGGAAGGAGGACGGAGGACACTGGTTGAGTGTGAAGGATGAGCCTGCCATTGGTCCCTCTCAGAGCCTGGCAGCAGGCAGGTTCAAGTTTCACCATGCAGAGAAGGTGAATCACCATTAGCTTGGTCAGGATATTGAGTTGGTGGTGTAATGGCATTTACCTGCTCAGAAATATGTTTGTACCAGAGTTGGTTGGTAAACCCAGAAGACAGAAACAGTTCACTCCCTTAACGTAGAGGCCAAAGGCACACCTTGTACCCAAATGAAATGCCTGAGGCATACCACACCCTTTCCATCCCCTCTGTCCCACCATGAACCATGTTTGTTTGTGCTGCAGCCAAAGACAACATTAACACTCACAGACCCCACACAAGCCCCCAAAGCATCTTCTGCTACAGCAGAAGCAGGAGCTCACAAGCTCATCTACATACAAACAGTTTGTTGCTAGTGTGCAATGCTGCAGCCTGCCACACAGCTCAGCTCCCAGTTCTCAGCACCTTAGCACAGAGCAGTTCAGCTAACATTGACCATGGGCTGGAGCTGCTGTCTAGAAGTCTCATTATGGAGAATTAGTCTCTATGTATATGACATGCATCCTGCTTTTTACAGCAAGGACTCTTTATTAACCCAGTTATTGGATATTCCCCGAAAGGCTTTGTGTGCCCCAGAGACATGCTCCTGACCTGTATTGTAGCACAGCTTGCAGAGGGATCACTTGCTCACAGCAGCCTTTTCATTTCCTAATAAAATAACTTTGAGGTAGTGCTTTTATTGTTGCATGTGCCCTGCAGAACCTGCTCAAGATACACAGGAGGGCTCTTCTTGAACAGCTCTGTGAGGTGATGGCAATGATCATCTCCTCACTGAAATGCTTCAAGTCAATGGAGTGATGTGGAAAAGAGACGATTTCATCTGTTCCATTGACAGGGTGAAGTCTGTATTTCATCTGGCTGAAGCTACTTGCTCTGAGCTGAGATTGTTCTGCCTTCACAATACACCCCCAGCTGCCACCCAATACAGCCCCAACCTGCTGCACCACCTTACAAAACTGAAATATGTAATTTGGCAACATTCCTATCACACAGCCCTTTCTCAGCAGCAGCCAAAGGATGGGATTGCTCTGGACAGGTTACAGCTGAAGGAGCCTCTGATACCAGCACCAGCCCCCTGTTGTACAGTATGGGATCTGGAGAGCATAGAATCTTAATTAAAGCACTTAAGCTCTCTCCTTTCATAGAGCATGGGGAGAAGGATGTGCAGTGCAGGAGAACTTGTCCCAAGGCAGAGACTGCCGAGACAGCACAGCAAACACTGCATTCCTATGGACGTGTCCCACTGCAGCAACTGCATGGCTCCAGAAGAGAGAGCCTCAGGGATCCTCAGGGAAGTTCAGAAGGATGCACTCCTGCACAGGAAGGGCTGAGCACACCTCCTATCCAGCTCTCCCACCATGACCTGCTCATAGGCAGTACACCAAGGCAATGTGAAGTGCTTCAACAGGACAACTCTTGAGTATCAGGAGCTTAAGGAGAGAACAATACTCATTGATAGTGAAAAGAGACTCTCTGTCATCTGTCTTCCCTTAGTAGGGCAAAACCATCAAAGTGTGTACACTAGCCAAACTAGGAAAATCATCTTCTGTGCATGGACAGACACTTATACCCAGAAGGGAAATGTCTCCATCCTCCCCTACCCCCACAAAGGACCATGTTGCCTCAGCTCCTCTTGCTGCAGTCCAAATGCAAAGACACTTAAACTAGCTCTGTTTCAAAAGCTGGAGTTTAGGGACAGAAGTGAGTGAACAAAGCAGGTGTGGAGGGAGCACCAGCCACCACCACCACCTGCAGCCAGAGGACTCACAGGACCATGGAGGAGCCAGCAGCAGAACACTACCATCCCCCGGATCCACAGTGTGGGGGCTTTCCATGCAAGATCTGCACTTCATGGCTCTCCTCTGCCTCGGGGGGAGGTACCTGAGCCCTCTCCAGCAACCCACAGACCCTACCAACCACAGGGTGTGAATTCAGCCTTTCCAGAGAATTAAGAGGGAAATGAGCCCACATTTAAAAGGCATTCAGGGCTCTGTCAGTCTGCATATTTATCCTGATGAAGCAATACTGGCTGGGGAGCAGGGAGGTGAAAGTTGTCTGGAAATTGAAGCTCAGGCAGCAAAGTACTGGGTTTCACAGGTTACTTAGCAAGGGTAAACAGACCCTTTTTTTTGCCTTTAAAGACAGACAAAAAGCAGCCATTAAACCATAGGAAAGGAAGCAGGTTTACCTCAGTCTGCCCAGACTAGATGTAAAAGTATCCTCAGTGTCAAACCATGGGATATTTTCGCTTGGAGAGTTGCTGCCCGTGCTTTCTTTAGAGACGGAGTAAAGAAAGTGCCAAACCTTCCATGCTCCTCACCATTGTTCTTCTCTAGAAAAGCATCAAAGCCTTCATCTCCCACTCTCCCAAAACAAGAGGTTGCTTTGGGAGTATCACGTGCTCCTCTGTATTCTCTTTCTACAGTACTGTGGGAGCCTGACACTGATGAGAAACAAAACTCACTTGAGTCCCTGTCCCAGATTCCCCATTTCTGGAAGTTTTCAGCTGCTCACCATAGCCTTATCCCTCCTCACTAATTATTTGGGGTAGGGTGGGGCTTTTTTTTGCTTGTCTTTAGCCCTCATAGTATCACCAGGACATGGCATGGAAGGGGGGAAAAGGGCTGTAGTGGAAGCTGCCCTATGCTTTGGCAAAGAGCCCTTTTAAAGGTCCCCAAATTGAAAGAAGTTGAGCCGCTGTTGTTGTGGCTTCAGCAACAAAGCCAGGATTGTCTTTAAGGAACACTCAGCAAAAAAATGATGCCATTTGTGCTTCTGCCTCCACCCCAGCAGCCACAGCTCACGTTCCTCCCACAGACAGTTCTCCCAGCAAAGCCTGCGTGATGCAGGCCATGTTTTCACACCAGCATTAAGGGATCCAACAGCCAAGCTGTGATGGCCACATGTATTGAGAGGCTTCACCTTGGTGTTTTCCACAATGTGTGAAGGGTGCTATGGTGCAGGCAGCCCTGCCACAACATTAGAGCATCCTCACACATATATGAGGGATATATGTGGGCACAAAAATGGGCAGCCAGCCAAAGTGACCCAGGCAGTGCAGAGTCCCCAGAGCCCCAGGTGCCCTCAGCAGCCCCAGCTCCTGCCATTGCCCACACTGACTCTGATTTCCATGCTCAGCACTTGGCTTTCCAGGGGATTGCAAATCAATTGACAGACATTACTGGAAGAAACTCCCATTTGGAGGGGGAGAGCGGCAGGTATTTCTAAATGGAAACCTTTGGGCAGGTGGTTCCTCTGCATCCAGTGATAATCAATAGCATTTACATCAGAGTCCTTCATTTGTGCTACATTTTTAAGAGCACAGTCTCAGCACCCTCAAGCATGATTTCTTCTCCCTAACCATTCCTTCCAGCAGATCTCTCCTACAGACGCTTGAATGTTATCACATTTAAGCAAAGACTAAAACATCTACACTATTATATGCACTTACATCCTGTCTTAGATCAGATGCAGCACAAGTGTCATAATTACATCAGCTTTTTAACAGTGTCATGGTTTAGCAAGGAGTTGCTTTTGTTTAGTAACAGGGGGAGCGGGTTGCAGTGAAGACCCGGTAAAAGTTTTTTAGACTCTCCCCCGACTCCTGGGTTCAGACCCACCCCCCGGCCTGGCTGGGCCAATCTGGCGCCTCTGCGATCACTATTTAGGGACGGGAATTTGAGGTGCCAGGCAGGAGGTGTAAGAGTGGTACAAGATGGAGGCGACCATGCGGACCCCACAGTCGGAGAAGGAGGAAGGATGGAGCATCAGACCAGAGACCCCTCTGCAAGCCGTGGTGAGAGTGCAGCCGGTACCCCTGCAACCTATGGATCAGCAGCAGCAACTTCATGTGAGTGTGCCCGGACGGGCCAGAGACTGTGTGGGGGAGGCGGTCATGGCACAGGACATGCTGGAGAGCCTGTGCACCGCAGAGCAGCCCCACACGAGAGGCAGAGAGGAGCAGCAACTTTTGGGACAAATGAGCATCGGTGCAGCCCGTGCAGGGCTTTGGGACAAATGTGCGTCGGTGCAGCCCGTGCAGGGCTGCCATGTGTGTGTGGTACCTCACGGACTTGCAAGGAGGACTGGTGCGGAACCCACTTGCCCTGAGGTGAGACAAACGGCAGAAGCCACCAGGAACGGACTGACTGAAACCCCCACTCCCTGCCCCCCTGGGCCGTTCAGGGGGGACGGAGGTATAAAACACCGGGATCAGGGCTCTGAGCCCGGGAAGAGGAGAGGGGTGGGGAGCAGGTGGTCTTAAAGGGCTGGTCGGACTCTTCATCTCTGTACCATTCTGTGTTGTTGGTTTTGTTTTGGTTCTGGTTTTTGGGGTTTTATGTTTTAGTTGGTATTAAATTGTTTTCTGGTTTTTCTTCCCCAAGCCGAGTAGCCTGGTCTGTTTTGTCCTGCACCTTAAGCGGCAATTAAGCCCTCCCTGCCCTTTAGCAATCCTTTAGTCTTCGGTACTTAAGGCTAATCGTGGTCTTTTGTTCCCTGATGGGCAGAAACCACGACAAACAGGCACTTGGGTGGTGGTTTGCAAAGGGGCTGAGTAGAAATCAGTAGCAACAGAGGCAGCTACAACAGCAACAGAGGGGCATTTGCAGGAAAGTAGAGTGCTTCTACCCGCACAAAATACTTGGCAAGTCCCTCAGACCCACACAGACCCTGAAGACTGACCTTTTTTAGCCTTTTTTTTTTTTTTTTTTTGCTACTGGTCTCATCTGTTCCCTCCTCCACCACTGTCCCAGATTCCTGGTAGAGTTAAGATTCCCTACAAGGCTGAACACGGGTATATTGAAGTGTTACTCTGTAAAAATAAACAGCAAAACATGTGCAGAATAGGACAGCAGGACAGGAGCAGCAGAACAGGCTCCTACTGTTTGATAATGCCATCACTGAGACCCCCACACCCAGGTGTCCCTCCTCCTGAGCAGAGGCATGCAAGGGGAAAGCTGCTTTAGCAAGTGTCATTCCCAAGAAAAGAGGTTAAAGCCCATGGGAACAACTTCAGCGTGGCCAAAGGGAAGGTTAAGATCAGGCTATCAAGATGTTGGGACTCTCTAAAAGCACAGAGAAGCAGAAGGAGATGCACCACGAGCCAAGGAGCCTAATGTACAATAAGGGCTCATCAGATCACTACTGGCATGAGGTTATAACTCAGCAGTATCCCTCATCCCCAAACCCACACAGTCTGGCTCTTTTGCAATAAACGTATTAATGATGAGACTGCTCAAGACAAAACCCAGTGGTTCTTGAGCAGGAGGGGGAAGCTGAATTTCCCAGAGAGAGAAAACTCTCCCAGAACACAGCCAGCTCCAACACAGGGGGAAAAATTAGAACATTCATTTCCTAAGCAAGCAATGAGTGTGACACAGAGGCAGCAGTACAAACTGCAACTGTCTAAGCAATACCAGGTGAAGGTAGAAGAGGATGGGCTACAGGAGGGGAGCACAAAGTTCCCAGCTTTCAGGAAGCAAGGACAGGCAGCTGCCATTGCCACTGCTCTCCACTCCATGCCCCTTCCATCCTAAGGACCAGCTCAGTGTGTGGAGGGTTTGGCACAGACACATCTTGTGGTGACACCCTGAGCATGGAGACATCTTAAAACATTTATTCAAGGGATAAAGTAGTTTGGAGGGCTTTGCTGTTTGGATGTATTTTTGGTTGTTTCATTGGGGTTTGTTTTACAGCAACTTTCCAACTGTTGGCTGACACTGCACCTATTCAGACCTTTTGCTTGGAATAGATAGAAATAGATAGATAGAAACTGCCTCAAAGACCTATTTCTACCTGCCCCAGAACTTCTTGGCAGCTTTACCTCTAACAACAGAAATGTCACCCCATATTGTTCTGCCCTTCTCACTCCCAAAAGCTATGAGCATCCTTTTCAGATTAAGTTAGGCTGGGAAAGTAAAGCCACGAGAAGCTTCCAAGGGGCTTGTATAGGACAGACACTGGGAGGAAGGTGAGGAGGTGTGAGGGACTGAGAAGTTCCTAAGGCAGATGCTTTGAATACGAGCAGGTTTGTGTTCACAGCTCCAGGAATCTGTCACTGGGATGTTTCTGTGTGTTTCTGCTGATGCTGGGCAATGCGTATCCAGGCAGCACTGCATCCCTCCTCAAGTCCTGCTCCTGCCTCAGGAAAAGCTGCATTCCCCCTCCCACAAGACACCCCAGTCCCTTTCTGCGTGTCAGCTGAGGCAGGGGCCCTGACCTCCCTTGGGAAGCACTCAGAACTGCTGGCAGCACATCACACGCTGTAGGGTACAGAGGCTCAAGAACTTCTTTTCGTGCCTTCCTGTGATAAAATGCTAGAACTAATACTGTATGAGCCCAAGGCTTTTTATTTGAAGGTTCATTTGAGACTACCTAAATGCAAACTTCATGGAAATTGGAAGGAGGAATACATTTATCCTTTTGCTTGAGAAATAGCAACTAGATGAACGCTGCTTGCACTATCACCTAAGCAATATGGAGGATTTCCACAAAGAGGGAGGTTTGTGTCCTATTTTAGAAGAGTGGTGATGTTGAGGGTTGTGGTGGGGAGGGGATTTGTTTCCAGCTTGGTTGTATTTGTGATATATTTTCCCCTCATGAAGCTCATATTGCAGCAAACAAAATGCACGTGAGGCTGGGACGCCAAACCACGAGCACAAACCATGAAATTGGTCTTTAAAGTTAACATCCTCTCTGCTTCTCCTCCCTGTCAAAACAACAGCAACAACAACAAAAAGAAAAGCCCTACTGCCAACACCAAAAAGTTCAAGTGTCTCAAAAAAACACCAACCAAACAAAGGACTTATTAAACCAAACCTCCCTGGCTGAAAACGCAGCTAGAAGAGAACACAAGACAACATTGTCAAGCGACGGCTCTTGTGCCTCTGCCAGTGACATGGAGACGTCTCTCTTCTGACTCAGTGAAAAGGAATCACCAGAGTACAAGAGATTATGTTTGCAAGTGTAAAACAGCTCAAGAAACCTCAACAACACTGGTAATTCATGTAAAATGTGTTTCTGCTGCTGTTACTCTACCTGAGGAAGCACATAGCACAAGCAAGCCTATCCCCTGAGTATTTAGAAGCTGTTCTGTAGATTATCTAGTTCATAAACACAGAAATACATAGAAAAGAGAGTCTTTTTGCCTTGGTAACATGTATCTTTGCTATTACTTTTACATCTTGCCTCCTAGAAGCTCTCCTTTCAATGCTCATCAGCTGCTAAGACAGCATTATTGAACGCCATAGCAACTAAGTTGCTGCTTCACTGTCTGCTCCTCATCTTGTGAGCATTTTCAAAGACTTTCAAGTCAAGAGACCAAAGGAGATTACACAGACGCTCTTGTTGGGATTTGGTTTTTGAACTCACAATGTCTCATGCACTGCCAGCTTCAGCTCAAGTCTCCCCTGACTCCATCCTCAAGCTTCCAGCCCAAGCCCAGCACGCTTTCTGAAGGAACTGGCAGTTGGGCGGGAATGTATAGGTCCCCTTAGAGTTATGTGCTGTAATCATATAGCATCTAGCATATTCCACAGGAGCATCACATCAGGATTTAAGGGCATTTGCTAAAGTTGCACGGAGCTTTAATGCCCATTCAAGGCATCGCAGAGCCTGAGCATAAGCCTGTAAGAACAGACCACACTGCAAGAGGTAAACCTGAGACTTCAAACCACACATTGACCAATATTTCATTCTGACTGGTTTAAGTCTGGCAAAGTTTAAAGCAGCCAAAACCAAAGGTCACCACAGAAGCATCATCAGATACCAGCAGCAACTGATAGGGCCACCCTTCCTGAAATAGTTTCTGCTCTTGGCTCCCTTGAGCCCAGATTAGTCAGAAATCAGAGTTCCCTCATTGCAGGTGTTCCCAGATCTCTGTAAATATAAATCCCCATTTCTCATCCAGACACAATGTGTTAATAAAGATAGATCCAACTCTTCAATGTCACCCCAGTAATTTACTGGACAATGGGACTGGACTGGATGATCTCTAGAGGTCCCTTCCAACCCTTGACAGTCTGTGACTGGGTGAAACCCAAGGCTCACAGGGAGGCACTCGACATCACTGGGACAGAAGGTTCCATTTATGCTGCCAGGCACCCCAAGCTATACCTTGACAACCTCATTGTCACTACTTCAGTTAAACTCATGTTGGTGAGCTCACATTGGTGCTTCTTTACATCACCAATGTCATGGGTGATGCTGGCAAAGGAATTGTTAATGATCTGAAGCAGGAAGCATTTACCAGCCTCAGAGACTTGGAAAATCTTATTTTCCCAGGCTCAGGCACTGGCCACAGCCTGGCCAGACCTTCCACCTGGTGCTTGGCATCCCAGCACACCAGCACAGAGGCCTGGGATGGTCAGAGAGCCCCTTGGGAGCATCTGCATGCCAGCTGCCTTTGCAGCTGATCCTGCCTTCCAACAGCAAACCCCTCCCACATACCTCATGTTCTCTGCTCCTGGCTTTTTAGGGTTTGACACTAAGCCACATCAGTCCAAAAAAAAAGATGAGGCTGATAATCATTAAGTACTGGGAAGTCACAGCAAAGCTGTAACTGCTGATCATTTTCATTGCAGGGAGTTGTTGATGAGCTTGCAAGCCCACATGAAGAGATGATACTTTTAAGATCTAATACTTCGAATTAGTTTGTTTTTTTTTTTTCTATGAAGACTGGAAAAACCCATCAGGGGCCCCTTTCTCAGCTCATATGAGTTAGTGGCATTGCAGCAACAGCTAATACAGCCACACTAGTTAAATGAGGGCAAATTGGCCCAGAATTGCCAGCACTTGGCCTTCAGCACAAATCCTCACCTGTCTAACTTCTACAATTGCTTATTATTAATGAGACACACATCTTCCAGAGAGCGAAGGCCATTTTTCTATGCCCAGAGAGCACTGCCCTAGTGCAGATGAAACATAATACGTGAGAAGAGATGAGAAGAGGAAGGTTTGATTCTCCAGCTGTCTAACTTCATCAGAGATGCTGTATATCTGCAGGCAGAGGTGTTGGGCTTCAGTGCAGCCATCGCCCTGCCAGGCAGCCAAACCCACTGACCCAAGCTGCCTGCTGACACAGGGCTGGATCTCAGGGCTGTTGCACTCCTCCACTGCAAACAGCCATCTTGATAACTCAGGCAGCAGCTGTTCTGCCACTCCTGAAACCATTATTTAAAGTGAGATTCAAGACAAAAAAGGGAAAAACTGAATCATGTGGGAGGTCCAGAGTGTGGGAAGTACATAAAGAGCTCTGGTTTGGCCAGGGCACCTCAGGGATTTCACCTGACACCTAACAACATAGAAGAGAGGCTCCTGTGCCTCACCAAAACCCAGCATCACATCTCCCTTATGCTGCAACATGTCACCAATTCATCTCACCCTTCTACTTCCCAAGGAACTCAGGTTTCTTTTCCCCACTGAAATATGCTCTACCACTGCCCATCTGTGGAATTTAAGACTTTGGCATCATTAGTGAGAGGAGTCTCAACTATTCATAATATTAAGATATTCTCTATTTTGAAACACAAACCACAGAAGGTGGGGGGTGGTTTTTCTCTTGTTCCTATTCATTCAGAACCCCATCCACCTTATTTCCCTGTCTCTCTCACACTGATCCATAATCTCCACCTCCCAATCCATCTTCACGCTGCATTAAAGACAAATCACGTCCCACAATTCGTGAGCAGCTTCAATTATCAATTCCCTAGAAATCTCAAGCACACCTGAGAGCTGGATGTGCTGCTTAAAGCTTTTCTAATTTCACACCTGGAAAAGAAAAATACCTTTGCAGTGAGCTGATAAAAATTGTGTGTTTATTAGCATAAAGTGCTCAAATGAAGAAGGCAGATGCAAGAATGGGCTTCAGCATTGCATTCAATATAGCTGGTGTAGAATTTCATGCAAAAAAATTAGGAACATGCACCAAAAAGCCCTTAATAAACAGATAAGGTATTAAAAACCAAAGTCCTATATAAACTCAAGGCATATTAAGGCCTGAGGTTTGTTGCTGCTTGTCAAGTGTGCTGTCATTTACAGAGCCTACACAATCTAGGCAGTATCAAAGTGAACTAAAGGAGGCAAACTCTGGGTAACACGGATTTCTTAACCATTAGCTTCCAAATCCCAGAGACAGCCCTTGAGCGAGGCCCTGTATTTAAGAAGAGAACATCCTAGAAACTAACAGAGAGCATGAATGCAATTAATGCTCTGGCATGTCTTCAGAGACAGTAGCTGAATTGTTGAAACGGCTGAATGTTGTACAAAACCTGTAAATACAGGTATTATTTAGCTATCCCTGAGCACTTTTATACTTCTTGCTTGGCACGGAGCAGACTGGCTTGAAGAAACCAAACACAACAGCAGCACTCAAATAACACAGGGCTGACAGACGAAAGCTACCACTTGCCACGAGCTGCAGCACGCTCCCACATCTGGCTGGAGGCAAGTGCCACCTTCCACAACACTCATGCTTTTGCTTCTTGCAGTCCTCAGAAACTCACTCAGCTAATTGCTTTAGTGACAGATATTGAACTGAGTGCAATACCTCAGCACCTCTGCAGACACCAATGGTAAGAATCCAACTAACTGTAACACAGCAGCCTGCTGCGAATGTGAATCTGCCCACACATATCTTGGTTACTAGCAACTGCAGCAGAGATTTCACAGCGCAAATTCAAAATGTATTTTCTGAAGTCCAGGAGCAAAACCAAAACAAAAGTTAAAAAAAACCCAAAGCCAACCTCTATAAGACCCTTTGAAGGGAAATGGCAAGGAGAAAGAGAAAAAAAAATTACTATTTCTGTATCAGAGAAACTGTGGGGGGAAAAAAATCATGGCAAGGCTCTCCCCACCCAAGTCCAGACATAGTGTTTTTTTCCCCTGGAGAAGAGGTTACCAGACTAAAACAAAGGTACTGTATTTTAAGCACTTGCTGTCTGGGGCCTGCTCCTTTCTCTCACAGAACAGCACAGGTATTGCTGCAAGATCCCCCCATTAAAATGGATGAGCATCACTTTTGGTTCCCCCCAAGTAAACAGAGTATTTCCCTGGACAAGTTTCACCTTTAGAAATTGTCAAGCAAAGGCTGTGGATGTTCATGGTGGTGGGCACATCTAACCAACCAGAACCAGAGCTAGTTGCTTTTGAAAGATGGCTTCAAAGCCTTCAGATGAGTTCTCTCGGTTATGGGCTATCCAAGCAAACTCGAACCTGTCATTTAGAGGTGAAGAGCTCTCTATCCCATTTCCAGTCATAAAGACCATCTGGTCCCCTACTCTCTGATTAAAAAGAAACAAAAAAAAATGGGGCATCATCTACCAGAATTAATCCAATTCAGTTTGATGAGTGGTTTTTAGATGAGGAGATAGGGGAAAAAGTCAAGGCAATCCTGAGAAATAAGTCAGTTGAGGAAAAGAACCCCAAAAAGCTCCACCTATTTTAGCTTCAGAGCAATCTTTTCCCCTTCGGGGAGTGAAAGCAGAAGCCAACCCTGACAACTTATTAGCCGCTAGTTACTGCAGCACTTGCCCAACCTCGGTGGATTTCCATAATCTCACCCCGCGCTTGGACAAAGGGCCGCTATTGTCCCCGGCTATAACGTCTCCCCATCCCCAAGCCATCGACAACAACTCCACCATTGCGCGGCAGATCTCATACACACACACACACACAACCTCTTCTCAGACACCCCCCGCGTGTCGCGGAGCCCCCGTGGCGGAGGAAGAGGAGGAGGAGGCGGCGGCGCGCCCCTACCTGAGCTGTCCATGGTGCTGCCGGGCTGTGGCTGCTGCTGCTGCTGCTGGTGCCGCGCCGGGCTCCGGCCGCCCGGCCCCGTCCCCGCCGCCGCGCCGGTCCCGGGCTTGGCCCCGCCGGCCCCGGGCTTGGCCGCTCCGCCGCCGCCGCCGCCGTCAGCGCTGCTGTCCACCAGCTGTAACGATTCATAGCCGTCACTGCCCGGCTTTTTCCGGTAGCTCCCGAGTAGGCTCATGGACGAGCCGGGCGGAGAACCTCCTCTGACGCCGCGGGCAGGAGAGGGAGGGGAGTGGGAAGGAAAGGCGAGCGCTCCGGCCGCCCCGAGGGGAGGGGAAGGGNTATTAGCCGCTAGTTACTGCAGCACTTGCCCAACCTCGGTGGATTTCCATAATCTCACCCCGCGCTTGGACAAAGGGCCGCTATTGTCCCCGGCTATAACGTCTCCCCATCCCCAAGCCATCGACAACAACTCCACCATTGCGCGGCAGATCTCATACACACACACACACACAACCTCTTCTCAGACACCCCCCGCGTGTCGCGGAGCCCCCGTGGCGGAGGAAGAGGAGGAGGAGGCGGCGGCGCGCCCCTACCTGAGCTGTCCATGGTGCTGCCGGGCTGTGGCTGCTGCTGCTGCTGCTGCTGGTGCCGCGCCGGGCTCCGGCCGCCCGGGGGGGGGGGGAAGGGCGGGACGGGAAGGGATGGGACGGGGCAGCCGCCCCACGCACACACGTTCTCCCCTCCGTTTCCCGCCCCCTCCCGCCCCTGCGGGGCCCGGAAGCAGTCGCGGAGGCCGCAGCCCGGGATGAACGTCTGACTGCAGAGACCCGGCAGAAGCATCTGCTCATTAATCAGGGAACGCGGCCGCGCGGCGATGGTGGGCAGAGCGGTTTCGCCACGGGAGGGTTTCCTCCCCGCCTACTGCGAGCCATCAGTGAGCAAAAAAAGTGCTGCATCTACACCGCTTCCACCTCCTGGGCTGTTTTTCGCGCATCTCTCTTGGCAAAAGAGGTTCTTGAGCGTGGAGGGTGAGGCTGTGCAGGTACAGTGAAGAGGTGCTCGAAACAGCCATCGCTCCAGTGAAAGGTGCGTTTCTTGGGAACAAGCCAAGGTCAGCGAGTTGTGGGAAGCCACATCCCATTCTGCAGTCTGGAGGAGGAGAGATGGTACAGCAGCTCTGCACTCAGCCTCCAAAATACCTAAAGAGCATCTCTGGTTGAGTGTAACACCATGTCTTGCCTGTGGGCAAGTAACTAAGAGGGTGACGGGTGGTCCTGAACCCACAACACCCTACCCCAGCAGGTGACATGGGATGCATCAGCATCCCAAGCCCCTCCAGGGAGAGTGCTGGCTTAAAACTGGTGGCACCCAGCTGAAGAAGTACCACCACCAACTGCAAAGACATTTTTGTAGTAAGCCAACCTATTTTTAGCTGTTCACATGTAAACAGCTTTTAGATCAACACACGGCACATCCTTGAGCCACATCTTAATATGTTTTGCAGCCACAGCAAATAGATGATCATTTCGTTTTAACATGGAACTGAGAGAGGACCTGAGGGATGCTCCAAAGGAATCACTACTACAAAACTCTTCTAAATAGATTTCTTTTTAATTTGGGGGAGAAGAGAAAGGTACCAAGAAGCTGTAGCATCCAGTTACAAGTATGCCTTTACTGTCTTCCAGAAAGCACATGAAGTACTCTGCTTAGAAAAATAGTGTGGGTTTGCTTCTAAAGCAGTGACATCAACATGCACTTTGTAGCAGTAACTATAACTTGAAATATTGCCATCACTTTTGCTTAAACTTTCCTGCTTAGTGCTCCAGGGCAGTGGGCATCTGGTACAGCCATACCTGTTTATGTAATTTGGGCAGTTTTAAACTACAGCGCAGACAAGGTACATCTGTGACCCAGAATTGTCTCAGAAAAAAAAAGCCAACTCAAATGAACTAACCTGGGGTAAACACTTCACAGTTAGAAGTGGTAAGAACTTGAGCTCAAGGTTAGAATTGTCTATTTTCTAGCCCCTTCTTATTAGGGACCACACCTGTGAGTCTCTCCTAGTCAATGTAGACTACAACAGTCCCTGTGCTTTAGGATAAAAATGGGAACTGCATGGGTCAAGGTGAATTTTCATTTGCTTGCTCAGATCACAACCCACACCCTGGGCTCTCATGTGAAGAGGACACCTTAAGGCTAAGTAACATTTCCCTGAGAACTCCAGCACCAGGAGAGGGAACAAGCTTGAGGACCTGGCACAACACAACACCCCACAGAACCTATCTATCCTCTGTATTCTGGGCTTTCTAGCCTGCCCTGCTGCCTTGATCCATCAACTCAAGCAGCTCAGCTTAGGCAAAGCTTCATCTCCTAAATCCAGAAGTCATCTCTCACTGGTGAGCAGCAAGGGAAAGTCCTGTTGTCCTATTGTGCATTAGGCAGCACAGGGAAAGTCCTACTGAAAAGGTTGTTGTGGGGAAAAGGGTATAAGCAAGAGAGGTTCTCTCCAGCAGGAATTCCAGCTTGCCCTTTGCCAAGTTCCATAGGAGGTCACGAGCAGCCTCCTTGACACTGCCCACTGAAGCCACACAGCACATCCCTCTGGCTAAACTCTTCCTCCCCAGTGTTGATGCCACTGTCACAGCTGCAGAGGCAGAGTACAGTCACACTCAGAAAAAAAAATTAAAACAAATTTTTCACCATTGTCCCAAAGCTGGGGGATCATAGCTTGCTTTCACTCCGAAGAGGAATCACCACCATAACCTGAAGCTGCAGCCCAGAAAAAGAGGGCTCTGCAAAGCACCAGTGCAGGCACTGAACATGGACACAGCAGCCGCTGCAGGGCATCTTGGGGCAGAGGAAGGAGGAGGAAACAGACTTCACGTCCCCATCTCTGCTTGTAATTACCATTACTACAAACACAAAGAGATGGGGTTAGGGAAGGATGTTGTGTGGCATTTGGTTGAAGAGCTGAAGAGAATGTGTAAAGTAACGTTCTCCTCTCTTCCAATTCTCCCTGTAAGTTGGGCTCATGAAGGGGCACCTCTCTTTTGCAGGTCTACATTGCAAAGAATGCCATGCACAAAAGCAAAAATAATGTTCAATTACACATGACTTCCTTTACTCATTTCTGAAAGAGCTAGAGAATCAGGAGTTCATTCAAACCCTTGCAGTTGTATTGAGCAGCAGCTAATGACACCACAGAATACAGCTGTATTCTGGTGGGGTACTGGGGCTGGCAAGTGCCATTAAAGCTGTGGGAAGAGCATGCTAAGGAGGATTGTGTGTTACTCAAGGCTTGAGAGACACAAACTCACTGACCTTAGAAAAGTCAATTGATTTGTCAGCCTCTAATACTCTGTTTTCCTCTGTCTGGGCTGCAGCCTCTCCTGGGGAAAGTCTCTTCACAGCTGTAATCAAGCACCAACTGTACTGAGGTGCACTTTCATTTTTGCCATCTCTCCTCCAACTGGAGGAACAGTTAAGGTGAAATATTATGCTCTTAATTCTTCATGAGCTCATTCAAGCTGTGGAGTGTTGTGAAGATTACAAATACAGCTTGAAAATTAAGTCACTATCTGGAGCAATATCATTAAAACTCAATACACTATTTTTTTTTCCCCAAAGTTACTCCACTGTGAACAATGAACTCTAACTGCACAAAGTGTTTCTGCAAGAAGTCCAAATCCAGGTGTGTGCACACAGGTCAGTATGTGGGAAGCAATAGCTATGCTGTAGGACATGAACTGCTATCACTGCCTGAGAAAAAACAAAGGCATTAGAAAAACAAGACCTGCTCAAGCAGCTTTCATATTCCACAAGTGGATTTCATGGCTCCATTTTCACATTGCTGCAGGGTGCTTGCAGCCCAAGCTAACCTCTTGCCTGATTCCTCAATGCTTACACAGACCCTGCACCTTGCAGAAGGGCCCTGGGCCATCAACACATACTCTAGAGAATTAGCATTTTTGCCTTCTGCCTCTTCAAAGCACTGCAGTCCTAACCACATAACCTTACCTCACAGACTGCTAAACTTAGGCTACCTCCAACTCCCTGGTAATGACTACTCTATAAAATAGGCTTTCAAAAGAAAGTAATCAGCACAAGCTCTTGAATTCTCCTCACCTGCCTTGAAAACTTGCCAGGAGCGCCCATGGCATCAGTTAGTGATGTTCTAGAGAAACCTTTAGCTGTTATCAAGGGTGGAAGCCATCGTATGAGCCAGCAGAAGGAGGCTTCAATAATAACCTGAAGCACATTAACAGACTTCTGATGGTCTGAAAATAGAATAGTCTTTTGTGTTTGTTTAGCAGCCATTGCCACACACATTAGGTATCAAGGCATTGCTTGATATTTTGACACTTAATCTGGTTAATTATCAAAGTCTTGGTGTAGCACAGACATTTTTCAGGCCCTGAAAACTAACTGGGCATAGAACTGACAGCATTAACGGCTGTGTCTCTCTCAGTATCGTATTTACCCCCAGAAGACCTCTACCCTGTTAATAATCCAGGCCAAACCCAAACCCTAGCCTTTCCCCAGCCTCCATGCTCACAACCAGCTCAGCCCCACCAGGTAGGGAATAGCAGATTCCAGATAGGCCAGCTTTGGCCTAGCACCTCTGCTAGGAGGAAAGCAAGAGCATAACCACACTTTCCTGCTGAGTCTTCCCTCCTGCCCAATAGCAATTTTACTCTGGCAAGTACGCTTTACGCTTTACTCTTGGGAGAGCAACCTGTCCTACTACCCTAGAGAGCACTGACACCTACATCTTAACAACCAGGAGACCCAAAGTCTCTCTAGCTGCCAGCTTTTTAAACAAGAGACACTTGTTTGAGCCTGGTTAAGCAAACCTGACTGAATTGATTACAGCTCCTTGTCTGGGCTGGGACTGCCCCAGTTCTCATCAGCAAGCAGTGCAGATGAACTGTAAGAAATAATGTCCCTTCATTATGGGTCATTGCTGCCACAGATGAAGGCTTTCTTAATTTTTCTACTTTAATCTTGACCTGCTGTGTTCAAACATAAACCAAAGATCTGGAAAACTTAAGCCATATAGCATCACTCGAAGTAGCTTCAAGAAAGTGTTACCTCTTGATTGCATCTGCTGCTCTCCATTCAACTCATCTGGTTCTTGTCACCTTAGAGTATTGCATTTCCCTCCTGATGAAAGCTTAGTGTGGCGAGGAACAAAAGCAGTGAAAGCCAAAACAATTCTGCCTCAGCAAAGGCTCTTAGGGGATTTTTCTTTGTTGTTTTCTTTAGAAGGCACCAATTCAGAAACCACAACAGCTAGCCAAGGTCATCAGGAGACTCTGTGATATCACCCTTTGTGCTTCACTTCTTGTCCTAAGGAAATTAGAACTAAACTACCTCCTCCTATCTCCCCAAAAAAACCCAGGAATTATCAAACCAGTCTCAACCTTTACAAGAGGCACTGAACAAACTTTTATATATACAGAAAAAGAATTTACCTTACAGCTCATCCCTGAGGCCTGTTTAAGAAAAAAAAAAGCCAGTGTCTTTTAACAGTCAGTTTCTATAAAGGTAGCCAGATCCTCAGGCTGGGAACTTGTGTTGAGACCTACCCAGTTATGGTGCTAGCCAGACCCTCCCTCCCTCCTCTGAGCAGGAGCCTTCCTATCACTCCCATGTTTCACCTGTAGGCACCAGCCTCACTCTTGCAGGCTCAAAATCCCTTGAGGCAATGGAGGAGGATGTGTAAGGGTTTCTTTCCTAACTCATTGTCATAGCTGACAAAACAAAACCCCAGGAGCCAGGCTGTTGCAATTCCTGCTCCTTTAGAACAAGCTTTTCACATTCAGAAGAGATGTGGGTCAAGCTCTAAGGACTTTGGGATGTATGTGACCTGCAGAGCAAGGATCACACTTCTTGCTCTCACATCTTGCTCCATTCATTACTTGTGCAGTGCCATGGGCTGGTCAGGAGCATCGATTGCTGTGCACTGTGGGAATGGCCACGTGACAGCAAAGTGGGTACAGGCTCTTGGTACAGAGCCAGAAATGGGATTTCAAAGCAGCAGCCAGACTTGTGCTGAGGATAAGGAAGTGATATTCGGCCTGGAGTCAAGGGCAGCGGCGTGGTTTCTTCTCTGTATGTGGGAATGGACATGCCTGGGTTTAGGGGAGAAATACAGAGCTGCCACAGTCTGCCTATGAGCAGTGGCTACATGGGGCTGTGTACCACATGCTATTGGTTTGGGATGAGGTGTGCCACGGGCAAATAGAGCTGGTTTATGGGCACATAGGTGGAGAGAGGAGGTCAAATGATTTAATCCTTTGTTAACCTCCCCTGCTGTTCAGCAGCTTCTGAAGTGGCTGTTATTGTCCTGTTCATCTCTGATAAAAAGCAAACATGATCTTGAGAAAGCCTGAGTTGGTTTAAAGTGCTACACTCGGTCAAAACTTTGCTTTCTTTCACCAGAGGAAGCCCTGAGCCTTTGCTGGAGTGAAACTTAACAGCAACATGCAGCACCTCGCTGACAGCTGGAGCTTCAGCAGCTGAAGCCCCACTGAATATGTTCTTCAGTGGATGGACACCAAAGAACACAGTCACATGCATTTTTCAAGCAGCAGCCATGATTTCATGTCAGAGGTGTTCATGGTCCTCATGTAAGCACCTGTAGAAGGAAACCCATGTTGGTAGGAACACTAATGGCAGAGGAAGCATTAAAAATTGTCCTTCTGCTAATAGTACCAAAACTTGAGTATCATTACCCTGAGGCTTTGAGCAGATCAGTTCTATCAGGAGCCTCAGCATGGTTGTGCTTGCCTTACTTATCTGTCAAATCAATCTGGCACACCAGGGACCCTGCTTATCATCATTTCGTTTCCAGTGACTTTGGATGCGACTGCTGTTTGACTCTTATTACCTTCCTCCCCATCCTCCACTCTCCATGATAGCACATGCCATTAAGTGTGGTGCTGTGTCTGCATATTTGTTATTTCTTGCCTTTTAGTCTTGTTAAAGGGCTGTCAGGGATGACACACAGCTTATTTCAGCCTAACACTTTGTTTTGTAGGCTTCAAGGATTTGACTGGCTCCTCAGCTGAGCTGTGGAGCTGCTTGCCAAAGGCTGTTGTAGATGCTAAAAATGTGCACGCTTCACAAAGACAGTGGAGAAACAGGATGGGGGGAAAAAAACAGGTCTATAAGGAGGGCATTAAGTAGGAGCATTTTGCTGTTTGCTCAGAAAATCCCCAGCCTGCAGACTGATGGAATACTGCAGGCTGGATGGCCATTCATACAATTCCTCAGGTCAAAATGAGATTTTTAGGTAAAAATCAGATATTTTGCTGCCTAACTACCCTTTACCCATCATTTCCCATGCACTGTGAAGAAAGTGGCTAAATACCAAGCCCTCTTAAAGCCAGCTTGTGAGCCTGCACGTGTGTGTGTATAATCCCTGTTAGAATGAAAGGCACGAGTTCAGAAACATTTCCACTGGCAGCAAGAGAAGTTCTGCATTCATGAAACAAGATGGATCTGGGGCTACAGTTGGTACCTCAAAGAAAATGTCACTTTTCTATTAGACCTTGCTCCTTGCAGCTGCAAACGTGAAGTACTCAGCTCGTGTACTTGGGGTGTATAGCTGCAGCTTGCATCAGCACTTTGTTCTACTGTGTTTGAAACAATACAAAGCCCAGATTTTTGTGTGTTTAAACACATGGAGAAGGGTCCAAAGTGTGACTTTGAATTTCTTTTCAATAGGTTAGTGTTGTTTCTGTATTAGAAATTGGCTGGTGGTAAAAACAAGTGACATGGGTGAGACATCACGGGGCAGCTTATCCTATTGCTACTGTGCTCAGGGTCAGATTGCAGCACCAAATAATATGGTGAAAATAGTCAGGTCATTGCTCTCGTAAGCCCTGGCCAAGTACCTCTCAATGCAGTGACTCTTTCCATGAAAACAGAAGAGAAACTTCCAGTGCCACTGGCAGCCCATGATTGCCCACCTCACCCACTCCCATTGCTACTTTGGTTTAAGATGTATGGGAGGAGGGTTTCCATTGAAGGAAGAGGCCAAGGGACAAGTGTCTTCACTCCAAGCCTCAAAGTGATGTTTTCTCTTACATAGGTATATGAGGTTTGGCTGATGAAGGAAGATAGAGGAGGGTCTGCTAGCACAGAAACCCAGCACATCCCCATTTAAAGTGGTTCTACCTTCTGGCAGATTTTGGTGGCATAATTTTTATCTTATGGGAAAAATTGCATTATTGGAGCTTTTTTTTTTTATTCTGGCTGCTATATAAAATGTTACAAAATTATATCTGTCTCAGCTCACAGTGTCCACTGACTTACAGGTCCTGCATCCCACCTAACTGATGCAGTTTGGGTTCTGATTTATAGCTGCTCATCCTTTCCAAAGTAATACTCCAGCAGACTCTACAAGGCTGCAGATGCTCTCTCCCACGATGCTGTCTCCAATCCAAGCAGTGCTCTGCAGTTTTGGAAAAATAGCTCAGATGTGATTCAGGGGGAGAGACACCCTGTTACATGGGGCTGGGAATAGCTTGCAACAGATCATCATGGCTTTGGATGCAGGCTGTAAATTTCAGCACTATAGGAGCCAGAATTCTGTGGCATCATAGCCCTTTTAAGCAAGGCAGGGAGGGAGGCTGGGTCTGAATGCCCTCAGCCTTCTCCTGATGACCCATAAGTACCACAAAAGGTAACAATGCCTGGGAATGCATCGCTGGGATGCCTTCAAGACATCAGGCAATAAAAAAGCTCCATGGACATGCAGGTGAAGCATGCTTGACTCAGCAGAAAGGATTCCAAGCAACCTTCCTCTCTCAGTGATGCCTCCTGTGCTACAAGGAAGGGTTTGGCGAGAGTTGCTCTGCGCCGTGGGATGCTCCCTCCAAGCCCTGAGTGAGGGGCAGGGGATGGAGCTGGGAGAAACTCACAGCTCCACTCAGATCCAGCTCAGGTTTTCAACACTATTTATGGCAGGAAAGAATTTATCATCACGTATGTTCATTCAAAAAGTCATATTGCAGGGGCTGGGCTGCACCATGTGGCTTTAGCATCATTACAGCCGTGTGACTCCCAGGCTGGGAGTTTTGCCTGGATGTGCTGCAGCTGAAATCACTTCAAAAATCTGTTGGGGTGGAAAACAAATGCCAGGAGTGTGTGCAGAGGCAGAGAGCCTTCCTGCACCCTGCCCTGCAATGCCTCACCAGCAGCCCCTGTGCTGGGCCACAGACCCCTGCACAGACAGAGAAATCTTTGCTAGCTGGGAAGGAAACTGCTCTTTCTCTGAAACTTGCCATGAACATTATTGGGAAAACAGTTCAAGTGTTTGGGTCTCTTTTTTTTTGCTTCAAAACATGGTCTAAGGAAGGGAATAAACTCCCACATGTTTTAACTGCACAGCCAACCCCCATTTCAGAGGGTATGGAGAAAATCCTAGCCCTTGCCTCAAGTCTCCTACATGATTTTGTTCTGCTCACCCAATTTCTCCATCTCCCTGCTTCCAGACATGCTTCAGGGATGTAAATGGTTACCATTTCCCATCCTTCTTTCTGGTTACTGAAGGAAAGAACTTATCCAGGAGAACGAAATCTATATGTTGTTTATAGAACCTATCAAAACAGGGCCCCATTACACAATTGTAATGTAAACTGCCATGAGAGCTCATAAAATGGTATTTATAATTTAGTATAAATAATAAAAAGACACATTTATGGCATCCTAATGCTGAGAGCCTCCCACAGCTGCTATACCCAACCCTAAACAAGCATCTATCATCTAATATTTACAGTAGACGGAAATGACATTACAGTCATGGATGGGATTTCCAGACCGTGTTTCCTACAGCCAGAAGTTTTTTCCTCTCCAAATCAGAGTGCTGTGGGATAGCACACACCCTCCCCAGACAAAATCAGACCCCCTGTGAACAGCCCTGCGGTGGTTTCAGACATCTCCCTGTCTCTGGAGCATCCTGGGAGAGGAGCAGCCACCTCTCTGGGTGGGTGATATCGTTTGCTGCATCCGTGGTGATGCTAATTGCTTTTGCAAGGCGAATTCCAGGCACCTGAGCAGAGCTGAGGGTGTGGTAAAACATGACCCTGAGGTATCAGCACCAATTTTGATCCCCAAAACCCGAGTGGAACACCTGGGTACCAAACTCTCCCCCACTCTGCTCCAGCGCTTTTCCCTGGCCCCCTGCGCTGCCACCATATTTTTTTGGCAGTAAAGCAGAATGGATTTTAGCAAATCCTGCCTCCTTCCCCCCCGCCCAAAAAAAAAAAAAAAAAAAAAAAAAAAATCCAGCTTTGAGGAGTGGATTCGGCGGGTGCAGGGCGAGGCCCCGGGATTAATCCGCAGCAGAGCAAAGCCGTCCGGGCGGGGATTAGTCGGGCCAGCGATCCGACGTCGGAGCCGCCGCTGCGCAGGGGGAAACCCGGCGCTCAAGGACAAAACGCGTTCGGTTCCTCCTTAAAGGCTGCGGCCGCTCTGAAATGCTGCATCTTTCGGCTCTGGGATCATAAACAAGCCGGGCTGTGTCACGGGTGCCTAAATATAGCGCAGCCCCGGCTGTCTTCGTGCCGCCTGATTTACTTGATACGCTGAGTTTTTTAATCTCTGTATTTATTTTCTCGGGGAGGGCTGTGACTAAGAGAAATCCGAAGGGATGGCAGAAGATGGAGGCCTTAGTCCAAACGC
Organism: Urocolius indicus; assembly: GCA_013401255.1. NCBI lineage: Eukaryota > Metazoa > Chordata > Aves > Coliiformes > Coliidae > Urocolius > Urocolius indicus. Next base: position 529,142 of record WBNH01010798.1, on the reverse strand, counting down.
AGAAGGGGAATCCAATCTGTAGTTTGCAAACCTGGGGGCCTGTCCAAAATATTCCTCACCCTCCTCCTCCTTCTCCTCTCACTGGCGGTATCCAAAATAAGACTATAGTAACGATAGCCACAAATACATCAGTGAGACATTAAAGATGTCCTGGTTTAAAGTCGCAGTGCTCCCGAGGCGACGCCAAGGGGGACAAACACGTACCTGAAGCAGCGGTGCCGCGGGGTGCGGGGCACCGCACCTGGGGCTGTCTCAGCAAGACCGAAGCAAAGGATGCAATCACCTCTATCTTCCCCGCTCCTTCCCCTATTCTGGCCTGAAATAGGGTTTTTAAAAGGAATGCAAGCTCTGTGTTTGTCTCGGCAGAATAAAATGGGGAGGGGAGGAGGGCTGAAGGTCAGATTCAGAGGGGATGTGCTGGAAAGGCTGGATAGTGGTATTTTGTAGCAGCGATAATATACTCACATGGGCACGCAGTTACCTGTCCCGGAGCTGCGGTCAGATATAAGCCACAATTCTTTTAAGCCCGGAAAAAAAAGAAAGCATTTATCTTTCATTGAAGGTAACGTGCACAAATGGCTTTCACTGTCCTAAAACGCACAGACACCTGTTTCATGGTGCAAGAAGAGATGCTCGGGTTCCGTGTGGAGTTACTGAGGTATCCAGAGCAAGGAGGCTATTAACCGCTACGTGCCCACCGCCGAATTCCAGCACCTTAACTTGCCGCGCTGCCCGGCCAAGAGACGCGGTTTTCGGTGCAGTCTCTGCCCTCCAACCTACTAGATAACAAGGCTTTAAAGCGGGGGTGTTTTTTTAGCTGCGGGCTCCGAGGGTGCCTTCCCGATGATTACTCAGCACAAACCCGCCGTAAACAACGTCCCCCGTTTGCTGGTACCCCGTATGGCTGCTGCCCCTTCGCCCCTCGCCTCGCTTTGCCTTACCTTGCTCCTCAGAGCCGTGCATCCTGCCGGCCGAGCTCCCGCGGCAGCTCGAGGGCGAGTGCGGGGCCGAGCCCGGCTGCGCTGCCGCCCGCCCGCGCCTCGCTCCGCATGCGGCCGCACTCCCGGGGCACGGCGAGACGGGAGCGGGCTGCGGTGCGGCTACCAGGGAAATGCGTCCTGCCCGGGGCCCTGCTGGGTTATATTTGGGATTACGGAGACTCAGGAAAGGATGAGGATGGAGGCAGATATATCACATCTTCTAAAACGCGGCATGGAGTGGGATCCGGAGTCTGCAGGTCTGATCCGTCGAGCGCAAACCGGAGCGACGTTTTTGGTGGTTTCCACCCACCACCCCCACCCCAACCCCGCTGATGGTTTCCTTTTTGGAGAAGGTGAAGCCCTTCAAACGGGGATGTGGCACGTCGAAGCATTGCAATGCTGGTCAAGGCACACCTGGGGCACTTCCCTGGCTTACCCAGGGATCACAGACCTGGAAAGCTCATCCAGTGTAATGACCATTTACAGGGGAAATGACAGAGAAGTTCTAGGAACAGGTGCCCAGGGGCAAAAGGACAAGTTCAAATAACTGGGCTGTGGATCAGCCTCGTGGTGTGCAGGATGCAAACTGTACTCCAAACCTGACGTACAGGGATCGATACTGCACAACGTGCTCAAATGGAAGAGGAAGGCAGGACTTTTAGTGCTTTCTGTGTTGTTCTGAAATTCAAATGAGATCCTCAGCAGCCCCTCAGGCTCCAGGGATGCCGGGAGGGGGAGGAGGTTGGTGTGCAGCCCCAGCCCTGCTGGCTATGGGAGTGTGGCCCCTGCAGCTGGGGAGAAACCCCCCAGGTTGAGGTAGCTGGTGGCAACCCAGCATGTGCCATGGGTCAGGCGGGAGGGATGGGGACCCGACCTTTGTGCCACTGCACCTCCCTTGACGGCCCTGGGGGAAAGCCAAGGCTTTGATCTCAGCTTGATTTTGGCACTCCTCATGTATCCCTCTGCTTTTTGACCTCCAGACTTTTGGGTTTTGGCAGTATTCAGTTTCTAGCTTACATAGCTCTTTTTCTTCCTTGCATTTACCTGCCCTTGCAGCCTCAGCTGGCCTTGCACAGAGACAATACATCCCTTCTTTGCCTCTGGATTGCCGTGACCCTGAGCCCTGGCATCATCCAGCCTCCTCCCACTGGCTTCAGCTCCTTTGCCCATGGATGCCCACAGATGCCCTCATCTGTGTCTCTGCTTTCTCACCTCCCAGGCAGCTGGTTCACTGCTATCACCCATTTCTTCATTTCTCCTAATAAGTTCTGAGTCTGTGCTTACTCCAAGGGACTGAGAGCCCTCAGCTGCTATTTGGGAACTGAAGAAAACAAGGAAGAAGCAGTTGGATCTGTGAGCTGGCAGTGTTGGGAGGGGGGACTTCAGCTTATGGCTTTTAATTCCTTCTACCAAACTCCATGTGACAGATTACCCAGGGCATAGACCATATCCAGAGTCTGGCTGTGCCTTGTGCTCTCCATTGTTTTTGTTAGGAGAAGTTAAACAAGAAAATAAACCTTACTTTGTGTGCAACAGGAAAGGGAAGGCAGGAGCAACTGGCTTCATCTGCACTGTCAGAACTGGCTTTTAAACCCAGATTTTGGATTAAATCAAATAAAGGAGTTGGCTGTAAGACAGGACCCAAACATCAGTATTGTGCCTAAGCGCCAAATCTAGCGCCACAGAGTCATAGAACACAGGGGGTGGGAAAGGACCTCTAAAGATCATCCAGCCCAACATCCTGCTAAAGGACAAGTTCAGAGTTCTGCATCTTGGAAGGACAACTCCATGCATCAGAACAGGCTAGGATTAGAACTGCTGGAGAGCAGCTCTGCAGAGAGAGACCTGGGAGTCCTGATTCATAATAAACGGAACATGAGCCAGCAATGTGCCCTCGTGGCCAAGAAGGCCAATGGCAGCCTGGGATGCATCAAGAAGAGTGTGGGCAGCAGGTCAAGGGAGGTTCTGCTCCACCTCTACTCTGCTCTGCTGAGGCCTCATCTGGAGTCCTGTGTCCAGTTCTGGGCTCCTCAGCTCAAGAGGGACAGGGAACGGCTGGAGAGAGGCCAGCACAGGGCCACCAAGATGATCAGGGGACTGGAGCATCTTTCATATGAGGAAAGGCTGCGGGACCTGGGGCTGTTTAGTCTGGAGGAGACTGAAGGGAGATCTTATTAACATTTAGAAATATCTAAAGGGTGGGTGTCAGGAGGTTGGGCCATCCTTTTTTTCCTATGGTAGCTAGCAACAGGACAAGGGGTGATGGGATGAAGCTGCAACACAAAAAGTTCCACTTAAATATCAGAAAAAGCTATTTCGCTATGAGGGTTTTGGAGCCCTGGCCCAGGCTGCCCAGAGGGGTTGTGGAGGCTCCTTCCTTGGAGGTCTTCAAGACCCACCTGGACATGTTCCTGTGTGACCTGATCTAGGTGAACCTGCTTCTGCAGGGGGTTTAGTCTGGCTGATCTCTAAAGGTCCTTTCCAACCCTATCATTCTATGATTCTATGATACAGCAGGTTCCCCTCGATTAGGGGGCACAGGAACATGCCCAGGAGGGACCCCTTTTGCTGAGGGATTTACTTCTGTGTTTACGAGAGGACACTGGGATTTCTTTCCCCAACCTCCTCCTCCCCTTCTACAAAGAAATCAGAGGCACACGCTGCAGCCTCTGGTTAGGACAAGGGCTCGTGCAGAACCCAGCTCTCAGTAGAGATGGAATACAACTCACACACACAGACAGGGATAAGCTGGAGAAAAAACAAACAAACAAACAAATTTATTTACATCTTGACAGCAGTAAGAGCTGCAGCAGTATCACCAGGGAGAAACTCCAGGAAGCAAAGTGAGGGTGATGTGCCAGCGGTGCCCTGCGCCTGGGGAGAGCCTCCTCCCAACACACAGTATCTCGGCTGGGTACAGAACCGCTGGTGCTTGAGGAAAGGCAAGAGGGTCACAGGCAAGCAGCAAAGGGGAGCAGGTCCAGGAGAAAGAAGACGGATGCCTGTCACCCCAGAACCTCAGCCCTGCAGCTGTTTGGTCCGTGTTTGCATGTTTCCTTGCTGTATGGCAAGGCCTGGAAGGAACATCTGTCCCCAGGGCTCGAGGCGTGCACAGCCACAAGATGGCTGCAGCTATCAGCTCACAGCCTCTGCAACAAGCACTGGGACAGCCCTCCTGAGGCAAAGACATCTACAAGGCCTGTCCTGCTGCTGGGCAGGCAAGGGGCAAACCTCTCTGCAGGAGGCAATTTCGCAGTAGGGAAGGAAGAGACACAAGAGCTCTAGGCAAGGGAAAGCAAGGAGCAGCCCCCCCTGCCCTGCACTCAGCCTTGGCAGAGCTGCCCACCACTGCTTTTACAGCCTAAACTACAGGCTATAAAACAGACAGGCCACTTTTATAGCCTACCCCCCCCCCGCCATCAGCTCCTCCCCAGCGCTGTTACAAAGAAAATAGCAACATACATTTTATCTGTTTCTACGTTTAGTGTTTAGAAACGGCCCAGACCTTCACCCGAGGGTCATGGGAAGAGCTACAAGTCTTTCTCAAATAGGATTCCATTGCAGGGTGGAAGATTTATGTCTTCCCAGCCTAGGAGCTCTGGGGGAGATGGAAAAGCCCCCTGGGACAGTGAAACCCATTGGACCCTCTGCTCTCACCCAGGAAATTGGCATCCCGAGTAGTATGTGGAACAGCTTCTGGCTCCATTGCCAGGAGAGTGGCAGGGCAGAGCTGCCTCTGACAGGGGGAGCAAACCTCAGGGGCTCCTCTGAGAGCGTGAGGATGCAGATGGCTCAGCAAGGACAGCACGGGAATGTGCTAAAGTTTCACACATGGAGCCCCTGCACCCCATCAGCTCCCCCTCCCCTGCCAGGGCTGCTGTCTGAGCAGAAACAAAACCAGTGACACTTCAGCAACAGGCACTTGCCCAGGCTGCTCTAATGAATCCAAGGGGTTTGAGGGAGTGAAAGCTTTCCTGCCCTCCTGCTGAGCCCCCCAAACATGCTCTGCCATCACCAGCAGCTTCCTGCAGAGCTCTCAAAAATCAATGTGAAAAGTCAGCACTTGGGGTTTTTTTTCTTCTTTTAAAACCTTGAAAAATACACATCTTGATTGTTTTTTTCCTTAAATATATAGTCTATAAAGTAAGGCAACTCGAGGGGACTAAAAGAATGCCCCCATTGCTAAGGTACTGCATCCTACCATCCAAGAGGGTTACAGTACTTCCAGTTGAGAAAAGCCACTCCACAGCAAAGCTGCAGGGCAGAAGAGGAGCAACACACAAAGAGGATGCCGTACATCTCGGGGAGACACTTGAGCACAAACTTCAGCAGCCCCTGCACACATCCAGAGAAGGCTCTCTTTCCCCCAAGGGCTTTGTGGGGAGGGACCCACTTCTCCTTAGGGAAAGGCCCATCTCCAGGGGACCTCGGGGACAAAGGCAGCACAGAAATTGGAATGAACTTGATTTCTCCCCAGAACTGAAGCACACACTAAATCTTCAGGACAGACTCTTGTAACATGACTGTATCTTGTAGTATTAAAGGCTATAAACAAGGTAAGCACAAAGGAATGCAACTCATCCCCAGCACAGGTCCTGCTCAGTGTCGCAGCATCCCATGGGAACCAGACTGTACAGCAGTTCTTTGTAACAAAGTGTTCATCTCTCTGTGGAAGAAACACAAGTGCATGTCTTGCCTACAATGTTTTCCCTCTTTGACATGCACCAGTGCTGGAAATGTGGTCTCCACACTTCTGAGCTTCATTGGGTACACATTGTGCCATGTTAGCTCCCCAGTCCCCACAGGGCTAAGTTTTGCTTTTTAAGAGCTCTGTTGCTCTGAGAAACAAATGTAACGGAAAAACACATATAGGAAAAAAAAAAACCCACACCAACCTGGAGAGTAACCTGCAGCAAATAGTACCGTGGAGCCAGGGGATGGCACCTGGTTGGCTCAAACAGAGACCAGGCTTTGTGTGAGGGGTGGCCAAGGACATCCCAGCATGCTGGGGAAACCTGGGAGCATCATTACATCTGCATCACCGGGCTGGGTGTGCACTTGGACCATGGGCAGCAATACTTTATAGCCTCCAAAGAGTAAAAAACGACCCTTGTTCTAACAGACTTGACCTTATAAGCAAAGATCTCTTCACCTTGCCACTGGCTATAAGTGTGTATCCACTCATGTCACTCAGTATGCCCAGGGAAGGAACTTTAGGCTAATGTGAGCACGGCCCCAGCACCGTGCAGAGTAACTAAATCCACAATGGCATTAGCTCTGGGTCCTTGGCATGAGCTGCTTAGTTCTCCTCATCTGAGAGGAGGGGTGGGATCTTGCTGGAGAGCAGGGTGTACACATACGGCCAGATCTTGTTGGTCTCTGTCCCCGAGAAGGAGTGAAGGATGCCCCTGCTCCTGGAAGAGAGATGGCAGAAGTCAGCACCAGCCCATCCTGAGCATGGGGGCATCTGCAGCCAGGTTGTTGGTAGCCCAGCCAGGCTGGAAGCACGCTGATGGCTTTTTGGGGTGAAAGGTGGGGGATAGTGGAGGTGAGCTGCTCTCATCTGCAGAGTGGGCTGGAAGGAGCTCAGCGGCACTTGCACATGGATGAGCCAAATCCAGACAACCACAAACATTACCTAGGAGAATAGCTCACCGGCATACTCCTCAAGACCACTCATTCTCTCAAGCTGGAGAAAGACACAAACCAGCAGGATTTATTCCTGTACTGAGTGAGGCTGAAATCTGGGGCCTCAGTTTTCCCCCTACCCTACAAGGGCACTTTTGGCAGCCCATGGATCATTTCTGCTTCTTTTTCCTTTCAGCAGTGGATTGCCACCTTCCAGCAATCCATCTCTTCCCAGCTCAGTCAGGAGACAGCCGCCCCAAAATATCAGCAGCAGCCAACCCCAGAATCAATCCCAGAATGGGGGTTGGAAGGGAGCTCTGGGGCCTGTGCCAGGGCACCTCGGGCTGCCAGAATAGGGGCATGGGACTGGCAGTTGGAAACAGTAGTTGTGCCTGTTTTTCTGGGCACGTCATGATTTACTCTCACAGTCCGACTCACTTGTACAACTCAATTACTGGCTTGGCAGCATCTTTGTACTTTCTGAGCCTGGCAGCAACGGCCTCGGGTCTGTCATCCTCGCGCTGGACCAGGGGCTCACCTGTCAGGTCATCGATGCCCTGCAGGAAGGCAAACCCCATCAAACACCCCCTCAGGTCCCTGCCACGCAGCTCATCCTGCTCTGCAGCCATCCAGCACCCTTGGACCATGTTTCACATCAAACCCCTTTCCCTAATTAAACATTTAGCACAACTCCTTCAGGCCGGCTCCCGAGGGCAAAGCCCTCCAGGTGCCTGGCATTTCCTCCCCCATGCTTTTTTTAGCATCTCAGCTCACACAGAGAAAGGCTGCTCTGATCTCTTTTCCTCCTGTGAAGTGCTCCCAGGTGGCAGCAGCGTTGCTACAGGCTCTTACCCGGACGCTGGGGGGGTTGAAGTCCATGTTGTACACCCTGCCGCTGGCTGGGTGCACCCAGCGCGCGCTCAGGCGATCCTTCAGCGTCTCAAAGGGGATGTTCAAGCTGATCACCACGTCCAGCTCACACAGCCTGTCCAGCGCCTCGGCCTGCCCCAGAGTCCGAGGGAAACCTGCACAGGCACGACAGCACAGAGGGACAGTGGGGAGAGGTGAGAAAGCAGAACTGATGGTGTCAAAACCACCCAACCCAAAGGCCTCGGAGCTGCAGAGCCACGGCGCCTCCTCACTGTAGCACACGTGGTGTGAGATACAGGCATCCACCATATGGCTGCAGTAAAAAATAGCTCCTCCAAGCACCAGCTCCTGAAATACAACTCACAGGTGGCCCTGGGCTCATGCTCCCCTGCAAAGCTGTGGCTGGTGTTGGCTCATAGGGGCCGGAGGGAAGCAAGAGGACACAGGCAGTAGCAAAATAGGAGTGAGCGCTGGAACCACAGAGAAAAACACAGAGGCAAGAAAACACTGTGGAAAAATGAGCTGGTTTGCATGGAGGGCATCAAGGACTGTGATAAAATGGTTCCTACAGCTGTCACTCAGCTCCCTGAAGCCCCAGCACTGCCTGGCACCTTTTGTTGGGAAAGGCAAGTGAGTAGGTGGGAGCATCCACTCTTGCTGCTGGATCACAGCTGGGCTGACACCCGACTAACCCCCCACCGGTTTTCTCTGCTGACAACACCCCTTCTTCATTTTTAAACATTTTTGAAAGATCCCTACAAGCCCCTGAGACCTCCCCAGCTTTTCCCAAGCAGAGTATTATTAGCCAAGAGCTTGTCAAGACGTCACCACAGGGAAATGAGTCAGCCATTATGAGAAAGAATACATTCAGTCTGCCTTTACCAAGTCAAGTCAGTCTGATGCCTGTGTTACCAAATGGACCACTTGAAATAAATCTGCTCCTTGTCACTGTACTGCTGGAGTGGGAGGCTGACTGCAGCCATCACTCCTTCCCCCTGCATTCAGATTTCAGTTTCATGGGCAGCCTAGCCCGACCCTTGAACGTCTGGGGATAAGGGAAGGTCAGCACACAGAGCTGGTGCTTCCTGAAATCCACATCACCAGCCCCACACTGAAATTGCTTCACTCTCAGAGCACCTTCAGCAGGAGCTATGGATGCAAAGCCACAAGGAAAGGGGAGCTGGTCCCTGGGGGTCTTATGTGATAAAGCAATGCCCTGAGCTGTGAGAACCCAGATGTGAGCATGCAGCTGCAAACCCCCATGGATGTGTGGAAACACTGGAGCTCTCATACAGTGAGGTATGTACTTGTTTACACAGAGCTTGTTGCTGCAATGTTTGTTAATCACCATGTTCCCTAATGGGTTAACGTGGTGGTGGTGGTGGTGGTGTAAGAATAATGACATTTGAATAGGGAGGATCCAGAGACCTGCAGGGCTTCAAGTCTACAACATCCACCTTGAGAGCACAGTGGGGCAATGCTGCTGGACCTCTCCTGGTGCCAACACTGCTGGATCCCCTCTAGTGCCAATGCTGCCAGACCCTTGGTGCCCACTGGGGTGAGAAAAGCTCAGCCAGACCCCAGCACAAGCCACCCCTCTTCTGGGGTCACCCAGGGCCATGTGGGGAGGAAGCCTGGCTCTACCACCCTCCAGTCCACACCAGTAGACTGCAGGTATATTTTAGGTGAAACTGCTTTGTGTTTTCCCTATCAGGAGCCTAAGAGCTGCTCAAAAGCCCAAGTCTGTTACAAATCCACTGGCTTGGTCTTATCCCTGTATTTACTGAGTCTTTCAAAGAGCCTCAGCAGATTGCCAAGGGAGGGTTTCTCCCACTACAACTGCCTCAGCTGCTCGTCCCCATATGTCACACTTACCTGCTGTGCCCTGCCCCAGCCCCTAACCAAGCCCCAAAGCAGCTTCTAGAGCCACTTACCATGTCCCAGGCCACTGGCAGTGATGTTCCTATGGCTGCTGGCTCATGGATTCACCACCAAGGGCTGCAGGAGCTCCTGGTGAAGCCTCTGCTGCTCCTCTAACCCTTTGCCTTGCCAGTTTCATAGAATCCAGGTGGTGGGGACTGAAAGGGCCTTGCAGAGCTTCTCCAGCCCAACCTCTGCTAAAGCAGGTTCCCCTCGCTCAGGGGGCACAGGAACGTGTCCAGGTGGCATTGGAAACCTCCCAAGAAGGAGGAGACACCCTCCCTGGGCAGCCTGGGCCAGGGCTCCCTCACCTCAGCACCAATTAAGTTTCTCCTTGTGTTTCAGTGAAACTTTTTGTCTTCCAGTTGATGTCCATTACTCCTAGCCATGTTTGCTCTCAGCACCTTCTCCACCCACACTTCAGGTGGCTTTTGGCCTTGGGATGAGCGGCTCCTTCGCACTCGTACAGAGGCAGTGAGAGGTTTTTCTTGGCTTGCCTCCAGCCCTGCTCTGCTTCATGAAGCATTCATCTCCTCTCCCTGCCTTTCTCTCCTAACACATGCCCAGGGCTCAGCTGGACACACAGATACTGCTGCTTTGGGTACAGGGGAAGAAACACTCGCGGGCAGACATCTGTGACAGCAGGTCAGTTCCTGCCTCTCCTCCCACCACCACCAAAGGCACTTTCTGGTTTTTTTTCCCTCTCTCTCTCCTGGTGCTGCCAAACCACTGGCAGCCATCGAGGCTAGGAGTTTCCCATGCAAGGGAGGGCCCTGGCAGCATACTCACCGTCCAGCAGCCAGTGCTGCTCTCGCCGCTTCTCCAGCTCCGTCATCATCACGCGTGTGATGACGTGGTCAGGCACCAGCAGGCCTCGCTCCAGGTACTGCTTTGCCAAGACACCAACTTCTGCTCAAGAGAAGACAGGGGAAGAAAAAAGAATTAGAAAGCATGACATTTCTGCTTAAAAAAAAAAATATATATCTATCTCCCCCTCAAATTCTGCCTGTCCTCTCAAATCCCCACCCCCTTCCAGGAGCTTTTCAGCAGCATCCCTCTGCTCACAGCTGCTGTAGAAACAGAACTGCCTGCAGGTTTGGAGATGGCACTGTGTGGTTACAGGTGACACTGGGACAGATATTAAACACCCTGAAGACACTGAACCAGCTGGAAGGGATGCCACCAACTTCCACACGCCTCTGATGGCAGGACAGTCGTGGTGTCCCGGAGCCAATATCCTGCTGCCTGGCTCATTGCTTGCTTCAAAGCACTGTCAGTGCCATGTACAGGATCACAGAACATAGAGTCGCGTTGGATGAAAAAGCCCTTGAAGCTGCTGCAGTCCCAGCTCTCCCCTCACTCTGCCCAGCCCAGCACTAACCCCTGGCCCTCAGCACCTCAGCTCCATGGCTTTGGGATCCCCTCCAGGGCTGGGCACTCCCCCAGCTCCCTGGGCAGCCTGGCACAGGGGCTGACACTCCTCTCAGGGAAACAGTTCTGCCTCAGCTCCAACCTCAACCTCCGCTGGGGCAACTTGAGGCCGTTCCCTCTTGTCCTGTCATTCCTGACTGGGGAGCAGAGACCGACCCCCAGCTCCCTGCAGCCTCCTGTCAGGGAGTGTCAGAGAGGGCTCCTGTCTCCCCTCAGCCTCCTCTTCTCCAGGCTCAACATTCCCATTCTCTCAGCCCCTCCCCAGCACCCTTGTGCTCCGGCCCCTTCCCCAGCTCCGCTGCCCGGCTCTGGCAATGCTGCAGCCCCTCAGTGTCCCTCTGGCAGTGAGTGAGGGGCCCAGCACTGACCACAGCCCTCGAGCTGCAGCCTCCCCAGTGCCGATGTTCACGGTGCCTATTCCTGTACATGCTGAGCCACAGCTGCAAATTCTGCTGCCTCAAAGGAGATTTCCAATAAAGCCAGGAGGACAAATGCTGCATTTAAGCCCTGCTTGCAGATCTGCAAGCGTCTGGCTTACAGGCACATAGTTTCCACATACAACCAGGGTCAGAAAAGCCGGCTTCAACAGTTATAAACCATCTGAAGAGGTGCAGGTTCACGGTTTCACATGTGAAACAGCCATAAACAGGCATCACCAGCCAGCTGATGCCAAAACCAAACCTCAAAGCACTTGCTAAAACACTGCTGAGAGCAAGAAGATGGCTTCCCAGCCAAAGGGCTTTAAGACTTCAGAGCCTCAACTTCAGGTATGCTCAGATAAGGAAATTACTTCCACGATCAAACCCTTGAGAACATAATTGAAGTGTAACTGCAAGGTAAATACACCTTCCCAGGCTCCTGCCTGGCTCTGCCCTGCATCACTCAGCTGCAGCTGGCAGGACTGGAGGAGAAGCTGGTGGTTTCTGCACAGATACTACCATGTCTGGACCCACCTTCACAGCAGGTTGGCATCACCCAGGGCAGCTGCTGCCAGCAGCCAAGGAGCTTTCATCCTTCTTGCAGCTGGGGTAAAGCAAATGTCCCTTCAAGGAGAGGTGCAATCAATCCAGCTGCTTCTTACAATTACAGATTGCCTGTGAATTTCTTTCAGCAACTTGGAGACACAAATTAACTGTTTGGGAAATGCAACCATCCCTTGGCACTGTCTGGAACAAGACCCGATCAACACCTTCTCTCTTCCCACAGCACCTGAAGCAGTATCTGTCCCCAGAAATGAACCATTTTGCAACCAGTTTTTGAACAATTCGTGGTGAAGACAGCACATTTCAGCCCTCCCAAAGTATGAGTCCTCTCCTTAAAAAAAGAAAAGCACCGGGATCCTACATATGGAGGCAGGCTCTGGTCTTCCAGCAAGACATCAAAGCAGGCAAGCATGTGCACCTGGCTGCCAGCTGAATTTCTGAGCTGCAGGAGGAGGGGTGGGGGGGAACAGCTTCTGGAGAGTTCATCTGATCTAACAGGGGAACCTGACCCAGCCTGCATGTCTCACCCCCAGGAGCGTGGGGCTGGGGTGTGCTCAGAGCAAACCTCACAGGCTCCCAGAAGGATCTGCAAAGGATGGCTGGCAGGAAGGTGGAGCAGTGGTAGGTCAGGGCTGCCAGCTGTGCCATGCTTTCCCCTTGGAAACCTGCCTGTGAAGCAGGGCGAGCACCAGGCTGCTGACTCAGTGGCCTGTGGGGCTGAGTCACAGCAGGGATAAGGAGCATGCCCCCCTCCCCCCTCTCCACAAAAGCTGTGGCAGCTGTGGCTGCCAGGCACAGTGAGCAGAAAACACCTTTTTCCAATGACGAGGGTTGTCGTTGCTGCCCATCCGTGGCCAGCGCTGCTGGCGGCTCTCCTGCCTGGGGAAGCAAAGGATGTGAGGATGAAAAAAACACAGGGTGTCTTATGCAACCAGCACAGAGACCTGCTAGGGCACAAATATTATTGCATCTGCCTACATTTTTGGATATTTACTCATTTGGTCTGCACGTTGCCAGGGGCTGGCTGGGCAGAGCTGCTCTTAGGGCAGAGCCTGCAGGGTGCAGAGGCTGCAGCTGCAGTAGAAGGTCCCGCTGTCACCCCAAGGAGGACTGTCTGCCTGAGGGATCGGCTGCTGCCCCATGGGGCTGCTGGAGCCCAGCCTGCTGCTACAAACCAAAAATACCCAGAGCTGTGGCTGGGAAGTCTACAAATAGAGCGGAGGCCCACAGCTCCGTGTAGCCAGGCTGTGGCTTTCCCACGGCCCTGATAGCTCTCCACTGCTCTGATGGCTGTGTCCTGCTGCAGGGATGCTGCTGCTCAGTACCCTCCCATGTGTGTCGGGTTGATGCACCCACACAGGAGCCATGCACAGAGCAGCACGAGTAGCAGAGACCAGCACAGAGGGAATGCAATGCCATGGGGGTCTGTGCACCAGCACAGGCTGCTGACTGCTTCCGGACAGCCACCTTCAGCCTCTCCCTCCTCCAAAGCACACCCAGCACTGCCACCTCTCCTCTTGCCCCAGAATGGGCATGTATTTTGCAGGAAGGATCTGCAGAGCTGCCCAGTCCTTAGCAGCACCAGGGATGCTCTGAAGCACATCATCCCTGCAACACAGCCCTGCTCCTTACAAGGTTTCTTCAAGGCAGCCTTTATCTCCAATTTTTTGTCTTTATCCCTTTCCTAGCGGTACCATCAACCTCAGAGCCCAACCTGCTCCCTGCAAGCTCCCCCTCAGTGCAGCACTCCCCAGCTGCAAGCTGAAGGGAACAAGGTTTGGGCAGCCCTGAGCAGGGTGGAAGATCCTGGTGTCCCTGTGTGAGGAATTGGGGCTCACCCCTCTTGCACTGCACAGAGTCCATGCAAGCACCAAAATCCCCATTGCTGTGGCTGGGTGCTCTGCAGTTACTCTAGGTAGCAAGGAGCTCCTTAGATGTTGCTCATGTTGCCTGAGCTGGGCCAACTCCAAGCCAGATGCTGAGCACCATGCAAAATGGCCTTTTGACTCATAGGCTTAATCTCATTAAACTAATGACCGTGGGTTTAATCTACACTTTAAAGCAGGGGACTCCAGGCTTCCTCCAGTGACCCTGATCTGCCACCAACCCTCCTTATCAAAGCAACACCAACCCTGATCTGCCACCATCCCTCCTTATCAAAGCAAGACCGAGCTGCAGGGACGCCTCTGACTTCCAAGGCTGCCAGCAACCAGCCAGCCCCCCAGGAGCAGGCGGGACAGGCTGGAGTAGAGGCTGTTCCCAAACACAGCCCTTGGCAGCCTCCAGACCCTGCCAGACAGCCCTGGACTTTCTGCCCTGCAGCACAACCTTTTATGGGTGTTTTTTTTTGGGTTTTTTTGGGTTTTTTTTGTTATTATTTAGGCTACAGCAACACAACCTGGAGTTAACAGGGAGAAGGAAGGTCAGCACTGCACTGCAGTTAAACTGCAGCAACCCCAGCCAGATGTCACCCTGCTTTTGGGACCCTAGAACGTGTTTCCTGATGTGGATGTTGCATCCAGGGCCCTTGCTCCCGCCCCATCTCTCCTGGCAAGACATCACTTTGGGGAGCTAGAGACTGGTGCAGCCCCAAATTGGGGCAGTGAGGTCTGTCTGAGGGGTGGCAGCCAGCACCAGGGGAAGGAAACTCCTGTGCCAGAGTATCACTGCTGCTGCTGCACCTAAAGGTACAGCCCTGAGCCAACGGAAAACCAAAGGGCTGGCAGGTTGCATCTCCTGGGCTCAGTGCATGGCTCTGCCAGCAGAGACCATAGCCTATGGGAAAGGCAGGGAGAAGGCAGGGTTTGGCCATGCACAGCCCATAACTCCCTTGGCCTCTTTTCTTGTGCTTACTTTTGTCACAGCTAACAACTGAAATTTGTCAGGCAGGGGGGAACAGGAGCCACTTCTGCCTCCAATGGAGCACATGAAAGGGAGCAGCAGGCCAGACACAAGACCCACATGTCTCTCATGGGATGCAGACCCTCTGCCAAATCCCCTCGGAAACGGAATTCAGTTGTATTGCAGATTAACTGCTGGGCCCTGCCACAGACAACAATCACCTGGGTACTGGGTACTGGAGCAAGTACTGGTCAAAGAAATGGCTCATCACCCTCCAACACACCTGCCAAGCATGAAAAACAGTTTCTAAGTCTTCCAAGATCTTACAAGGACCCTTTCGTGCAGCAGAGCAGACACTGACTAAGCGAGACACTAATTAACAGCCCAACATGCAGCAGCAGCTGTAGCTGCTGGGTCGTTGTAGCAAAAGTTCAGGCGCTGCAGCCTCAAGCAGGTGCCATAAGACGCTTGGCTCGGCTGCAAAGCAAAGTCCTGCTTCCCTGGCACCATGGGTGAGTGGCTGGGCACACGCTCCCTGGCACGTGGTGCAGCCAGAGCCCTCCATGCTGCCCAAACTGAACCCGGGAGCCAGGGCTGGTTCACTTCTTGCAAGGGTAAGGAGGAAAATCCTGGGTGCATCAAGCCCTGCCTGCTGTCCTCTGACACAGATTGCTTTACAGGTCCCTTGGGGATGATGATTTTGTTTGTATCAAAGGGCCTCAACTCCCTTCAGGTGGTGAACTCCTGAGGAGTCTGCTTCCACCCAGCTTCCCCCGGAGCTGGCACATGGCAACACGCTCGTGTTACAGCTTGTCCACAGCAGATAGCCAAAAAACACAGCAAATAGCTGCAGCTTAAGCAGAGGCTGAGTGAAAGGTGGGACCTGGATGCCACGCCAGCTCTACACCAAACCAAGGCTGATTCACTCCTGAGTAATCTCACCCGCACTTCGCAGTGCTGCTTCCTTTGGAAAACAGAGTTTACTCAACGAGCTTCAGGAAACAACTTCACCTAACTCAGTCCACAGCCCTTTCTTTCTTCTCCAGTGTCCCCAGAGGATCTTGCTATAGCAAGAGTATGAACCAAACATCAGGAAAGACACTCACTTAGAGCTTCACCATGCCAGTTCCCAGGTGGGCACGTAGTCTCCCTCGAACTGCCCCACTCCCACACCTCCCAGACCTCTTGTCCTCCAGCCAAAGCACTCATCGGGATTGTCACAACTTTGAGCCTCTGTCCAAAGGAAATATAGTGTCCTTTTTATTTATGGAAGGAAATCTGGGTATTTTTAAGCAAGTGACCAGTGCAGGGCTGTGTGCAACACCCTTGCCAGACCACACAGCTCTCCAAAGCTCTACTTTCCCTTTTTTTTTTTTCTTCCCTTTTTTGTTTCCCCTTCTAAAAAGGGAAATCACTTTGAGGTTCTCTCAGCTTGCTTTGTATCAGTGCTGTTTCACCATTCCCTCTGCCTGGTGACTCAGCTTCCCCTCCGGGTCGGTCCTTCACACATTAACAAGAAGAGAGAAGGAACTGATGGAAAAGAAATGTCTGATGGCAGCTGGAGAGGAACCTAAGGGCCGTCTGGGGTGCTGCACTCCTGCTCCCAAGCCTTAATGGGGCCAGGGAGCATCTCACCAGCTGACAGCACTGAAACATAGCAAAGGCCATCAGTGCTCCCAAGGGCTTTGGACCTGGAAGATGGGACAGGCAGGAGCAGAGAGGTGCCTTGGTGAGGCTGTGCTCCTGAAGCCAGGATCACCCTGCCCTGGCCAACCGACGGGCTGGGTCTCGGGGGGTGACCTGTGCAGGGCAAGTACTGCCACCCACCTTCCCTGCCTCTCTGCTTTACAGAGGGCACTTTCATAAGGTGTGTGGGACATGCACTCCCACCCCATAACACCCCCCCACCAGCCTCCCTGCCAGGGCTGGCACGGCACAGCAGCCGGCCACAGCACCTCGCAACCCGCAGCAGTTTCCCCAGCAGGGTTTCCTGCGTGGAGGAACGCACGTTCCCAGTCCATCCCTCCCACCGTGGGTGTTTTGCAGGCACGGCGCTCGCCAGCACTTCAGCCATCTGCCATCCACCGCCTTGCAGCTTCCCCACTGCTTCCGTACAGCCACCTGAGGCACGGCCAAGTTATTCGTAACACACGACCCACGTAGCCGGACGCTGCCGTTACCCGTCGGTGCAGGAGCGGGTGGCTCGTTCGCACCGGCTTCTCCGGAGCTGAACCCACTCAGCACGGGGATGGAAGTATTACGCGCTCACAACACCCCAGGGCATCGGACTCCACTGTTAATGAGCAGCTCCATGAGCTCAGGCTGGAGGGAGGTGATGAATGAGCTATGCCAACCCCACGGATAGAAAACAACCCGTAGCGTATCCAGGGGTGAGGGGGTAGAGCTCCCCATCCTCATCCCATCCCGATCTCTGTCCCGTAGTTGCCCCGTCGAAGGTGTACTGGGCTGGAGACCCCCTGCTCCCGCTCCCCGCCGCTCCCCGACGGGGCGGCCCCGCGGGCACTCACCGGAGCCGCTGCTGAGGCTCTCGCGCAGGAATTGGCCGCTGGAGAGGTGCTGGAGCCCGAAGCTGCGGGCGATCCTCTCGCATACAGTCCCTTTGCCCGAGCCGGGGGGTCCCAGCACCACCGCCCGCAGCAGCTTGGAGGCCATGGCCGGCCGTCGGAGCTCGGCCCCGGTCCCCGCGGACAGGACAGCGCGTCAGACGGCGCCTGCACCCGCTCCGCGCCGCTCCGCTCCCCCCGCATCCAGCCGCCGCCGCGGCCCGTACACATCAGCAGGGCGGGGGGAGCACCGGCAGCCCGCGCCGCCCGCCCGCCCCCTCGAGCCGCGGCACCCTGGGACTTGTAGTCCCGGAGCTCGCCCGCCCCGGGCCGCGCCCCGACGGGGCCCCTCGGCACGGGCACGGAGCGGCACGGAGAGCGGGGGCGGAGCGGTGCTGGGGATCAGGGGGCTGGGGCTGGAGCTTGTACAGTAACACCCGGCGGTGGTGGGCGGCCCGGGGGCTGCGGCTGGAGCTTGTACAGTAACACCGAGCTGTAACGGCGGTTCCGTGGGCGGCCGGTGCGCGTCCTGCACGGCCGGCACGCCGGGGCTGCGAAGATGGGCGATGATCCCAAGCGAGCCCGGGGGGCTGCGACCGCAGCCGCAAACGCCCGGGCGGCGAAGTGACAGGCTGCCGGTAAACACACACACGGCCTGCGAACGCGTAGCCTGCTGCCAACAGTCTGACAAACGCACAACGTGCGAGTGCACAGCGCTTGCAAACGCAGCCTTGGAAACAGACCGACAGCTCGGCGACGCGCGGCCTGAGGCAGCTCGGAGCCGCCTGCGCCGCGCGGGTGTACGCGGAGAGGGACCGCGACGGGAGGGGCCGAGACGGGCACTGCTTGCACTGTCCTGCTGCGTGTGCGTGTGTGTGCGCGTGTGCGTGCGACCCCGCTGGCGGGCACAGCCCGGGCAAGCTGCGCGGAGGGCTGCAGTCCCCCCCGGCGGGATGCCACACAGGCCCCAGCGCCGGCTGCGCGTGGCGTGTCCCGCCGCAGCGTGGCGGTGTCGGCGCAGCCTGTGCCCGCCCCACGCCGAGCGCCGTGTCGTGTGTGGCGTCGCGTCACCCCGTCCCCGTGCCGTCCCCCCNCGGGCGCGGGGCGGCGGCGGCGGGGCGGTCCGGGCGCTCCCTCGCTCGCTCCCTCCCCCGTTGCGCACTATTATTTCCCGGGCGGCGGTGTTGACGCGGGCGGGGCCTGTCGCCGCCGCCCGGGGTGCGGCCGCCCGCCGAGGCCGCGGGAAGAGCGGGGCCGCCTTCGCCGCTGACCCTTCCCCGGGGGGAGGTTTGCAGCTCTCCGAACGGAGGGCGAGGGGAGCGGGGGGGGTGGCGGGCGAGCGGGCGGGAGCCAGGGCCACCGGCCACCCTCTGTTTCCTGGCCTCTGGAGCGGCACTGGGGAGGGCTCGGAGGGATAAGCTTGGCGGCGGCAGCTGCCGGGCACCGCTTGCCGCCCTCTTCGGACGCAGCCTCCGTCCCCTCCGCCGTGAGCCGTGTCGTCCGTTCCTCAGACCGCCGCGTCCTCCTAACTTGCTGTTTGTTTTCCTTCCTCTTCAGACCCCTACAGGTTTTTGTTGTAACCGTGCCGATGGAGATGGATAATGGGGTTTGGTACCTGCGTGCCTCGTGGGTTTCTGTGGAGGCAGGGCAAGAGTGGCTTGTGGGACTGGAAGTTACTGGTCGTAGGGGTGGGGAGTCGCAGGCCTTGCACGATGGGCACATCAGTAGTTCTGTCGATGTGATGCTTGAAGGAACTCTGATTCACACGAGGTGGGTGAAAATATGCATGGAATGGGCAGCCCCAAAGGGGCAGGAGGTGGAACTGGAGTTTAAAAAACAGTCCAACTTTAAAAAGGCTTTCAAAAACAACGACTGGCAGCAGACACTGGAAAACACTTCTTTCCAAAGCCTATGGAAATGTTCAAAGCGTTGGCAATAACAGGAACAAAACATGTCTACTAGGCTCCAAAACTAACGTGAGTGTTGTTTAAAAGAGGCAGCTCTGCAAGTAATAATGAGGAACCTCCTTGGGCTTTTTGTGTCTGGTCTGTCTTTAGTCTGTCTGAACACAGCAAAACCCAGCATGTGCCTGCTGGACACAAACTGTAGAGCTAGATCCTCTCCACAGAAGATGGCACTAGCCCTTAGAGTGTGTGTGTGTGTAACCCAGGTGTTGTTGGGTAGGGATCATTCACCTTGGTGGCTGTGTGTCTTCCCCCTTTTACACAGCATGATGGTAAGTGCTGAAGCACGGGGGGAGAATCCAGAAACAGCAGCTGAGGCACGCTTGAAGCCATAAAACAGCCATTCTTCTCACTTCAGCCTGGGAAATGCAGGATGCCCCAGTCCTACATTGGTGCCAGCCTTGTGAAATCGGTAGCATTTTCAGGCTGGAATGGTATAAATCAATGTGAGGTTTTATGAGTGGTGCAGCTTCCTTCCTTTGCAGGAGCTGTGGTTGCACAGACAGGATTGATTATAGTTTGATTTTTTTTTTTAAAACAAGTTTGAATTTTTTTCTAGCAACAGCTGACTCTCTAATGATTAATCTACAGAGAGTGGTAAGCTGGCAGGTTTGGGGACATGCCTTGAAGCCCTGCGTGTCGTCTGGACGTCAGTGTTGTGTAATCTGTTGACTGTCCCCCTGGGTTTTTTTATGTAATGTATGTTCCTAGTTTGTTTTAAAATGTACAAATGTTTTTTTTCCACTGCGTGCCTCTCCTCGGATCTTTCCCATTTGCCTCTCCGTTGCCCTCTTGAGTTCAAAGCTTGTCAAGGCACTGTTTCGATAGATGGATCCAGCCCGAGTGTTAACGTGTTTCTCCCTTTTAAAAACAGTCTCCATGGCATCTCGGGATGTGCTCTACTCCAGGTGAGTTATTGGAGAGTGTTAGCACCAGTTTTGGAGCTTCTGCTCCCTCCTGGTAGAAACACCAGAGCAGCTTGTGCCGGTGAAGTCCCTCA
Organism: Urocolius indicus; assembly: GCA_013401255.1. Classification (NCBI taxonomy): domain Eukaryota; kingdom Metazoa; phylum Chordata; class Aves; order Coliiformes; family Coliidae; genus Urocolius; species Urocolius indicus. The sequence continues at coordinate 508,961 of WBNH01010798.1, read as the reverse complement.
GCATCCTCAGTGAGCTGTTATTTGTAACACGTTAACTTTCACTGTGTAAAACTGTTTCATGTCCTAACGTCCTCTGAGAACTCAATGTGTTTGATACCCTGAACCAGAGAGGGAGCGTGTTTAGAAACAGCTTCTTGATCTCTTCAGCAATGCCTGTTTTCGGGAGGGGGGGAAGAGGGGGGGTGGGGTTCATATGAGATTATAGTTAAACTAGCTGGCAGCAGAATTGTTTACTTCACCATGTTGTGTGTGGCTCCTATGACCTGAAAACACTGTCAGCCTCCTGGGAGCACCTCCAGCCTTTAGGCCTCCCCTTCATTCCCCTCACCCCAGCCGCAGGGGGTTGGGAGAAGAGCCGGCTGCCTGGCACTGGGCACTGCTCCCAGTGCAGACTCCAGAGGTGACAAAGCCTGAAGAAGCCCAGGAGAGTGTGTTTGCAGCCCTGTGGCATTTGCTGGTGAGAACAGCATGGCATGGGCATAGCGCTGCCCTGGCGCTTGTGGAGTCAGTGATCCTGCTCCTCGGCATGGCTCCGTCACTTTACCCGGCCCTCTGCCATCCTACCCACTGCCTGTCAGGTTCATGACATTCAGTACTTGAGTAGCATAAACCAAGTGCTGCTGCCTAGCTCGTGGGAATTTAAGGGGTAGACGGGATCTGTAGAGGGGGTAGTTACCCTTTCTGTGTTAAATCCAGCGCTGGTGGATTTGGCTGGAAGAAGCTGCCGCTTAAAAGCACTTGAGCTGCATTGCAGAGCCATGGTCATTAAGGTCACTCTAATTATCTGGGTAATTTTCTGGCCTGGAACCTTGGATGCAAAGCCACTTGTGTGAAATGCTGCTGAGCCTCCTACCGGGCAGCTGGGCACCTCCTGGGGATGACACTGGGTTGCAGATTCGAGAAGGAGATTGCCTGCTGAGCTGAGCGGTGTTGCCAAGGGGCCGCAATGACTGACAGGCTGCCCTGGCTCAGTTATCACAGTGCTGATGCTGTCTCTTGTAAAGGTACAGTACTGTGATAACTGAAGGATGGCAGCCATCTGAGCTTCGTGGGGCCCCAGGCACTGACTGGCACAGCAGCCTCCTGCTGAAGGGAAGTATGCTGATTTTAAATGTATCTCTTGGCCTAAAATCAAAGGTTAAGAACACTTAATGTTTTGTTTAAATAAATCTTATGCTTTTCCCAGTACTTTTTAATTGAGATTTTTGCCTGTTCATTGACTGTTTTGCCTTGAAAGATCTTGCAGACATGCTGTGCTTTGGAAATGTCCAGAAGCGGTTCAGAAAACAGGCTCCTTTTTTAGGTTCACTGGAATACTTGTTGGTAAAGAGAGCCCAGTCTTGGCTAACTAGTCTCCTAACTCATTTTCTGTATGTCTCAGTATGTGGAAATAAATGGTGGGGGACAGGTTATTTCACAGTCTGGCCAGTTGCAGGGAGTTGTTGATGGAGCTGGCCCAGCCCCTCGCAGGGTTTGCTTGAGGCTTCTCACCCCAGTGAGTGGGAGAGTGCAAATTTCCCAGGTGGTTTCTGTAGCAATGTCATCAAAAGAACCAGAAAGGACGAGGTTTTTCAGGGAACATGCTCTTGGCTGAGGCTGTTATGTGTGTGGTTTATTTCTTTGGTGCTGTATGTATGAAATCGTCGTGGAAGGCTGAGAGTTTATCTGTCCCTGCCTCAGGGGCTTGGGGTGGGAGATGCAAGGTGCAGCAGTGTGGGCCCAGGCTGCAGTGCTGGGATGTGGCAGCAGAGGGGCCCCGTGGGCTTTGTTGTGTAGGAGAGTGAAATTGGAGTTTAGGAGTTTTGTTTGTTTTCATCAAACAAGCAGAGACCTGCAGACACGTTAGTATGGTGCCTGTTCCCCACCCAGATCCGCCCCCCTCACGAGGAAGTGCCTGGCCCTCCGGCTGTTGAGGCTGAGGCAGCACTTTCCAGAGGTCACAATTTATCCTTGATACCAACATGAAGCGTGGTAATTAACCCAGCATTGTTTAGAAAACTCTTCCTTCTGGGATAGATGACTGTCCAGGGCCTTGCCCTGTGCTTCTCTGCACAACCCTGGCTGCTGCTTGCTGTTCCAGGGATTAGCTCAACCAGCAGTCTGCTCCAAGATGGCAATTAGATGGTTTGTGTTGTTTTTTTTTCTTCTCTGCTCTTCTTTAGTGGAAGGCGTTGGTGCCAGACTGTGCTGCTGGCTGTGTCTGTGGGCCCAGACGGGTCGGAGCTGTGCAGCTGTGATGGAACATTTTGGCAGCGTGCGTCATTTAAACAGGGGAAATTAGTACTGGTGTAACGATAGCAGCTTGAGTCTGTTTCTGGGGGAGGAGGACTCTATTGTACTTAAAAACTCAGCAAATTATAAAAAAGGACATCCTGCTACTAAGAGTTTTAAGTTCTAGATAGATTAAAATCTGAGCAGAGTCAACCATCGGCTTCCTTTCTGCCTCTTTCTGAACGCTGCAGGGACCCCTTCGAGCTGGGCAGGAATATGGTCATCCTGAAGAGAAAAGGCAGTCATCTCCTGCAGTGCAGCCATCCCTGGCCACCTCTTCCTTCACATGGGTAGAGGATGAAGGAGAGAGGAGGAGCTGTGGGCTCACAGGGGTGAGACCGTTTGTAGGCTTGCAGGCTGCCCAGGGCTGGGTTTCATCTCTTTTTAGCTATTTCTGTTATTTAGGAGCCAACAGGTTCTCAGGGAACGTGCAGTCTCGTTCCTGGGAGAAAGGCAGGTGATGGTGCAGTTGGGAGCTGGAGTTAGCATGACCTTCAGCCAGGTCCTTCCAGAGCTGGTTGTGGGTGCTCGGTGACGAGCAGCACAGTTAGGGTGCAGACTTGTACTAGAAACTGAAAAGTTCTTGACTTTCCCATGGGAAATAAGATTAAAAACTCAGAGGCAAATGCAAGGTTTGTTGTGGACCAAGTCCAAGGAATAAGGTTCCTCACTACCGAGCCTTGGGTCAGAATGGAGGGTTAATGACCAACCCGTGTTGTTCAGTGGGACGTGCAGCAGGGCTGCTCGCTGTGTACTGCAGCACACGTCAAGTGCTGTGGAAAGAGAGCAAAGAGCCTGTTGAGATGACATGTGCCTCTGGCTTCAGATTGTGATTCTGGTTTCCTGTTACAAGAAGTACAGCTTCGAGGTTCTGTCTTGGGACAGGAACTTGAAACGCTGTCTGTGCCTGAAAATAACACCTCTCCAATAAGATTTACTGGGAGCCTTTATCTCCCTCTCTAGCTCAGCAGATACAGAGGCAAACTCTCTTTCCTGCAACTTCCTACTGATACTGCAATGGGATAGACTTATAAGTACTGGTGGGTCTGCTCTGGCTAAATATTGCTACACACAAACAATGCCACTATCGAGTCTTTTTTGGCAGCGGAGCACTTCCTCCCACAAACTGTGTTAAAGCAAGATGTAAACATTGTGCATCCAGTGATACCTCACATCGCTTTCTGCTCAAAAAGAAGATCTCTGAGGAGCATCCATGTGCTGATGAGACTTTCTGTAACTTATGGGTTTGGTCTCAAGGCGAGGCAGTTTGCTTGTGACATGTCTCAGCTGTCATTCCAGATGGATTTGTTCTAACCCGCCGGTTCTCAGGCTTTTTCATCAGGAAAGTCCCTTTTTCCCATCTGGAGGCCGTCACCTTCCCACCCACGTTTCGTGTGAGAAGAGCAGTAGCAGTTCTGCTCCTGCAACGGTTCCTCGGGGCTGCGAGGCTGCAGACAAGAAAGGCTGTGCAGTTCCTGGCTCTCAGCCACAAATCATCCTTTTAAGGGGCAAAGTTTCTGCTCTGAGCAAGCTGACCAGCTACTGTCGGCTTCAGACAACAGCAGGATAAAAGACTTCCATTGTCTGCTAGCACTCAGCCTGAGCCCAGGTGAAGATGTTGCTTTTCACAAAAATACTCTGTTTTAAGAAAAAGTTGAGCTTCTCTTGCCATTGATGTGAAGTGTCAGTACCAAAAAGCCTTGGTTTAGCTCTACTAAAGTAAAAAGAACCCTTCCCCACAGAGTTTTAAAGTCCAGCAGTGCCCCATGTGAATCAGACTCTGTTTTAATTGCTCTTCATTCAGATCGTTTCTGGCTAGTGCAGAGCACTTCAATTTTAATCCAAGCCTTCTTGATGAAACATCTTTAGTCAGGCTTCTTGATTTGTAATGTCCCAGTATGTGTAAATAGTAGATTTAGGTCAGGTGAAGCATTTTCACAATGTGAGCCTGGAGGTGTTTTAGGGGCATGGGTTAGTGGTGGGCTTGGCAGTGCTGGGCTAATGGTTGGTACTCAGCTTATTAAAGGTCTTTTCCAATTGAAATGGCTCTGTGGTTCCATGTTGGACAAAGTGGGAAGAAAACACCAAGTTGCTGAAGGCTCTGGTGCTGCCTGTTTGTGTGATCATAGAATCATAGAATGGGAGGGTTGGAAGGGACCTCTAGAGATCATCTATTCCAACTCCCCTGCAGAAGCAGGTTCCCCTAGATCAGGTCACACAGGAACATGTCCAGGCAGGTCTTGAAGACCTCCAAGGAAGGAGCCTCCACAAACCCTCTGGGCAGCCTGGGCCAGGGCTCCAAAACCCTCACAGTAAAATAGTTTTTTCTTATATTTAAGTGGAACTTTTTATGTTCCAGCTTTATCCCGTCACTCCTTGTCCTGTTGCTGGCTACCATAGAAAAAAGTGCTGCCCCAACCTCCTGACACCCACCCTTTAGATATTTGTAAACGTCAATAAGATTCCCCCCTCAGTCTCCTCCAGATTAAACAGCCCCAGGTCTCGCAGCCTTTCCTCATATGAAAGATGTTCCAGTCCCCTGATCATCTTGGTGGCTCTGTGTTGGCCTCTCTCCAGCAGTTCTCTGTCCCTCTTGAGCTGAGGAGCCCAGAACTGGACACAAGACTCCAGATGAGGCCTCAGCAGGGCAGAGTAGAGAGGGAGAAAAACCTCCTTTGACCTGCTGCCCATTGGCCTTCTTGACCATGAAGGCACATTGATGGCTCATGGTTAGTTTGTTATCAATCAGGACTCCCAGGCCTCTCTCTGCAGAGCTGCTCTCCAGCAGGCGACCCCCAGCCTGTCCTGGTGCATGGGGTTGTTCCTTCCTAGCTGCAGGACTCTGCATTTGTCCTTGTTGAACCTCATGAGGTTCCTCTCTGCCCAACTCTCAGGCTGGTCAAGATCTCACTGAATGGCAGCACAGCCTCTGGGGAATCAGTCATTGATCACAAGTATCTCCAGCTCAGCCAGGTGACATGCTTTTTCATCAGGTGCAGAGGTATCTTCTTGGCATGCCAGCTCCAAAAACTGCTCACTTAGAGCATTGTGCCTGCAAAATTTCATCAGCTTAATGAGAATTCACCATTATTTGTTCATTACAGATGTGCTCAGTGGGTATATTTTCAGATTCTCCGGGGAAAATGGGATGTACTGGAGCTGCATTACTGCTCTCGCTGCGCCCGGGGGAGTGCTGTGATTGCCATCTCCCTCTCGTTGCCAGGTGAGGGGTCTGTTCCCACTCTGTGCAAATGCTGTGCAGGAGCACTAATGGCATTGAAACACATGCCTTTACTGGGAAAAGCAGTCCCCAGGAGTGCTGTGTGAACATGAGCATTTCTCCTTTCGCTATAAAGTGTTTCTGACACTTTGGAGATGGCTGTGACCTGCTTTGTTGGATAATCTCTAACCCCCCATGTGTTTCGTCATTAGCTTGCTTCACGAAGGGAAATTGTGACTTCAATTGATATCTGATTGGGAACAAAAACGCCCCTCAGGAACTGAGTGTTACAGTGTGGTGCAGTATCAAAGTTACTTGTCATCATTTCTCTATTCAGGCAGATGATCAAGTCAAGATTGTGCAACTTAGCACTTGATTTGCTCTTAGTAACATTTCACAGGAGCAGGAAAGGGGCTTGTGGAGTAACTGTTACACGAGATCATGCATTTATTTTGGGCTCCTGTTAGAAGCTTTCTGGAACCAAACGCTGCTGGAGCCAGAGGGGAAAAACCCTCTTGACTCCCAAGGCTCAGACCTGTACCTCCGATCATAGGTGAAATTCTGACCCCAGTCTCAAGTTCCCCATTAATGAGAACTGCACTTGGTCTGTTTGGGTTTGTTTTTTTGTGATAGACACAAATGTGCATCTGACATTGGAAGAGCCTCATTCTACCATAGCAGAAAACATGGAGAAGAAAGAGTTTGTGGCTGCTTGGGGAGGGGGAGTAAACAGCTCTTGGTTTAGGTGGATCCCTGGATCATCTGAAGTCAGGTACTGCAGCCTCAAAGGTAGCTCAGGACATGTCAATCCCCAGTGCTGGGCACTTATCTACCTCCTTAAGGCAAGCTGGGTAGGATTTGGTGGTGTGCTGCTGCTGGTCAACCCTGCCAAGGGAGCACAACAGTTATGGTGTGGTTAGGAGGGCTGGCAAGGGCAGGTGTTACCACCACGCCTTCTGCCACAGTTTGCTGCCTCCTCCCTGCAGTGAATGTGAGAGCTCGCTATCAACTGCCCTCCATTTTAATTAACTCCAGAAGAAGGCAAAGTACACTGAATAATTCAAGAGAGAGATGTGTTTAAACATTTGCACAAGCTTCAGATTCCTTTTGCCTAAAAATAAGTCTGTGAGAAAGCAAATGATTCCTATTTGAGGTGTTGCTACATGGACAATAGAGCCATTGACTCCATCCTAATGCCATTATATTGCACCACCTGAGAAGACACCATCTGTGAGTCTTGTCCTCGCTGCTGAGTCCAACCTGGACCTGATTGTGGTGTAAGGTTTGAGGAAACGTGTCCAGGGCTGTGCAGACAAAGGCAGCACCAGCAGAGACAGCTTTGGTCTGGTAGCAGCAAAGAGCCCTGGAGAAAGGGCTTGTAGAGGAGTAGGTGACGTCTTTAACAGGTCTGCACGTTGCTGGCTTTAACTGTTCCTCTGAAGTCTTCTGGGGGAAGTGGATGAAGATGCATCAGTCCCTTTCCCGTGGAAGGGCACTGATAAGGGCTTTACCTTTTTAGATGGGCACAGATCAGCACAGACAACGTGAGAGGCTCCATGCTGATGTTTCTGATGTGTGCCCAAGATTACCTGCTGATTTGGTGGATTTCAAATGCAAGTGGTTTCCTTAAACACATTGGCTTCACGTTCCCAGAGTGATAAAAAAAGTCACGTGTTTGTTTTAGGGACCTTTCCACTTGGTGCAGAGCAACAGCATCTCAAAACAGCATGTGCTACCTCCCCTCCAGCATCCAAAGCCTTGCTGCATTCTGCTTTGAAATGCACTGCTCCAGGGGACTCTGGAAATGAAGATTTCCAGAGGCTTGTTGCTAATGAAGCCTAATTAATGCAGGATGTAAATGCGACATGCTGCTGCAGCTGCATTTGCATTTGCATCCTCATTAAAGGAAAAATTCACAACCCACTGTGGCTGTTTTAGCTGAAAATCATTAGAGGAACAGAGTATCTATTTAGTTCCTTTTTATTATCAAGATGTTTAACTTTTTCACCCCTTTCAATCAGGTGAGTTAAAGGAAATACAACCACAGGATTTTAAAACAATTGCACAAAATAGGGCGTGTTTCACTTCAGAGGAAACAAGCAAGAACAGAGTGACACAGAATGGGAGAAGAATCCTACACTGCTTTCCAGCTCCATAGGCTTAGTGGAATAAAACAGAAACAGCAGCTGTTTTTACCAGATTTTGTATTGCAACCCAAATGCTCTCAGTATATTTGAAACCCACAGCTAACAATATCCAAATGCACTGTAACAATTATCCTCTCTCTGTTGACCGTGCCGTTGAAATGCAACCCAGGATGACAAGAGACCAGCCTGAACCTCACCTTTCTCTGTCTCTAAGATCACTGTCACTTGTCATTTTTCTCTTCTCATACCCTTTCCCAACAGCCACCCAGTCCTGCTGAATCAACAGTGCCCATGATTAAGAAGGATGACAGGGGGAAGGCAAAGACTGAGGCACTAGCTCCTGATGGTGATGGGGAAAACTCCACATTTCTCCAGATCTGGAGTTTGTTTGCCATCCCCTTTGTATTTCTGAACCCTCTGTGCCACCCTTTCTGGAAACGTGACTTTAATTCTCACTTTCCATATGACAGGAGGAATGAAGGAGGAATGTGGCAAACACCACATAAAAATGCTGCTTTATAACTTAGACCAAGGAAATGGAGGTCTTTTTAAGCACGTAAGAGAAAAACACCAGCAAGGGACTGTGTTCTGGAAGCTATCCAAGCCAGGCTGCGTGTCCCAGCTGCTAGGGATTCATTAAGGGTTGTAGAAATGCTGCGTGCTCCAGGTTACCTGTGTTCTCAGAGACAGAGCATCTGCTCTCAGATGCTGGACACTGACCTGAGAAATGCCCCCAGCATGTAAACAACCTCTGTGATCTGTGGACCATGAGGGGTGGGAATCAGTGTTGGGTATCACTAGGGAAAGGCAAACGCTTTGGTGACAACCTAAAACCATTGAATTCCTGCTCTGGTTGAGGTCAGTACTCTGCCTCATCCCTCCTTAGCAGCAGACTCACCTCCAGTTTCACTTGGTGCTAGACTTCTCCTTAGGAAAGCCAATTGTTGCACACAGAGCTTTTCCTGAGTTATATATATGTATATATCTGTGTGGAGCTAGTGTATAAACAAGTGTGTCTAGCTCTAGTGATGTGGCTGGCAGGCAGCCCAGCAGCAAGTGGGTATCCATGATCTGTGCCAGCACCAAGCTCATCCTCCTGGAAACAGCCTCACTGGAAAGCAGATGAACTGGAGAAAATACGTTTGAGGTTCTGGGCAGTATTGATTTGTCTTTGCTTATTTTATCAGTCTGCTTTAAGCACAATAAAAAGGTGTTCACAGAATGAGTCCACCTTCAGTGGAAGGGGAATGAGAAGTGCTGGACACCAGCACCAGCAGCACCACACTGCTCCATTATGTCTCAGAGAAGCCAGCTGTAAGCTGCATGGGTCCCAGTAACTGTAACTCCATCCTTTGCAGCTTCTCTACAGCTCGTTACATAAACCTGGCTTCTGCTTCAGAACAAGTGGTCACAGAGTGTATTTTTCAGCTGAGAAATCTGGGGGGGAAAAATATGCAAATAATGCCTTTGGTTTGGTAAGAGGACAATGAAGAACCAGAAAGGTGGCAAGGGGAAAAAACATGCTGAAAGCAAGCAGCAACATGAACACGCCTGATGCAGGACTGAGACACAACAGCTCCTGAGCTTGGAGAGAAGTGAGTGAACTCCAGCCCCTACAGGCCAGGGAAGTTGGGAACTGGAGCTCTGTGTTCCAGCTTGTGCACAGCACTGTGCCAGCTCACTGCAGCCTGCACAAGTGATCCCCCCGTAGCTGCCACGGTATCCTCAGAACAAGGGCTGCTTTGGATGGACACAACCTGCTATGTTTCTTTTTTCCAAGTAAGTTTAGACTCCCACCATGAAGTACTTCTGCTTCCCCAAACTGAGAGTATTGAAAACGTCACTTAGCTTAAAAACAAAGGAGGTTGAGCACTGTATTTAGAAGTGTTTAAGAGTGAAGGAGCAATGCACACATTCCTGATGTCTCAAAATAAATGCTCCCACTGTCTTCTCCAAGTAGAGACAAAGCACTCTGAAAACACTGTCACAAACAGGGCTTCATGCATGTTATGTGAGGACAGGAAGTGTAAGATAAATTCAGCAACAGATCAGATGAAAGAAGTTGTACGCTTGCATGTCTATTTATACAGCTCCCGTGGCAAGTCCCACCCTGTCGCTGCAGCAGCCTAGGGCCTTGCTGCCTGTAAGCTATTGCACAGTGATGGTATAGAGTGCTATTCATATAATCATAGAATCACAGAATCATAGAATGGGAAGGTTGGAAGGGACCTTCAGAGATCATCTAGTTCAACTCCCCTGCAGAAGCAGGTTCACCTAAATCAGGTCACAATAGTAACATATCCGNGAGGCTCCCGAGATGGCCGACGGTGCGGGGGCGGCGCGGGGCTTTTCCCGGCGGCCGCGCCGGGCCCGGAGCCGGGCGAGCGGTGCCGCTGGATTCCGGCGGAGAGAGGCCGGGCCGGGCACGGGGGACGAGCCCGTGCGGGCAGCGCCGGGCTGGGAAGGGGTTTTCGGAGCCGCGATTCGGCGAGTAGCGACTCGCGGGAGGCCGCGTTTTGGTGTTGGGAGGAACCAGAATGAAATAACTTAGGTTCTGCCCGCTGGTGGAAAATGGATGAAGTTAAAAAAAGTACCCGGGTGCTCGTGAGCGAGCTTGGACCCGCTGTGAGCTTATGGGAGCCCTCGGTCTTCTTTGCGAGTGGAGCCGCTAAAGAGGTGCTGCTGTCTTGCGCTTCTGTGCCAATGAAGGGCTTGGAACAATCGGTTTGGTCCAGCTGTGTCAGTCCCTGTGTAAGGGGCAGAGACCTTTTTTGACATCTTTCAGCCTCCCTCTGTGCGTGTTCCTTCCCTGAATGATGGTGACAGCCCTGGTGCAGTCAGCTCACCTGTTGGGTGGGTATCTGTCACCCAAAAGGACAAGAGGGAAAGCAGAGCAAGTAACCTGGCAGTTGGCAAGTGCTGTCTGCTTTCCCCCTTCTCCAGACACTCAAACGTATCATTCTGCAGTTCCCATGTGGGAAAACAACTGCTGTGTTGTTCGGATAATCCTGGGAAGCTGAGATTTTCAAAATACTATGAAAAAAGCTAATCTATGAGGAGAACCAGGACAGAAAAGCTGGAAACATGTCAACCTTGCTGCTAACCGTATAGGCTGATGGTAGATAGGCAACATGGCAGTGGCTCAGCATGGCAGGAGAGACAGGACCCGGCTCTGTTTAAGCAGACATCAAGTCTGTGCTTCAGTAGGAGGATGGGGTGATGCTGGGGAAGCGTTTAGGTAGCGGGGTGGCTGCTCTGGGGATTGGGGATGAGGGAGTGTATTTTGAGGCACAGAGGCCTGGAGGGCAGATACGTCCAGTGCAAGAAAGTTTGTGGGNTCTGGGCTCTGTCACTCAGCCAGAATTTGTTGGAATTGAGTTTGGTTTTTGGTTCACAAGCACCAAGATAGTAAATTCTAGTCAGCTGTATTTTGTGCTTTTGCTGTGGAAGATAGCAGTGCACAGAAAACTGCTTTAAAGTCTTTACTACAAGATACCATCCTTGCCATAGGGTGGCATGTTGTGGTGAGGGCAGACCATTGAAGGGATGCGTTGGAAATGCTCCCCTGTTGTTAACATAGTTCTTGGAGTAATTTTAGAAGCCTGTAGATTTTATCCCAGTTAGGCACCACAGAACAACTGGTAAGAATCAGCAGACACCAGTGTCCTGATATGAAGGAGAAAAAGCAAAAAACTCACGTGGCAGGCAGGAGCAGGAGAGTGAACTCACAGTTTCTGGAAGGATGAAAGTGCCGTAGCAGCTCAGCCCCGTTTTTTCAAGCTAGGTGTGTGAGCACGTGAGGCTTTAATTCTTGCTGAGGGACGTGGCCTTTGGGAGCCTGGGCCATTCCTGGACATGGTATCGGTCTCTGGGCACCGATTTAGAGGGAGGCAGAGGTAAAGCTGCTCTCCCCTGAGCTGCTGCAGCCACGAGCAGCCCCAGGCTAAGCCCGTTACGCAATCCTTCTGTCACAGCCGCCACCCTGGCTTTGCTTTTACAGCTCTGAGCTTCAGGATTTAAGGACACTTGCAGCATCTACTGCTGTGCTGGGAAACGAGTCCTGTGTGTAAAGCATAAAGATCTGGTATGTTATAGGGCATGAAAACCCACCGAGAGTTTGACCTCTCTCCTTCCAACCTCAAGCTCTTTTCTAGCCTGGGTTAAGATTGCAAGAGTGATAGAAACATGGTGTGAGTGCAGAGCTCTGCCCTGCACTCACAGCACGGTTAGGCCAGACCCAAGGGTGCCATGTGGCTGAGGAAAAAGGTGCAAAACCCCTGAGGGCTGTGGGAAGAGGTGCGGAAGGGATGGCTTGTGTCTCTCTTGGGAGAGGGTAAAACTAATCAGTGATTATCTCTCTTTAGTTTGATAATAAGATGTTATCAGTGTACTCTTGATCAGTCTGAATTGCCTGAAATGAGGGGGCACATTTACCAGGGTGTGTTTTTCATGTCCAGCTTGGCTGTTAGTGCAATGCCCCCAAAAGGCAGCAGCAGATCTACTCTTCCTTCAGAAGAAAATGCCAAATACATGCATGTGTGTAGGAAGGGGAGGAATCAACTTATTGAACTGAATCATTTTCTTGCTGACATTAGCTTCCCTGGTGCCGTTTCCTGTGACTTTGAGAAGAAGCCGCAACGAAGACATCAGTTTCTTTTCTGCGCAGAGGGGAGAATCGTGCACGTGCCCTCACTTTGAGGTTGAGCAGCTCAGTTTACACCAGCTCGTTCTCTGTGTGAGCTTAGAGGTAGGGTTGTAGGCTTTCTGATGATTATCCCAATACTTGAGTAGCTCAGCCCATATCACGTCACACACTGGATGTCTGCACAGACCGTGGCTGTGGCCTCGGCACTGGGGTAGAGAAGACAACCCCGCAGCTTCAGCGTTGTCAAGAGTGGTTTGCAGATTACACGTTGTCTGATGCGCGTTTTTCAGCACCTAAGTGAAACCTCCTGTAACCACAGCCACTAAAGCCTTCCCTTTACACCAGTCAGGTGACCGATCCACGTTATCTCCCCCGGCTCTGTCCCTGACCGGGCAGCAGGCACGCCGCCGCGGCTTAACCAGCGCCGTCCCTGAGGGGCTCGTGGCTTTCGCTGCCCGTCCGCCGCCGAATCGCCTCAGCGGCGGCGGCCAACGGCCCCAGCTCCGCCTCGGCCCGGACGTGGCGAGGCCCCACCCCGGGGTGGGCGGGCGCATGCTCCGCAGGCGGCCCCCGCTGCCGCCGGACCGGGACCGCCGCCCTGCTGCCGGGCGCCCGTGGCTTTCGTTCTCTCACGCGCCGAGCCGAGCCGAGCCGAGCCGA
>WBNH01010798.1:322006-495312 GCA_013401255.1 Urocolius indicus | reverse complement strand
CATGGCAGGAGAGACAGGACCCGGCTCTGTTTAAGCAGACATCAAGTCTGTGCTTCAGTAGGAGGATGGGGTGATGCTGGGGAAGCGTTTAGGTAGCGGGGTGGCTGCTCTGGGGATTGGGGATGAGGGAGTGTATTTTGAGGCACAGAGGCCTGGAGGGCAGATACGTCCAGTGCAAGAAAGTTTGTGGGTTTTTTTGTGTTTGGTTGTTTTTTGGTGGCAAATGGAAATAATTTGAGTAGTGCTGGGTGTTTAAACTTAACTCCAATTAGCCTCACGTAGCTCTTTCTCAGAGAAGAGTCTCTGCAGTTGTGTTCTGGAGCAGAAGGTCTGTACATTGGTCTGGTTTTATTTGTGGCTGCTGAAGCTCAGTCTTAAGTTCAGTTTTGCCCGTATATGGGGAGTGGTAGGCATTTCCTCCTACCACTTGTTTTTAAAGCACACAGGAAGTTGCACCTTGATCTAAGTTTGTGCTAGGTGACACTGGGACAGGTGCTTTCAAATACAGAGCCAGCGGAGGACCTGCTGCTCATGTCTGAGCAGGCAAGAGCTCACATCAGCTCAGCCCTGGCTGTCCTTCGCTGCGTTAAAAGTTAGTGGTCACAGGCAGATTTTGTCAGCACGTTTTTAGTGATTCAGTTCTCCTTAAATATCTCTGCCCCAAAGCCCAGCGGAACAAAGAACATACTGTGCATGTACAGAGCAAAACTGCAAACATTTGACCTTTTGGAAAGGTTAGGTGAAAAACTTGTGAAAAGCCATGGCGAATGGGTTTAGATTTGCCCAAGAGTATAAATACTGAACTGCACAACTTTGAGCTCCTGGAAGTCTGTGCCCTGCAAAGATCTTGCAGAATAGTGTCAAAGTGTCCTTTTGTGGGTTTTTTTTTGGATGGAGCGTGTAAGTTTCAAACAGTTCAGGAATATGCTACTTCTGTATGTCCAAACTGATGTGTCTGTTCAATGAGTTTCATTGGAAGACAAATAGGAAGCTACGTCTGGAGAGAATGTCTAGTACAAAAGCTTTGGAAAGCAAAGGTGGATCAATTGCAATGCAAAAAGCTGAAGTGTTACCTGAACAGTTACTGGCCAGACTCTGTGGGTAAAATCGACATACCTTTTAAAGTAAACTTACTTTAATTCTTTTACCTTACCTGCTGCGGGGCTGGAAGTAATCCGGGGTTCTTGGATGGAAGAATAACTCATACTAATTCAGTAAGTTTAGACAGAGGTTTCTGTCTTGCAAACAGAAGAGTGAATTCACAGAAACCAGCTTCCTTTTTTTTGTGTAGAGAGGAAAAAAGTCTTTGTCTTTGTAGGCAGCCTTCTGACGGTGATGCCTGCTGTTACAAGCAGGGAGGTTTCACTTCTTTCCTACCATGTACCCTCCCCATCCTCCCTCGATTGGATAGTGAAACATCTCTTTTTTTTTAACTGCAGAACTGGGCTCAGGTTTCTTGGCACCTTGCTGCTGCTTGACTTGGTATGAGGAAGAAAGGTTAGAAATTCAACACAAACCCAAACGGAGGACCCTTGTGTTGGTGTGCTGCATTGGGCATGAGTTGCAAGAGAAAGAGCTCTACTGTATTTACACCGAGAGGATGGGGTCTGAATTGGTTTTGAGAGGTTAAAGCTTTTACACATTAGAATCATAGAATGGTAGGGTTGGAAGGGACCTCTAGAGATCATTCAGTCCAACCCCCCTGCAGAAGCAGGTTCACCTAGATCAGGTCACACAGGAACATGTCCAGATGGGTCTTGAAGCCCTCCAAGGAAGGAGCCTCCACAACCCCTCTGGGCAGCCTGTTCCAGGGCTCCCTCACCCTCACAGTAAAATAGTTTTTTCTTCTATCTAAATGGAACTTTTTGTGTTGCAGCTTCATCCCATCACCCCTTGTCCTGTTGCTAGCTACCATAGGAAAAAAAGGATGGCCCAACCTCCTGACACTCACCCTTTAGATGTTTGTAAATGTTAATAAGATCCTCCCTCAGTCTCCTCATTTCCAGACTAAACAGCCCCAGGTCCCGCAGCTTTTCATCATATAAAAGATGTTCCAGTCCCCTGATCATCTTGGTGGTCCTGTGCTGGCCTCTCTCCAGCAGTTCTCTGTCCCTCTTGAGCTGAGGAGCCCAGAACTGGACACAGGACTCCAGATGAGGCCTCAGCAGAGCAGAGTAGGGGTGGAGCAGAACCTCCCTTGACCTGCTGCCCACACTCACCCACACTCTTATTGATGCATCCCAGACTGCCGTTGGCCTTCATGGCCATGAGGGCACATTGCTGGCTCATAAAACAAACCCTTAAGACTGGTATGTGCTTAGATGTGAAAAGGATTGTTACATGAGAACCAATGAGCCAGAAAGCGTGCTGAGAAGCTGGGTTATGGAGAGATGACTGAGCTGAGTCTTGTTTCCCGACTTACGTCATATCCAACAGCCATTAAAATGACAAAACATTTTCTTCTGGGTGACAAACTGGCACCATTCAAGTTGTTATTTTGTAGCCTGTCTGGCAGTTTGCAATTTCTTCAAGATCAGGCGTTATTTCCGTAAATACGCTCAGAATTGCTTTTGATCTGTAAAGCACTTAAAATGCAATTAGATTTCAGGTATTGGCAATGGCAAACGCTTGCCAGATTGATGAAAAATGGCTTTTACAGTCGAAGCATGTGAGTCAGTCAATTAGTACTCAGTCTGCCTTTTGCAAAAAGAGCTTTTCCGTGGATTGATCTTGCTCAGTTTTGCTGCTAGAGTGAGGCAGGTATATGCTTGAACCTCATCAAGAAGGAAAATGGAGTCTCAACAGACTGGTGTTTTGGGTGTTTGGCAGTTAAACTGTTGCTTCCATCCATTGCTATAGTTTGTATACCTTAGGTGAAGTGACAAATGAGGGGGATCATTCTGCTCACTCCATGTCTTTTGCAGCACTTTGCATACTCTTGTACACATTGGTTGCAATTTCTCCTGATTGAAATTGGAGGGGAGAGAAGAGAGGAAGTGTGATTTAGTGGTTTCAGCATCCTGGCCTGTTGACAACAGGTGGATTTTTAAGGAACAGGCCCTGATGTTTCCCTTCGTGCTGAAGGGCTTATAAAACAATTTTACTGGCTAGAGTAACTCTCATTTTCCCCCTGAACTGGTTATATACATGTAACATAAGTTGCATAACTGACAGAAAAACTGAATTACAGGAAACTAGAAGTGCGGCTTCTAAGTGGAAAAGTATCATAAAGTATCATCTGTATTGCTGATCCTGCATATCATGGCCTTTACCATCCTCTGACACTGTAGGAGTTGTTTGATAAGTGGCATGTGTATGGTTCTCTGCGTGTTATGTGGGTTAGGATTGCACTTTAAAACAGCTGGCCCATAAAATTCTTCTGCTAGCCCATAAATTCTTCTACTAGCCTTTGTTTTTTCCCCCTGCAGAATGTGAAAGGTAAGATAGGAAATAAAGGAAAAGAATTGCAGGTCGATGCAAAAGCGGAGGATGTATACAGCATGCTCAACTATGGGGCAAGGTAGTGGGGAAAGCCTGGGAAAAAAACACAAACTGAAGGTTGTTTTGTTTTTAAGAGAGGCCTACCTGCAGAGTTAACATTCTGAACAAGTGCTGTTAGATCATTTTCCTTTTCTTTGGTAGCTCTGTATTGGAGCCAGGGGCTTGGTGTTGTTATTGATTCTGCTTTGTCAGCGGTTCTGATAGTAAACAACCATCTTCCAGAAATACCAAGTCTCTGTTCTGCTGTAGCTATGGAGCTCCAAAGCAGCAGCAGAGCCTTGCAGGTAAAGGACAAGTGACTGGCTTCCAGAAACTCCTCCATCATAAATGTACCTTTCTGATGATTTTGATCCATTAAGTGTTTTGGACTTCTACTTCTTGGAAACTGGTCTGCTACATAAAGCAAGATCTGCTAGTAAATGCAATACATGCAGTGTTTAATGCTGTTTTCTGACTCTTGAAGAATGAAGGATTTACCATGAGTTGAGTCTTCAGTTGCCTGTGTGTGTGCTGGAGGAGAGTGCAGGAAGGTTCACAAAGATAAGGAGTGAGTCTGCAGGTAGATAAGCATATAATGTGGCATCTGATGAGTTTAGAAGCCTGGAAGGTGTTTTAATCTCAGCTGTGTCACTGGCCAGTTGCCTTGACTTTGGCTGAGTAACCTGTTAATTCCTTCACCTTGTTTCTCCCCCACTTTCTCCTGTAAATGCTGTATTCTCTCCCCAATCTCCAAAGGCTTAATTCCCTTTCAACACAAAACCCAAGTGGCAGCTGCCATTCATACTTCCAAGAGAAAATCCTAAAGGAGCAGTTGCATGTTTCTCAGACTGTGGTAGGCAGCCTCCCTTGTTTGCAGACTGTATCTGAGGGAGGCCGTGACCTGTTGAGACCAAGGCATGAATATTGTGCAAGTTTCTGGTGACTTTTTGGAAAATACTGTTTAAACTGTTCCTGGAGTGTTTCATTTCCAGCTATTTGAAGACTGAGTGGAGTCTGGATTGCTCATCAGTTGGAATTTAGCAGGGTACTGATATGCTTAATTTTATTAGCAGCACTCTCAAGAACTGCCTTTCAAACTGGGGCACCTTCTGTCAAAATAACTTTAACTTTGTGGTCATCCATTTAAGATCTTTTCATCTGCTTAATTTTACTAGCTGGAAGTTGAGATGGAGGTGATACTGACTCAGGTTATTTTGAACAGGAAAATATTCTTGTTCAGCCCAGAAGGTTGTACCTAGATCTGCTGGGACAGCTACTGTACCAAGGGCTGTGCACTTCTGGAAAAAATCCTTACACCTTTCCTGGCAAGAGCCTTATCTAAAAAAGGAGAAGGGACATGAAGATGCTAGATTTGTGACTTGGACAGGGTGCTCAGGGAATGCTTGCAAGAGCTCTGTGGGCTCAGGGAGAAGAGGGACGGCTTGCAAGAAATTTGTTTGTAAGATTTTCAGGAAATTAGTTTGGCAGAACTCATTTTGAGACACTAACAGCACAAAGAGATACATTAAACGAAACAAACATTAAAAGCCTTGGCACTTGGACAGTCTAAATAACTTCCTGTTGCTTGCCATACAGAAATGCCTCCTCTGCAGGCCTCAGGAGATAACAGGCTAGTAAACAAATTCACAGCAGGTTTTTTGTTTGGTTTATGATAAAGCTCTACTAGTTTGTAGGACATTAGATATTTAAGCAGGGGAGGGAAGTAAGAAAAGTACCATCTAGCTTAAGTGTTGCATTAGGCTCAGTCTTTTATATTCTAATCTGCTATTTTCCTCTTTTCTTTATCCCTAGGATATCAAGGTCTTGAATTTTAAGTCAAACTGGCATCTTCCCTGCATGAAAAGAAAGTGTGGCCACCCTCAGTTCTGAGGTTTTTGGTCAAGAATAACTCTAAGCAGGCATTTGCTGTTCACTTTGTATGGTTTTCTTGTACAGTCGGTGTCGTTCACTGAAGATGCACAAGAAATAACCTTTCACTTCCTGAACACTTCTGTATTTCCCTTTTCCTCAAAGTATGACAAAATGGATCCTAATAAGTTAGAAATTGCCACAGCCTGTGTATTTAGAGAGTTTAAAAGTTCAAAAGGAACTGGCAAGCCTGGCTTGTATGGATCAACCTCTCTTGTAACCCTAGATGGCTCTGTAACCTGTGCTGGAGCTTTCTGTTCTACAGGAGTCATCATCTGTTACACTCTGAAGCCAAAAGGTGACAAATTTGCCTTTTAGCTTTTCGCTGCTACTGATTTATGTCGCATTTGTATTACACTTTTCATTATTTGAATCTTCTGCCCTTCATTCTTGTTCTTAAGCTGAAAAAAAGAGACAGAGGTACAATTTGGCTTCATTATAAAAGCAACAGCTTCAATTACAGACTTCAGCATTTGCTGCCTTCCACTATTTCTAATGGTAAAGTCTGAGTGGTCTGAAGGCTGTAAACTTGGCATCACATTCTTCTGAAACGGGGTTAGAAGCTCATGGCTTTTGTAACCGTCTTTCTGTTGGAAACATCAGTGCCTGGCCTGGGCAGAGAATGCCTTATGTGTATGTCTGTCATGTATTGATTTTTACAAAGTCTTTTAATAAGTCTGTGCCCCAAAGACAGGGAATAGTAAACAATTACCTAAATTGTGCACAGTGCTGGCATAGAGTTGGAGGAAAGGAGCTTGTTTGATTCTCATTCTTTTTGAAGGATCATAACTATTCATTGCCAAGAAAACTTCTCCTTGCGTTCCTGCTGCTATCCTTGCCCTCTTGAAGGGAAGATAGAGGCCGTGGTTATTGATGGTAGAGGACAACTTTCCCATAACCTGATGGATGTGTCATACCTGGATGTGAGTCATTAGCACAAGCATTGCCAACTGGGATTCTCACCCAGGGGACTTGTCTTACTACCAGCATCACCTAGGAAAAAAAATCAGCTTGTGTTGTTTGATACTGGCATTTATTTTTATAGTAATACATGACCATGAGCAGTGTGGACTTGATGAGTAGAGGAGAGCATGGGTTTAATTTCACTGTGAAAGCTACAGCAAGTGAAAGGCCATATGGGGATAGCAGACTTCATTTGTACAAAAGAGCAACTGTGTTCTGCCAAGTTACCAAAAAAACAGTCCTGCGGGTTTTGCAGTCCTTTCAGCTTCCTGTACATGTGACTTAGAACATGGCTAAGTTATGTGTCTTTGTAAGCAAGATACATCATCAAACAGAGGGCTCGCTCAGCTTCAAAGAAGGCATCTTTGCAATCCTGAATGCTCGCCATATGCCAGCACAACCTTAGACAACTAAGACTGAAGATAACGGTCAGATTAGCTTGGTTGTGTACAGGTGAATCATTTGCCCTTTGTTGATATTGACATGAAGTTTACTTTGCAGTAAAAGTGTATGGTATCTCCAGGTTTAAGCACACTGTGTGCTTAGAGGTTTGCTGTTGAATGCAGTGAGAAAGGAGCCCAGGTTTTTGATAGCGTGTGTGCAGAGGTGAGTGGTGCTGCCGAGGCACGGCCGAGGCTCTGCTTTCATGTTGCAGATCACAGCTGTGTTATCTTAAGGCACTCCTGTTGGGGCATGTCACCCCTTCGATTAAGCAACTAGCCTTCTTGGATGGATACCTGCTCCAGCTCAAGAAGACTTGTCATCAGCTCCCTCCCCTGCTTTCTGCAGGGATGTGCAAACTTGGATGCTATGTTGTGAAAATCCTGCCTAAGAAACACCAATGTGCTTTTAAGTGGAAGCAGTTTTTCTTCATATAGCCCAGCACAGACAAAACAGTTTTGTTTAGACTTGCACCACAGCATGTAGCTATTGATGTCCTTTGTACATCACTTAGCGTGCAGAGGAGCATTTATATAGAACCACCTTCTTGTTCTGTATACTTGGACAATTTTCCCTGACAAGGGCAGGACCTGCCAACCTATAAACCTGTGGCAAGGCTCTGCCTTTGCTATGTTGGTACAACCTGTGGGTGTGCTTTGAGATTATCTTGAGTTTTCTCTGACAAAGAAAGTCCTTCAGGGTTTTTTTTCAGCTTGTTATACACCTTTGTCACTTTGCTACTTGATGAAATGCAATTAGCAGTTAATGTAACTGCTGGTTTGTGTACATGGAAGAGAGTTAGCAGAGTGTGTCTTCAGAGCTCCACTAGGTTCAGCTTTGCACATAAAATCGGTGCATAGCAGTGAAGTTGAGCAATTACATAAAGAGCTTGATTGTCTCAAGCTTTGTGGTGAGTTCAGCCTTTATAATACAGCTGAGATGCAACCTGCTCACTCTTCCTGAGAAGAGAGAACATTGCTGAAGCTGGCAAAAGATTTTGCTAGAACTGCCACTCTTTTATGTGGCTGTGGATGTACATGAGGTTTGCTACACTTTGCACCTTATGTTTTAAAAGCAATTTAATCAGCACTAGTTCTGCATTCAAGACCGAGACAGCTTGCACAAAGGCACGTGAGCACAAGGGATGTAGCATCCCTTCAGCGTTTGCTGCTGTCTTACTGCTGGAAGGCCCTGCCACCCTCCCTGCAGCCAAACCTTGTTTGCTTCCTTTTTTTTTACCAGCAAAGACCAGTAACCCCCAGTAAAATGGTAACATCTTCACCAGGCTCTGCTGCCTGTACAAAGCATATACATCTGCTCACAGGCAAGGTGATCTTAGGGATGTTTTAGGGTATCTCGTAATGACTGACTTGGGCTTTAAAAGATCCAGTTTAGAAGTTTTTAAAAGTGATGGAGATCAACAACACACACCTATAGTCCTTCAGAGTTGTTTGGCTGGTTTTACTGGGGCATTTCGTGGTGTGTACTCCTAGAAAGGGCACAGCCTGCAAACACATTTAATTTACAGAGCCTTAACCAAAGACTGTTATATCTGTTAAGTTTCCAGGGCCTACTTTAGAAGCAAGCTCTTCTTATAGAGAGGTAATGTGACATAGTTTTGTAGAGCAGCATGTTATAAAATGTGTTACAATGGATTCCCTCACTTGTCTTTGTCTCATCCATAATTAGGGATGAGATAAAAAATGACTTTTAGAGGGGTAGGAGGAGTTACCTTATTGTGAATTTGGCCCAAGAAGTCAAACAGCATGGAGAAGCTGTGTGCTGGGTGTTCCTCAGTGTAAGCATTCTGCGGTAAATTGATGACTTAGAAATGCTGATGGAGAGTTCTGTCTTGGTTTTGCATACCGAGTGCATCGAGTTTTCTTAGTTCACAGCTGAGGTATAACTTCCTGGTTCCTCAAGTTACAGCTGAAGTGTCAATTCCTGATTTGATTTGCATTTGACCCTGTTCATTTCCAGAAACTGTGACCTTAAAAAATTAACCTGTGTATTTTCTCATGTGTGGTGATCCTGAGAGGTTCCTCTCCATCTCAGCTACTCTGGAACATGGAAGTTGTGGTTTAACACCTCAATATGTCCACTTTTAATACTGTAGTTGGATTTACTGCCAGATTGAATTTCAATCCTCTAAAAAAATAAGTAAATGGTACTAACTAGTAAGGAATGATTCGTTATTGGAATATTTGGTACGTGTGTTCTGTTTCCCTTGCCACGTCTGTTTGTTTCTTGTACCACAGAACAGGAACACAGGGACAGAAAAGAATCTACAAGATTAAGAAATGGTGGATTTGGCTTCTGTAATTCACAATTAAGCTTTCACCATTCCTAGCTAAAATGACAGGGTGTCTCTTTCAGACTTTTTGTCAAAAGGATTTCTAAGTATGCGATAATAACTAGCAGAAACAAAAGATGAAAGCAACCTAAATGAAGTCCTTTGCCCTAATTTCAGTGACTTCTGGTCACAATCCATTAGCTCTCAGAGTTTCTTGAGGGGGGGAAAAAAAGAGTTCTCAAGTTCTATTATTGTCAAAGAAAAAGTACTCAGCAGTCTTTGGGAATCTCTTTAATCTCTAAGTGTGCTTTTGCTTCCTTGCCATGATTGATAAAGAGAAATGTCATGCTGACTTCCCTCTCTTTGCAGAGGTTAGGAATTGAAATCTACTTGTGATGATTGTGTGGAAAAGGCTTTTGTGGCCTTTTGTCATGGTTTGACATGACAACTGTTTCTGTTAAGGGGAAAGGGGCTGTAAAGATGGCTCCTGTAAGAAGTTACTTGACACTCCCCAGCTCTGGTGAAGATTCTGCCAGAGCAAAAACTATTGAATATGTCTCTAATGATGATGATCTCCCATCCTGAGTGCTGCTTGAAGACACCATTTTGTAGAAATGAGAAATTGTGGGGACAGAGAAACATACTGTTGGGATTTTTTTTTTTTGTCAATAAGAAGTGAAGATGGAATAAAAACTTGATGTAGCCTCTGCAGGATATATATGCTGATTAACTGTATAACATTGCTTTGCTACCCCAGGCTTTTCCTTCCCATTGTCATTCTCATTATGATCTCTTCTAAGGTAACAGCATCAAAATTATTTGGATTGGGGACTCAAATACTACATATTTGGTAAGGGCTTTGGTATATGGTTATTAAGCACATAAGTAGTTCTGGAGGATCATATTGCCACCTGTAGTGTGTTACAGCTTGTAGATGTTTCATTAGCTTGATCAGTCTTGATTCAGTTGTACATCTCTATATGTCTATTATGAAGGTTTTTGTAATGGCTTTTCCGTTCTCTGATGTTTTGATCGTAAATGTACAGACAAAGTATATAAGTTACAGACTTAGCTACCTGGAAACTCCCAGTATGTAACCACTGGTTCCTGTAAACTCCAGTATATAAGGCTAATATTTGCTTTAGAGGGATTTTTCTCCAGTTTTTTTTGAGTGTTTGAGCAAAGAGCAACAGAGACAATGCATTCAGAAAGCCTGTCTACATGATTTGTGGATTTTTAGAAGGCTGATCTTGTTTGTTAGAGGTTGAACTTGGTGACTTGCCGTGGCTGCAGCTAGGAGGAAAAGAAAGTAAGGAAGTACTTTCTGAAGCAAGATGCTTGATAATTGCCTGTCAAACTTTCTGAGAGTGATTTAGGCATGACAACTCCATAATTTCTAGTCCCTTTTTTAATGTTGTCTCCCAGTCCTTCTGCAGTGTAGCCCTGTGAATCATTTACTTGGAAATTCTCATTGAATGGTGAAAGAATGTGAAGAAAATCCTGATAAAACTTTAGTGGTATTTACACACGTGACCTCCCTGTCCTGGAGATCTTGAAATTGTCAGTGGTGTTGGCCAGTGTGTAAAGTAGATGTGACAGCCAGCACTGGGCAAGTAGGTACAACAGGAGGTGCTCAGGGTGAGTCAGACACGTTTGAGTCAGTGCTAGAAGCGATCGAACAAGAGTGTCCCTGCTTAGCTATTTTTAATATTTGCTTACTCACACTTACTGTACAAAGCTCTTTACAGGAAAAGTGGTTAAAAGCTGTAATAAGGTCTTAAAGCTACTTTTCTTGGCAATACCTTATTGATTTTGAGTGATGGCTTCAGTCCTGCCTTTTCTTGAGATTGTTGGGTCTCGGCGTTCTGCTTGATGCTTGCAGAAGTACTGTGGTCTGGTCTGCACACGGATAAATTGGCATGAGGGCTGTACCTCAGCAGGGGCACAGCTGAAGCAGAGAGGAGGGTGGTGATGAGTAGCTTGATAGTACCTAGAGGTGCTATTCTACCTCACAAGGTGGAAGTCTGCTTCATAAAGGATGCTATTTATTATGTGACAACATATCCACTGGTTTTAGTAGCAGTGAAACACACGAGTCACAGCTCTTCTGTTGTAAAACCCTGCTTGCAGTTTACACAATCCTTAAGGTGCTACCCTTCCCAGGACAGCAGCATGTGCAGTTCATGGGGCTGATGACCAGTAAGGTGCAGCCTTGACTCCATTCTTCACAGATATGGATATTCTCTTCTTTACAGATGTTGAGAGCTGTGTTTACAGGAGCAAGGAGGTTGCTCGGGGTGCGCATGTGTGTTGTGGAGTTCACCAGTGGCTTCCTGTTTACTGCTGCTGAGTGAGGGTTTGAGCTTAGGCCAGGGAAGGTACAAGAGTGTGTGGCTTGTGGGTACGCTGTCACACACGTCTGACCCTGCCTCTCCTCTGCTCTCTCCGTCACTTGACAAGATGTTGCGGAAACGACTGTAGCCATGGATAGGGGTGTTTGCTGTGGAGCAGCAGTGGAATGAATATGCTGGCTGGAAGAAGCTTTCTTTTCTTTCAGAAAAAAAATCCCAGTACATGGCCAAGTCCCTTGAGATTCACATTGATGCCAATGGAGCTGGAGAGGGAGGCTGGAATTACAGTTCTTCACTCCAGAGGCTCTTTGGTTTAGTGTGGATAACCTCCTCTTAGTCTAGAAAAGAGGAGACTGAGGGGGGATCTTATGAGCATTTACAAATATCTAAAGGGTGAGTGTCAGGAGGTCGGGGCAGCCCTTTTTCCTATATTATGTAGCAACAGGACAAGGGAGGATGAGATGAAGCTGCAACACAAAAAGTTCCACTTAAATATAAGAAAAAGCTATTTCAGTGTGAGGTGAGGGAGCCCTGGCCCAGGCTGCCCAGAGGGTTTGTGGAGGCTCCTTCCTTGGAGGTCTTCAAGACCCACTTGGACATGTTCTTGTGTGACCTAATCTAGGTTAACCTGCTTCTGCAGGGGGGTTGGACTGGATGATCTCTAAAGGTCCCTTCCAACCCTCCCATTCTATGATTCCATGATAAACTGTCTTTGCTGGAGCTGTGGAAGCTAAGAGAGCTTTTGTTATCAGCCTCTTGGGAAAGAAAGGCCAACCTGTGTCATGTACAGCCGGTATCTTGGGACTCATTGGTGGGGAGGAGCAAGGCATGACCTGGTGATTTGTTGGTGTTGAGTCACAGCAGCAGTGTTAATGGTCCTGCATGCAAAGTTGCCCTTGTGAGAGAGACATCAGAAGAGAGGATGGGGGGAACTGCAGCAAAGCAACATTTGCTGTTCTGTGCTTCTAGAGACACCTGGAGTGAAAAGTGAATTGGCCATAAACTTTTATGAAACTCCTCTTGGCCAAAACTGGAAATTGAGAAACAGTGAGCTGCTCTAAGTTTTCATAACATAGAAACACTACTGGGAATGCACATAGACTCCTAAAAATGTAAAAGCTTATATTCCTCTTGTAATTTTTGACTTTGAAGAGACCTTATAGTCCTAGCTTCAGTCACCCTGAGACCAAACCATCAGTGATAGGATAGTTAAGCAGTCTGCAGTGGAAATTCTCAAATCTGTAACTGAAATGGGAGTCTCTAAGAAAAGGAAAACAAAGTCCCATTGCTCACTATACACTAAAGCCACTGACGTGTCATGCGACCTTTGAACCCCTGCTGGCACAAGTCTCAGAGGTAAACATGTGAAACATACTGCTGTTTAGCTGGTTAGTTAAAAATAGCGTATATGATTGTCCAAGAGTTTGAATGAATTGAGTGTAAATATTTAGTTGACTCGACAGAGAGATATTGGGCTATAGCTAATAGTTTACAGAAGACTCAAACCAGCAACGCTTCTCATTGTAAGGAGTCCACCAGCTCAAGCTGTCGCCCTCACAATTAAAATTGGACAGTGAGGAACTTGCAGAAAATAGGCTAGAACTTATAGCTGGTTGAAAGAATCTATCACCACACCTTGCTGTGTTGCTCATGTTATCAGTTCAAGTATGTGCAAATGTTTACATCTGTTAACAGGTAGTGGTGGAGGGGGCTGTGATTATGGGTTCTTTTCAGCCTCATGTTCCTGCAAAATAAGCTGCTGGTGGCAAAGTCTGCCTGTGCTTAAACATTAAATTATCAGTTACTTTAGTTGTCTCAGGAGATAAAACTGATCATAGAAGAATATCAGGCTGTTCCTCTATTTCAAGCAGAAAGCAACTGTTAGATAAGACTTTCACTGCAGCAGTTGGCAGCCTGGCCTTCATAACATCATAGCTACCCCATCTTCTGAAGTCCTGTAGGAGAATCAGTGGGAAACCTTGTAAGGTGTGTGCTCCCTTAGTATCCAGAGGGCATCTCAAATGTGACTGACATAATGTTTGCATTGAAAGCCGTTGGTGACTATAATGTGTGTGTGCACCTAAGTGAAAAAGCAGCAAGCACCATCTGTAGGGTTGGACACAGGAGGCCAGTGGAGCAGGAGCATCTCAGCCTGCTGTTGGAGAGCCAATGCAGTCCAGACTCTACTTTTTGCCCATCAAAGGGAGGCACAAGGGTCCTTATTTGGCAGAGCCCAAGTTCAGGCAACTTTTTGAATAGCTTCATTTAGCTTTCACCAACTGGCAATGGATGACTTATTTTTTTTTTTTTTTTAGGAAGAAAAGAGCCTGCAGCTGTGAAAAATTATGGGTTTTGTCACAGTTGTTATCAGAGAAAAGGGATTTAGAGATTTTATCACCTTTACAGCTGATATTTAGGGCTTACTCCTTCCTTGTAAGGTAGGCAATAGAAGGATTCCCTAAAGCCTGAGAATATGAAAACAATTACAAGCAAACTGAATTTTATCCTCGGCGAGGGTCTGTTCATCCAGCTTTTGAACCTCCAGTTTAGAGACAAGCTTAGATACAGATGTCTGAGATCCTTTCTCAGTCACAGACTCATAAACCTTATTCAACCAACTTCAGATTTCTGTTTCAAGGTAAAATAAAATGCATCTTGCACATACTTGTCTAGACGAACAGCAAGAGGAGCATACAGTGACTAGCTCAAAGGCATTTAACCAGATGTATGAGAAACAGGGCAATGTGCAAGATTTGCCAGAGTCCCCTCTTAGCTCTGACTAGGAAACCTGTTTTGAACACAGCTTCTCTCTTAACAAACACTTTGCCTGAGGCTTGGGTGAGTAAAGGGCACTGCAAACTCATTTTTCAGCCGTTGCCCATGCCTCTCATTTGTGGGAGAAGAGATGTAACTGCGCTTGCCTTTTTGAAAAGATGAATCCTTACCCCACTGCTTCTCAGGTGGAGGCTAAAAATAAACTAGTGCCAAGTCGTATCACTAAAGGTCAGTTTATACACCATTCTCTGTACTCTTCTGTTTTGCACACACTTCCAGCCACTGCTGGCTGGCCTTTGGGATGTGTGAAACAAGGCACAAGAAGTTGGGGGTACGCCTGCAGCGCGTGGCACAGCAGTCCTGGCAGGGACCCTGTGGGTAAGCTGACTAGCTGCCTGCCAAGAGAAGCTCTGACCTTGGTGAGATGGTGAGGGGAGCAGAAAAGAAGCTGAAAATAAATCCCTGATATGGACTTAGAAGAGGAACTTCAGCATTATGGCTCATTTTTCCTTCAGATAGACCAATTAACTAGTTGCATTTGCTTCCTTCGACTAATAGGGTTAAATGTGTTTACAGCTAACCATTAATGGGGGTGTACTCTGGTGATTGGTCAGTAATAAAAAGTAATTGCTTTGTGTGTTTATTCCAACAGATGGACAATAAAGAACTGTATTACCCACTTGTGTTCAAATTATATCTCACTAGCAGTAAATTTTTCTCATCTCGAGTCATACAAATGCTTTGAAAAGCACCCCCAGGCCTGAAGATGCCAGTGCATCTAGACTGCACTCTTGAGAAGTCATGGCTGACATGAAGAGCTTCTGTCTGCAATGGCAGAACTTGGTTTTGATTTCACTTCCTGGGAGCTTGTCTTCCTTCTGCTCCCCGTCAGGCTGGTGAGAGCCAGAAGGAAATGCCCTTTAACTGCAGTGAGGAGAGCGATGTGGGGTGTGAAAGCAGGGCTCAGGCTCTGGCAGGGTGCTGCCTTGGGCCCTAGGGGCACCTCCTCAGTGCCCATCCCTGCTGCAGTCCCAGGGACTGGGTTCTGTCACATGCCTCTTGAGCCCAAGCAAAACCCACCAAAGGGTGAGTAGCTGAGCCAAATAGGCCACGAGAGTTTGTTTCAACATGCACTGATAACATAATACAGTGTCTGAAGATGACATTAGGACTCATTAGCTGAAATGCTGAACTATCTATGGAGACTTGCTGTGCTGCAGCCCACCCACTCATACCTATGCTGACCTCTACATCCAGCCTTTGCTTCTCTGAAGAGGTCCAAAAGCAAATACAACACTTGGGCCACTCTGGATCCTCTGTGAGCATGCAGCTGTCTTATCCCAACATCTTGTCTCATCCTTGGGTGTCATGCAGAGGTGGGATGGGAGGACTCTTCCCCCCACCCTTGCCCCACCCCAGCCTTCAGTTGCAGGTTTTTTAACATGAAGTGCTAGACTAGTCACTCTCTTCCCCCTCCTCAAAACTTAGAACATTTTGTCCTGTTCACAGTGAGCTATTGTAGTCCAATAACTTTCCATGGGAACTTTTTGGGTTGGAAAAACGCTGCATTGTTCACTTCCCACTGAGCATGTCTCTTGTGCCACCTCTTGCTAAATATAGATATCTTTTTTTCCCCCTTAACTGTTTATTGGAGCTTTAATTAACCTGAGTGTTTTCTGTTTTTAAGTAATATCTCCTCCTTGTCACATCTGCCATTGTTAGAACATTCACCCTCAATTTGTCAGCTGCTTTAGCACTAGTGAGCACAGAGGTATAGCTCTTATTTCCAGACGTGGAAATGACTGCCCTTTGCTGTAGTGAGAATAATGAGGCTCAGTGTCTGAGAAAGCAAAAGTGTCCTCAAAATATACTAATTGATAGGCATAGTAAGATAAGGTTAAAATATTACCTCTACTAACTCTCTATCATTAGTTTTGCAGCAAACAGGTTTTAGTTGGTGGTCCGTGTATTTGATTTCTAAAGCTCTGGATGGCATTGGCATAGCTACTGTAGAGTTCATTTCTTTCTGTAAATTGGTCTCAGATGGCTGTGGCTTTCCATGGCAACACTTGCTAACTCTTGCAGGAAAACATCTGTGTGTAAATTATCTCACAAGCAAGAAAAAATGATCTGTTCAGGTCGTCTTTTTTGGTTTTTTTTTTTTTGTTTTTTTTTTTTTTTTTCAAATGCAGGTGGTGGTTTGTACTGTGTAGCAGAAATCCAAATGCAGCTTCTGTCTGGCAGAAGAAGTGGTGCTGCTTTTCAGAGCAGTTTTTCTAGCTTTCTAGACCTGTAAGCACAGTCAGGAATCGAGTTTGTTTTGTTGGTTTTTTTTTTTTTTGCAGTGGTAGGGCTTCACATTGTGGAGAAAGACCAGCTGGAATCCTCTCCTCGGTGGAGGAAGGCTGTGGGAGTGCTAGCGGTTAGTTGGTATTGCCATTTTCTTTTTTAATAGGAGAAATGAGGGGCAGAGAAAAGCTGAAGCTAAGCTCTGTTTCTTCTTATTGCTGAGTTTTGCTCTGTCAGGTGACAGGTTTTCCAGGAATAAGGTCACGTCTGAAGGACAGAGGTGCCACCTAAGAGTTCTTCATTGTTGATGATGCCTTGTTTTCCTTTGTTGGTTTCTGTAGTTGTGCTGGTTGCAGCACAACCACACACTGATCTTTGTAGTAGGGTTGAGCTCACTGAAACAGAGGTGGGCTGCTGCTAGAGGATCTTGGTGAGGACAGGAGGAAGAACAGATTGGTGACTTTTGTTTGGTACCTGTATCTAAGGTTGTACCTTCAAGTTTTTTGGCTGAATTAGATTAGCTATTAGCTATTGTGTGTGATGACCTTTACAGATGTTTTTGCACTGCCACTTTTGGGGCAGCACAGCTACAATTAGTCCCTTCTCCACTACTGAAGCAGCTGCTGCTTCTTGGCAGAGATTTCTGCTCTTCAGATCACACCTTTTTACTTTACTGTGTCAAACTATATATATGCTGACATAAAGGGCTTTAGCTGAGACATCGTTTAACTCTGAGGTTGTTTCTGTAGAATCTGGCCATATCTTCTCCAGTCAGAATTGCATGTAGTGTTCCAGATAGAGCAAGACAGCAAGGGTAAGAGACTTTGAGGAACGAATTGCTCTTGCTGTCCATGGCAAATGGCAAGGTTGCTGTGAAATGGTATGGCTCTGTGATTGTGTTGTAGAAAGAATGTTTATTGGTGAGGAACCTTGTGGTTGGTCATTTGCTCAGAGCAGAAAGGCAAAGATAATTGGTGAAGTTCTGTCTGCTTTTGTTTATGATGTGTTTTAAATGGTGAGCCTTTAAAAGTGAACTTTAACAATATCTTCTCACCACATTAAACAAAAAGAAAAAGGTAAACCATCAAAAAACACTTACCAAAGTGCAAAGCCACCACAGGAAGCATGCAACTACCAGAAGTCTTTGTGAATAAAGCAACCTGGTGGATTAAAATGTGTTGCCTTATGCAGAGTACATCAAACACATTGATATAAGTCTTTAAGCCCTTTATAAGTTATTTAAGTGCTAATAGCAGCAAATTAGTGATGCTTCTAAACCAAGTAGAATGCAAAGAGATGCTAATATTTCAGCTGATTCTTCTGAGGGTTGCTGTGGTAAACTTGAACTTGTTCTTTGCCATCAGTGATTCCTGCTTCTCAGGAGGTGCTAGGTGTCAGCACACCTTCTGGGCATCTCAGCCCCATTGCAGGATGATGGGCAGGTTCCTCCTCTGGAATGAAGAAATTTTGCTGTAGCAAGACCAGCATGTGGTGGCTGATAGTGGGGGATGATGTGGGACTTGTTTGCAGTCCATCTTTGCTGCCACCATCGTAGTGTGCAGCCTGTGCAGTTAGTGCTGCCCAGCTCTGGGGAGGAGGAAGCAGGGGGAGGAGAGAACTGGGACAAGAGTCTCCATTTTGTGGTACGATTTGAAAATGAAAAAGGTCAAGAACATCTGTAGCTGCTCTCAAGGAAGTGGCTACAGGGCTAAACACAAGAGAAATGACCATGTGTGGTTACTGTGCTGGGACCTTTGCTAGAGTGAGCTGTGAACAGATGGTGAGTCAGAAGACAGGAGCTTTGCAGTAGCTCTGTGGTCACCAAGAAGTCTCAGCCCCTTTGCACATTTTACACACTCTGGAACTAGAAAACTGTAGTGTGTGTGAAGTCCACCTACACAGGCTGTTGTTATTTGGAGGGACTGTTACTTCTAATTCTGCCTCTCGTGTTAGGGGCTACAGAGTGGAACGTGGGAGACCCGGGCTAGCTACCAATGCTGCTGCTGATTTCCTGGGTAAGTGGGCAAGTCATTTACTTTCTCCTCTACCCATTTGTAGAAGATACAAGCTCATAATGTTTCTTGTCCTGTCTCACCAGTCCTGACTTTCCTAGACATCAGCTGTTTGCTTGTTTTGGTGTAGTTCTTGCTAAAGATCTAAGACATGATCTGAAATCTGGATGCTCTCATGATAAACCTAAGCTTGCTTTTTTCCTAAAAAGCAAGTAAAATGTAGGATTCCCTTGTTGAGGAATACCAATGGATTCTGGAGATGGTCGCAGCACCTGAAGGGATGTGTCATCTTGGTATGCTAAGGATGGTGTAGTGGTTTTGTGATGGGGAGTACAAACAGCCGCCTCCTAGTTAACACTCTCAGTCTAAGTAATGACCTAGCAGAGCAGTGCTGGGTGTGGAACAGTGTGGTTGGTGCCAGGGTGGCATGCCTAGGACTTGGAGTTCATCTCTTTTCCACATCCACAGACTACTGAGCAATCAGTTAAGTGAGTAAGGTGGAGATGGGGTAGACTGTAGCTTATAAAACACTTGTGAGGATAACTTGGAGTAGAGACTGTAGATTCTTAAAGAGTCCACAGACATCAGAGCTTTTTTTCATCAAACGTTTCAACATCATCACATCTCTTGAGATTTTAAGGCTTAGGAGAGCAGGACAAAGTATTCTCTTGTAGTCTAATCTAGTAGAGGGGAGTTGTTCTGCAGTTACAGAGCATCATGGGAAAGACGGGGACAATGAAAGTGCTTCATCTGGACATGTTCCTATGTGACCTGATCTAGGTGAACCTGCTTCTGCAAGGGGGTTGGACTGGATGATCTCTAAAGATCCCTTCCAACCCTGCCATTCCATTCTATGATCTCCCTCCTGGTGGCTTGTCCCACTTAGGAGAACTGCTGGTGATTCCTCAATATTCAGGGAACAGAGGGACTTTGAATGATTAGGTTGTTTTGTAGAGAAGGAAGGTAAGTGTTTAAGCTTTGTGGAAGTCCTGTCACAATGTTGGACAGTGAAACCTCCTGAGCTCCTAAAGCCCAGCACCATCCTGGCCACGTACGTGCACAGCACAGTGAGTTGTGTGATGATGTTAGGCCACTGTAGAGTCAGCAGAGAGTGTCCCACATGTTGTGGTGTTTTTACTTCCACTCTATGTTTGTTTCCATCTCTACCTTTCTGATGGATCTGTGCAATGACTACAGTGTATTTTCCTCTCTTGGAAAAGGTAGAGCCAGGCTTCAGCACCTCCTCATAGACTGAAGTGCTATGCTGACTTCTGGCTGGGGCATACGACCAGAGTGATTGTGTGTTAGCAGAGCTGAAGTACGTGACCCTGTGTTCACTCTCTGTCTGCCCTAGTTGTGAGGCACATTGTTTAGCATTCACTGAAGTTTTAGCTTTGAACTGGGGCACGAAGAGCACGTATGTAGTCTTGCCACATCCAGTTCTAGTGACCTGACAAGAATCGCTTACTAGATAGGCCCAGAAAGAGCAAACTCTGCATACCTGTAACACTTTATCTTCCAAGAAAACATGGACTTGGAGATCTTTGCCACACCAGCTGATTTTTCCTGAAAGTTTTTCCACACAACTGAACTGAACTTCAGGAAACCCCTTAAATCAGTGCAGTGCCACCAGGAAGAGGCCGTGTTTCCTGAAGATGTGCTTCATTGCTGGGAAGATGACGTGGCTCTTTGCCAGCAAACTTCCATCCCATCTGAAAGGTGCAAACTGCTAGCTGCAGGGACAAAGCAGGGATGTAGGTGAGTGGCTCAGAGGAGGACATAAAGGAAGGAAAAGGATAATTAGTACTGTGTCCCTGTCAGGAATAAAACCAGTCCATTTAAATCTCTTTAAGCCTGGAATCTCCCCTCAGTCCCGTGAGCACCAGTCTTAGTAATAAAGCTCTTTTTTAGATGGTTGGTGTGTTGGGGGAAAAAAAATAAAAGCAGATGAACTTTCCTCTAGTTTGCACATAATAGATTTTGGAGTATTGGCAACATGGTAATTACATAACAATTGTGTAATCATTTGATCCATTTCCATGATAGGCAGAAGCTTGATGTGTGAATATATTTGCCTCCAAGGAAATTAATACTACATTAGCTGAAAAGTGGCTAGTATTGACTCTACAGGGATATAGTAACAGGTTGTAATCTTCTTGAGAAGCGTATCATTTGAAGTTGTTATTGTACTTTCGTGCTTCAACTTTGCATTGCCCCTTGTCCTGTCACAGGATACAACAGAAAAAAGTGCTGCCCCAACGTTTTGACACCCAACATTTAGGTATTTGTAGATATTAATTACAGGCTGGGGACTGACCTGCTGGGGAGCAGCTCTGCATAGAGACCTGGGAGCCCTGATTGTTAATAAACTAACCATGAGCCAACAAAGTGCCCTCATGGCCAAGAAGACCAATGACATC
The DNA here is from genome assembly GCA_013401255.1 of Urocolius indicus. Classification (NCBI taxonomy): domain Eukaryota; kingdom Metazoa; phylum Chordata; class Aves; order Coliiformes; family Coliidae; genus Urocolius; species Urocolius indicus. The sequence goes on along the minus strand of WBNH01010798.1, from coordinate 474,359 downwards.
CTGGGATGCATCAAGAAGAGTGTGGGCAGCAGGTCATGGGAGGTTCTGCTCCCCCTCTACTCTGCCCTGCTGAGGCCTCATCTGGAGTCCTGTGTCCAGTTCTGGGCTCCTCAGCTCAAGAGGGACAGAGAACTGCTGGAGAGAGGCCAGCACAGGACCACCAAGATGGGGACTGCAGCATCTTTCATATGAGAAAAGGCTGCAGGACCTGGGGCTGTTTAGTCTGGAGAAGAGGAGACTGAAGGGAGATCTTACTAACATTTACAAATATCTAAAGGGTGGGTGTCAGGAGGTTGGGCCATCCTTTTTTTCCTATGGTAGCTAGCAACAGGACAACGGGTGATGGGATGAAGCTGCAACACAAAAAGTTCCATTTAAATATAAGAAAAAGCTATTTTACTATAAGGGTGGCGGAGCAGTGAACAGGCTGCCCAGAGGGGTTGTGGAGGCTCCTTCCTTGGAGATCTTCAAGACCCACCTGGACATGTTCCTATGTGACCTGATCTAGGCGAACTTGCTTCTGCAGAGAGGTTGGAATAGATGATCTCTAGAGGTCCCTTCCAACTCCCACCATTCTATGATTCTATGATTCTAATGAGATCCTCCCCTCCCCTGCCCCACAGTCTCCTCCAGACTAAACAGCCCCAGGTTCCACAGCCAAGCTGAAAAACTTCCCACGTAGGTGATATGTCATGAAATTCAGAGAAGTAGCTGAAGTTGTGTTGGAAAAGCAGATAGGAGGTGAGCACAGGCAGTTCTCATGTTGTGACAATGAACTGAGTGGGTTTATAAAGGGTCAGGTCTGATCTGAAGCAGTCGCTGAGTCTGCCTCCTCTGCTTTGCGGAGTTCAACTGCTAAAAGTGGAAACACATAACTTCTGTTAATGTGTGTGAATAATGAACTCTTTCCAGTTCTGAAGAACTTTGCTGTGCATTAGCTATTTTTGCTAAAGATTTCCATTGTGTGTGCTTTCAGCCAAAAACCAATTGTACAACATAGATCAGTCACGTCACTGAACGAATACTGTAGAAAAACCCAAGGGGAATTGGTCAGCCTGGCTTTGGGGCAGAGGTAAACAGCACGTGGTCAGATCACTCTGAATAAAAAAGAGTTAAAGGAAATACATACTGAGTTACACGTTCAGTGAAAGAGTCTTGTGGGAAAATAAATTAGCATGTGATGACATGCATAAAGGTGGTGAAATACTGCAATAAGCACAGAAAGGTCCCCAACCCAATTAAAATGGCAACCTCGCTCTGTCCTGTAGCATTTGGGTTCCTTAATGTCCAGAAATAACACTTCAAAAGTTTTTTCTCTTCAGTGTGACTGCAAAGCACCGATAGGAGTTTAAATTGTAGTTAATCTTAACTTATTAGCAAATGGGTGTGTTGAGAGCTGAGGTAGTAAGGTGTGTGTGAGAAGACAACATGGGCACCATAGGCATCTGGGAGGGAGGCACCGAACCTTTTGCTGTCCTCAGACTTAATTGATGAGAGTTTTAAACCTGAAGGAGCTCTGTGTGTGGTCATATTGTACTTCAATGAAAAGCTTATAACTTTTCCTCTTCTGTGAGCTTTAGTTAAGTGAGCCTGGTGCAATGTTTGTCTGCCATGATGGTGGTGATGTCTTCTCAGGGCTGCTGCAGGAGGGTGGTCGGGCAGTGGTGCGATGAGTTTCTTCAGTCATTTGGGGATTTACTATGCTGCTTCATCACTGTTGGCTCTCATATGGATACTGACATACTGTCTTGTTAAAAAGTAAGCCATTAATGAGTCTCTGGCAGGTGGTGCTAGGTTAGATGTATGTCCTGTGCTGTATGGGTTGTGACAAGTTGCTTTACTACAGTGTTGAAATGATAGAGGACTTTTGGGCTGACAAACTTATGACTGCTACAAAAACGCTATTCCCTGCTGGCTTAAGGAGAGCCTATTGTAACTTTCTTAGCATAAGCAATTGTAAACATCCCGTCTCTGTCCCTGTCATGAAACCAGAAACCATTTGCTGCGAGGGGAAAAAAGAGGAAGAGTTTGCACATGGTACTTCAAACCGAGTTCTGTTTTAGTCAGGTTTTATCTGGGATTTTCCTCTCCTCACATTTTAGGGACTTTTAGCCCTGAAACAGACCTTCCAGCTTTGCCTTTTGCTTCCATGGTCTTTGTTTATGGTGAAAGTGTGGACAGCACAGGGGTGATGGTGTAGCAGGGCTGGCATTGGGGGGTCAGCACCGGCCTGAGGCTTTTTATCCTCCCCAAAAAGCAGCAGGATGCAAAACTTGGGTTTCAAATCCAAACAGGTCTCAGTGCACAGGTTTCCCTCGGGTTGTGTTTGGATGTGCTCAGGGATTTTCTTCTCAAAACCTGTGTGGGTTTCATGATTTCCCTTTGCCCATTAGCATGTTCTGTGAATGGAAAAGAAAAGGTGCTGGGTTGATGGGGTCCAGCAAGGACAGGCAGCAGCTTTCAGGCAGAGGGCATTTCTCCTGACAGGCACAACAGATCAACCTGCATCTCCTCTGTGGTGCAGGGTCTCTCTTTTGGGAATTAAAGCTGTTCTGCTGGGAGAAATTGAAGTGTGTCTCATTGAGAGCAAGAAAACTGCCTTTGGGTAAAAAAAATGCAGCAATCCCTTGTCTACTTGGGTGGGGAGCCTAAGTAAGCTGTGTGACATATGTAGTCTTGTTTGAGCTTAGGTGAAGTTTTCTTACACGTGCCCGTTGGAGCTCGTAGCCAGCATCTATTGGTGTCTGACACGATGAAACATCTCCTAGCTGACAGTTTTATCCTCTGTTCCCTTACTCAAAGGAAAGGGTTTTTGTGTGTGTGTGTGTGTGTGTTTCAGAGGAGTCTCTTGGCTGGGCCAGATGCAGATGTGCCAGCTTCACAGGAGGCTTTGGAGCCAGGCAGCCTTTCCCGGGCTCCTCCTCCCACAACAGCAAATTTACTTCCTTCTGATTCAAGAAAGTTTTGCACATAGTTTCTGAAGTATTTAATCTATGCCTCTGCCTTTTTCTCCTTTGATTTTGGGGAATAGAGAGGTTCAAAGGGGTTATTTAACAAACAGTGTTGATTTGTCTTTTTCCTTAGAAGTACTGGGGCTGTTGGGCATAAAGCACTTTTATGAAGGGGATCTTGGCCATAGCAAGTTGTAGGAGCAGGAGCTTGAGTTCTTACCCAATACTTTCCCAAGTTTTTATTCTAAATAGTTTAATAGCTGAACCAGAAACAAACCTGAGTTTGAACAACCTGCCTTTTACAATTCCTTCTCTCTAATTTTTACCTTCCTGCCTTTCTGATACCAAAAGTTGTGATAGCTTCATCTGCACGTGGAAAAAAAACAACCCAAAAATCTTTCTGTGGGCCCAAATCTCATTCTCTCACCTTATGCAAAGGAATAAGGTGTGAGTTTTGGCAATTGTGGGCAGGTGGTTTCAATTTTGAGGCTGTTTGCACCCAAAATGCACGTTGATTCCTCGTTGTAACCCTGCATGAAGAATGAATCGTTATCCCCCTCTGCTGGTGGTGCACCGAGCTGCGGATTTACTCACCCTGCCAGCTGGCTCAGTTACTCTGCAACTCAAATACAGGCTTATAAGAAGGTAGCAGGTATGTGTGTATACATTAGTCAGGATTTTAAATGACCAGAGCAACCCTTTGCTTTGACAAGTGCTCAGAAGCCTGTAATGATGTGGAGTTAAAAAGGAGTGTCGTGAGAAGAACCTGCCTTCCCCTAAATATTTTGTAGCCCATCACAAAAGGCTGTTTCCACCATGAGAATATGTGCTTTGAAAAAAGCAAATGCTGTCTTGTCAGTCAGGCTCCCAGCAGAGTCGTGCATCATGTGCCCAGGAGCAGTGCTCCTTGAAGAGGATGGGTTAAAGTCCTGCAAGCATGAGCAGTGGAAAGCAAAGCTTGCTGTGCAGGAGGAGACCAATGGACTGAGACACAAGCCAAGCAAAATGCAGTCTGAGAAAGGATAGAGCTGCTGCTGTCTGTAGCTCATCAGGGAAGCACTCATGAGGGTATGAGATAATCTGCAGAAGGTACACAAAAAAACAATGGTCTGCTGAGGCTCTGAAACCTTTTTAAGTGGCAAAGAATAAAAATCCCTTTCAGGAGTATGGAGGCTGTGTAATGTGGTGCCTCACAGTGAAAGAGACTAAATGTGCTGGCCCTGGGGAGCTCTGAGGCAGAGTCACAGGGCTGCCTGGATGTGCCCACAGCTAGGTCACGAGGAGTGAGAGGCTGCCCTGACCCTGTCCTGGCTGTCACCAGCCGACGTCACCTGGTTACTGTGCAGGGGAGGGGGGCAGATACTACTGCCAAGACAAAGCAGGAATTTACCTTTAAAAAGGTAAATTGCTGACACTGAGCATGGAAATATCTGGAACACTCATTTGTAAATAGCAAGTTACTGAATGTCGGTTTGTTTGATTCGTTCTCAAAACCATATTGTAAATGAAGCAGCACTTAAGGTTTTGTTGCATTCTGGGAACTGCTGCTGTGATTAGAAACAAGAGTGTGAGCTGTTAAGCAAAACCAAAGAATGCTCTGCTAAAAGGCAAGGATTTTGATGGATGAATCTGCAAGAAGGCAATGGGTATGTGTTTCCCAGCACATTTTAAACCATCTGGACAATCTTTTTAATGTTATGCCCACACAGGCATTAAAATATATTGAGCTTCTGTTACAAGAGGTGTTGGTTAAAAGGGAGTCTTTTCATTTTTATTAAAGCTAATATCTTGAATCTTTTACATGGTATGATGCTGTGCAGAAATAATTACTGACTTGTCCACATGTCTCAATTACTTCTCCCCCATGTTATTGCTGAGAGAATGTGTCTGAAAACTCAAATTCAGCATTAAAGTCACACAGATGGAAGGAACATACTATTTAATTGTAAATATGTGCTAGTGCTGTGAAATGTTCTCTTTTTCCTATGATAGTGTCATGTTTGCTAGGAACTTTCCAAGCACAAGGGAAGCTTGTGTGGCAGCGTCAGACTGCTGCATCAGATTTAAGGCCTAATGCTCTTGCAGCAAAAGTAATACTCTCAGTTCAAGTACATTTTTTTGGCAGAGATAGGGGAGAAGGGAAGAGAAGAACAAAAGGAAGGAGAATACAAATGGAGGGATCTTTCAGCCTCAGATGAGTGATGGGTGCCTTCTACCAAGCCAGCAGTACTGTCATGTTTAGTTTAGTCACATTTAGTTTATTGTCATACTTAATTAGTGACTACCCTAGCAAAAGCAAGTGGGATGATTCCCCCTTGAGAGCATGGAGCTGTGGCTGATGGGCAGTGACTCGGGACCAGTGCCAGAGCACAGTCCCTCTGGAGATGCAGAACAGAGTCCCACATCTTTTCTTGGAGGGGCCCAGACTCCTTCCCTGTCTGGCTTATTTCCCTGCCAGCAGGAGAGGAGCAGCCTGGCCACCTTTGGAAAGAAACATCTGTGCCTTTCAAGCATGCCAGCTCTTTCACTGATGCTCTACTCCCTACCATCAGGAGTGGGACTAGGGAGAAGTCTTACCATGCCCACTCTTTCCCCACCTGCTTCTTAAGTATTTCTGTAGCGTCTCATTGACTTTACAGCCCTGCTATCAGGCAATGCTTTAACTAGAGATATGGTCACTCTTGCCAGTAAAAGAAGATAGTATTGATATATCCCTTGTTTGCTTGAGGTGGTAAGGATAACCTCTAACTTTGGGTAGGAGTAGTTTTGCAAACTAATCCTGGAACACTGAGATGGTTTATGGTGTTAGGTAAGGCTTACAAAGAGAAAGTAGGCTATTGGAAGGTGCCTCTGCTGCTTGAAGGCACTGGAGTCATGGGGCTGTGCTCCTTGTGAATGGTGCTTTGAGTAGGTGCCTTATTATCTGCTGCCCACTCAAGACTCTGAGTCTTTCATAGAGCAAAAAAGATGAAGAAAAAAAACCCCTGATAATCTGGAAGGGGAAGAAACAATGGACGATAGGGAAAAAGTGGAATTGGCAATATGTAGTTAAAAACATGGAGAATGAAGTGACTGCAAAAGACGGGAAGAAGGAGGTAAAGCAAAGAGAAGAATTCTCCTTTGGTGTCACAGCAAAGTTTGCAATGGTTAGGATACCAAACTGATGCTTGATGCTCTGAGAAAATGAAAAAGCCTGATGAGTAACCAAAGCTTTACCCGTGTTTGTTGTTTGCTTCTCAGTGAGTGCCCCCAAAGAGTCAAAAGAAATCAATAGACTCACAGAGACTCCTAGATGCTCCCTATGACTGTCTTTGGTTGAGACTAGATGTGGATGTAGGTTATGTTAGTGGAAAGTTTCCCTTGGATTTCAAGTGGCATTTTATCAGCCTGACTCTATATTTTGTGCCTCAAACCTGTACTAAGCTGCTTCTGACAATGTTACTTTTTTTTTTTTCCTCAGCCAGAGTCAAGTTGCTGCTGGAGAGCCTGAAGATAATCCATTTCAGCTGCATAGAGGATCAGAGAGTCACATAAATGCAGGTGTGTTGGCTTTTGAGGGTTAGTTTTGTTTGTTTTGCTGTGGGAGGATTAATTTACTAAGCTGTAGAACTGATAGTGTGGGCTTTTGTTATTAGTTGAGTTAAAGCTTAGTAAAACACGGAACACAGACTCCATAGTGCCTGGAGTGTGTGTTCATCTATTTCCTTTCCACTCTTTTTATTTAAGCACTGGGTATAAAATGTAACATGTTTTTTCTTTTGAGTCAGAACTGTCTTATATACATTCTTGGCAGTCTAACAGCTATTGCATGAAACCTTCTTAGTGCTGTGCTTGCCTTTTGGAGAGAAAATAAAAACCAGCTCTCCAATAATGGTCGTTTCACCATGATACATTAAGTATCAGGAGTTTACAAAACGAAGGATGAGAAGGGAGACAACTAGCAGACATATGTAGCTGTGAAAGAGACAGCAAAACCACAAGCTTAACCCCCTTTTCAAAAACAAGAAGGAAATATAAATGGTACTGTTTGTATTACTCAGCCTCAAGTGTTGGTTTTCAGCCAACTAAGTGCTTAAGGATCTGAAAGCTATTTCTGCTTTAAAGTAGTAAGAAGGGGAACCTTCTAGAACAGTTGTGGAATCACCAGAACAGAAGGGAATTATGTGGAACTGAGTTACCAGAAGCAGAATAATCGTTGACCTTTCTTTTTTCACTCTTCCCCTCATTTGAGCAAAGGACTGATTTCGAGTAACCAGGTTCCCAACGTGATGACTCTGAGAAGTGCAGTACTGAGCCCATCATGGCATGCAGCAGCCTCCCTAAGCAACACATTTGTGTGCTGAGAAATACTCAAAACTCTTCTGCATGTTTTTCCTTAACTATTTTTCCTCCACTTTCAGTATCTAAGCGTAAAAGAAGATTGCAAAGCTATGGCTTTCTGTGCAAAAATGAGGAGCACAAAGAAGAGCGAAGTAAACCTGGAAGCTCAGCGTCAGGGTTTAGAAATACTTTTCTACCTGAAAGATAAAAGCTCCATTCATTACACCAGTGGTGAATTTACCTCGGAGGAGCTGTGCATTGAGGCTGCCCAGAAGTGTTGTGAGTATATGAACTTTTATAAACGTTCTCAGTGGCAGGGCCTGACAGCATCCAAAAGGGATGCACACTTCTCTGCGTGTAAGTCAATGTTCGTAAAGAAATCAGCATGTTCTATAGTCTAGGATGGGAACTTTTGTCTGATTTTCTTAAGCTGCTTGGAGTAGAAGAAATGGTGGGAAAGGCTGCTTTGAGATTCCCATCAAGTGATGACCTTCCACCTTGGTCTCTGGCAGATACAGGTACTGATTTTTCTATTTGGGTGCAATGCTTAGGTTTCTTTGAAGAGGAAACATGATACACACATCAGTTAACACAAAACTGATTTCCACTCACGTACTCTTTGTTAAACCTTGTTGGGTGCTGTCCGGTGTTACAAAACATTTGGAGAGGGTTAGTGTAAAAAAAAAAAAAACAAACCAAAACCTATTTGCTGCTTTTCTGACTTCAGTTTTCTGTTACTGGTCAGCTCGTTGCAGGGAGTTGTTCCCCATTTGATTACCTGACCCACACACAATTGCTGTAATCCATAATTGTATGATGAAGTCATTGTGGTCCTTGACTCAGCAAAGTATTTGAACCTCCTGAAAATAGTTCATTTAATCTATGTTTGAGCCTTTTATATTTGGAGTTTTGAGGTTCTTTCCCACTGTGATCTCCGTTTTGGGTTCCCCAAGGTTCGTGGAACACTGAATATTATTCAGCTGATGTGGGAGGGATGAATCTGTATAAATAGACAAACTGGGCATAAAGTTTTGCTGCAGCTTTAAAAGGTTTTCTCATGCCATCTTGCTGCTTGTTACATTGAGCACTCTTCAGTTCATTTGCCTGTTTGCTTCTCTTCTGTCAGAAAGGCAGGAATGATGGGGATCCGAAGGACAAACCTCATCAAATAAGTACTCAAGTTGGTTTTGAATAGTTGTAATGCAAATGAGAAGTACCTAAAACCCATCTATTTATGTCAATTTGTCTGAACTGTGAACTGCTGCTGTTTGCGTTGGTGTGAACCTTCTTACTGTGCAACTGCTTGCAGTAATTTCTATTGGAAGTTTAAAACCTTTGAAGAAATGAATTAATAAGGGAACTTCTTCCTGCCTTCCCTCATTTATCACTAAGCCCACTTTCAGCAGGCCTGTGACGCTGGTCTCTGCTGTAAATCACAGCCTGAGTGTTAAAACCATTGATGACGTCTCCTTACTGTTTGCTGACCTGCAGAAGGCAGGGGCTGCCCAGACCCATCTCTTGGGAACTTTTTCATTAGGCTCTTCAGTTTTTAGTTCATGGAATCATAGAATGGTAGGTTTGGAAGGGACCTTTAGAGATCATCCAGTCCAAACTCCCTGCAGAAGCAGGTTCACCTAGATCAGGTCGCACAGGAACATGTCCAGGCGGGTCTTGAAGAACTCCAAGGAAGGAGCCTCTGCAACCCCTCTGAGCAGCCTGTTCCTTGGCTTCTCCTCTTCCCTGCCATTCTCTCTCCCCAATTCACAGTAGAAATGATTTCAGTGAATTCTGCAGGACCTCTGCAAAGTGACCCAATGTCAGAAAGACAGTTAAGCACGTGCTATGGTGCTCCCTGCAACAGAGCTACCTGCCTGAGCAGGGCTTTTGCAAAGAGGTACTGCCTCTTTTTGAGCAGGAAGCTGCAGCAAGAAGTTCAAACTTTAGACCTGTAAACATATCATAGGCATTTTTTCTCTGGGATGATGTAAATGCAAAGGTTAAAACACATCAGCCTAGACATACAAGTCAAAGTCTATTCTTTGTTGCAGAACCCTCTATTGAATTAGCAAAGGATGGGAAAGTGACATGTTTTCTGCTTGTTGGCTAACGAGAAGGGGATGTTCATCACTTCACTAAAACCTTCTCTTTCAACTGTGGGAGAAAAATATATTAATAAAGTACAAGTGAGGACAAAACTGTGGTGTTGCAGAGTGGCTTTGTTGAAACTCCCGTTTGTGGTATCTGGAAAAAGTGAAGACTTTAAGTCGTTTCCTCTTCAGTTCAGACCTTTGGCAACATCAGGATTTCAAGAGTAGTGGAAATGTAATGTTTAACACAGGATATAAAAACTGAAGGAGTGAACCTATGTGCAGTTTGCAGTTCCACTTTAACCATAACTTTCTGATGTTTGTTTTAAACTAATCCTAGTATTGGTTTCTTTCCATGATCTGCCCTGAAAGATCGGGTATTTGCTTCATGCATTTATATCTTTAGGGTGTGCATATGTATTGTAGCCTTGTGATTCACACATTTGTTTACTTTTCTCTGACAGCTATATCTCCTTTGTGCCATAATCTGTTTGCACTCTATGATGAAAACAAAAAGCTCTGGTATGCACCAAACCAGGTCTTCAAGATAGATGAGAAAACATCATACCAGCTCCATTATCGAATGAGGTAAGAGCAAAACATCTGAAGAAATGATTCCTTGACCACATCTAGATGTCCTCTTAATACTGACCTCACTGAAGAAGCAGGAAAGCAAAACCAAAAGAAGCAGCTTGCTTTTCACAGCATAGATGGGAGATGAACAGTAAAAGCTTCAGACATCTCCTGTTGGGGTTTTTTTTGCGTCTTTGCTATATAACCTTGAAAAAAGACCCAGAACCACAAGAACCTCTATCCACAAAGCTGTGGGTTACCCATGGAGCTAACAGCTAAATTGAACAGCATGCCTTCAAAATGGGATTTTATTAGGTCAGCATTCTGTATGTTTCAATTTCCATTTGAGATGTTTGGTGAACTGTACTCCTGCTGAAGTCAATGGGAATTTTTCTAGGAGCTTTAAAGGAAAAAGCAATGTGCTGTTGCTTTTGAAATTCTCTAGGACTGTAGGGGAATCTCTGTGATCTCGCTGTGTCACGGAGAAAGTATCAGAGAAGAAAAAAAACATCGTTCCCAGGATCTTTATCCACCATGTACATCAGGTTGAACTTCAGATGGCATTCTTAAAATATAGCATATTGCCTGGTGAGATTTCTGGAGCTGAATGGGTATACCAGCCCTCATCCACTGGGAGATGAAAGCAGTAGTGCCAACAACTGTTGATCACTCTTAAGCTCTATCTAAAGGAGGATATGATAGTTATCTAATTCTGCCCATTGCACTGCCTTCCTTCCTTTTGATTTTTGTTCTGATTTTTCTTCTTGCATCTATATGAGCTTTAGGTGTTGGGATATAGGAGAAAAATACATGGAATAAGCTTTGCTTCCAGGAATAGTTAGTACAGAAACTTTACTCATCTTCCTAAAGCAAGTCCACAGATTGTTTTTATCAGTTCTTCAAGGTACAACTGTAAGAAAATTAACTTCTACATAATATTCCCACTTTGCATTAAATTGCAGCACTCACATATGTGGTCATTTTGGGCTATGGAGAAAACACTTGCAGTGGTGTTACAGCTGTGTGCATTTCAACATCTGTTTCTGGTTATCTCTTGTTAGACAGCATTACTGTCACTTGTACATGCTAATGGGAGAGCTGGTATGGCTAAACCTCAGGGTGTGCATCCAAAATGTTGTCTAGTCTTGTTGGAGAGTGTTAGCCGCTTTGCTTATGCAGATCTAAAGAGAGAGCTTTGAAGATGTGATCTTTGATCTGTGAGGTGTTGCAGTTCAATTTACCTTTGTGCCAGGTCTAGTGTTACTACTGTTGGATGAACTGCTAGGAGACAGAAAACAAATACTGACAGTCAACAAAAGGATCTTTGCTTTTCAGGTACCTATTTTTAGAAGAAGCTACTATGGTCCTTTATTTTTCCTTTAACACAGTCTATTTGTAGTATTAATGACTTAACCTGGGCTAATCACCGATTTATAGAGCTGTGATTAAGTTTGGCAGTAATGGAACTGAGTGGCTCTATAGAGAAGCTCTGAGGACTCTAATGGCCTCTTATAGAGCATTAAGTGCCCTTTCTTGCTTGAAGAGGTCAGTCAGATTAACTGTATACTCGATAATAAAACAATTTCTTGGTATAATGTGAGTCTGATGCTGAAATTCTTTCAAATGATCTGTTTTATTCCCTAAAAAACATAGTGTTTTAGAAGTTTAGTTGTGGGAATTTAATCCTCCAATTAGAAGTATGGTGCTGCTTTTAATTCTTAAATCATAGATTCCACTGTGTTTGGTGTTTATGTATTTCTGCTTTGGGTGAATGATGAGAGCTCTCTTGAGGTACTCTCTCATTCCTACTGCATCTTACCTGCATGGTGAGTAACACTACCCTCTTTAAAACTGCTTGAACAGCTCCCCATTAGGAGTCTTTGCCTGTTTGTAGCTCTGTTGGATTTTTAGGTATAAGGGAAAAACTCACCTATGTCCAAGTTTATTGTCTGTATTGTTTTCCGTGCTGCTGTTTTATAGAATGAAGATGTGGAAGATGCCCAGTTTTCTACATTTAAAAATTCTGTTGGGTTAGTTTTTAAGCTTTGGAGTTGAGATTTAAAGTCTGGCAGGGATGTCTCTGTTCTCAGATGTGCTCCATGCGTAAAAAAGTGTCAAACTTTGGGCCAATAATACGTGTTGAAAAGAATTTCATATGCCTTTTTAAAAAAGCCTGTGTGAGGTAAGCACTAAAATCTAAAGGCTGCCATCTCCCTGGGAATCCTGCAGTGTATCGATGAAGTGGCATTTCCCTTTCTTTCATTTCTGATCTATTGTGTTTCTTGGCTTGGGCATCTGAACTGAAAACTTATAAGCAATACAGGATTGTGAAACTGTTCTCTAAGTGATTATTGTTTATTCTGAGCTCTACTAGAGTCAGAATTCCTCTTGAAAAAAAGGAAACCAGCCTGGGTTTATTGAACAGTGCAATGGTTTAGACAATGTATCATTTAGAGACTGATTAGATTTTGTATGGGCAACCTTATTTCTGAGATTTCACTACATCAATAGGTTTGATTTAGTCATGTTCTACTGAAATTATATCTATAAATTGAAGGTATGTGACCAAGTAGTTTCAAATGCTTTTGGATGTTTGATTTTTCTGCCACAGCTGAAAGCTTTGGATTCGATTCCTGACTGGGGCAACTTCCTGACCTCCTCTCCCCACCAAGTCTGTGCCAGCTGGTGGACTTTTGGTAGTGTTTTAAAAGGACTTGGTTTTCACTAGAAACTTTGTAACTAGCCCCATGTTTCTTTCACTTGCCTCCAGTTTAGAAAAAAAAAACAACCCAAAACCTCAGTCTACTACATGAGAAACCACAGTATTTTGTAATATCCTGGAGGATGTTACACCAACTGATGGAGGAGGAGGTTAACTATTCCCTACCTGGATTGTGTTTAAGTCAGGAGTAGAAGTATTTTGGCATGGAGAATGGATCCAATGCCAGTGTTTCTGGAAAGAAGGATTGTCAGAGCTGATAGGTGAAAGAAAACAGCAGGTCACCCCTCAAGCACTTCCACCATTTCTTGGCCAGATTAAACAAGTGAAGTGCAAAACTTCTCCTTCTCAGTAGTGACCTACTCCAAGCTGATTCCCAAATTCCCTTCCTCTGGCACACACCCATGCCATAGATGCCTACCCCAAGGCTAAAGCCCACCAGAGGAGAGGTAGGTCATGCTCCTGAAACTCAGGGGCATGCTGGCTCTTTTTCAGCTTATCTGTAGGACGGTGTAATTGAAAAGCTTGCTCTCTCATTTCTGTTTGTGAGGGTGCAATGGTAATAATCTGTATCCCCCTTGTCACAAGTCTATTGATCTCTTCAAGGCAGAGACTTTCCTTCTGAATTTATATGGTACTTCAAACAATGGGACTCTAGTTTTTATTGTTAACTTATAAGTATTGTCTTAATTAGTGCACTTTAATAAGGAAAGGAGCAAATTCTCCTGTCAGTTACAAACAATACACAATGCCCATAATTATTTTCAGGAAATACCAAAAGAATTGGAGTTATTAATTATCACTCATCTCATAAAGGAGGATATGGAAACAAAGTCACTTCCTGGAGGCAGAATGATTTGCTTTGCTCTGCTTTTTATGCTTCAACCAGAGAAGTTCTGCAGTATTTTACATACTTGTCAGGGGTTTATGGCCTAGTTGTGAGTTGGTGTTCCTACTCATGCTTTTGGGGGTCTTAAAAAGACTTACCAAAAGCAAGGATGGACAGAAACATGGTACAGAAAGTCTCACCTTTGAAATATGGATGTGATACATAATTCTCCATTGGAATGGCCAGCTTCCTGTGCAGATAAAACACACCTTGCTGACCAAAAAGCACTCACTTCATTTTGCTCTTTAAGACCGTGACTGCACCCAGACTGAAACCACTGTAACCACTGCAGAACTGAGGCTTAACCCATGAGCTTCCACTCCAGACAGAGACACATCACAAAGATACAGTGATGTGTTTTAGAATATGCACCTTTGCATGTGGGTTATCCTACACCATAATATTCCCTTTGTATTAATGCAGTAGTATATATATGTGTGTGTGTATATATACACACACACACACAGACACAATGCAGTGATTCTGTGAGGTTTGTTTTTTGCTAGTGCTGAATGCTCCTCTGAAATTAGATTTATGTATTCTTCTAGAAGTCATTCCCACTTAGCAGTTGGGTAAATCTACTGTAACCTTTTAACTGTCACTAGTTCATGATCACGTGCAAGGCATGAACCTTTGCCACAGAGGCACATTTAATTCAAAGCAGATTTAACTAATCTTGACTGGATTTAAAGTGTTACTAGAACCCAGATAAACACAAATTTCTGGGTTAATTTAGGCAAAGATTTCTCAAAAGGTGCTAACAGAGGCTTGAACTCCAAAGCTTGAATTTTCAGCAGATGCCATCTTCTTTAGCAGGTTTTCAATTAAATAGCCTTGTGTATGAGGGTATCTGTTTGTATATGAGTAAAAGGCTTGTTTGCAGTATGCCTGGAGGATTGACTGTGTCCCTTTAAAACCAGCTGATTTGAATGAGTGCCTTTCTCAGCAGCTCCATGCAAAACAGAGGGAAGCAGGAATTCCAGGGTGAGGCATTGCTCTGCTTTGAGGGAGGTACCTACAGCAGTTCTGCCCTGCACATTGCTTCACTGCCTGTAGGGGAGGAGGTCTGAAGTCTTGTTAGCCCTTTAGATAAGCCTTTTGATCTTGGAGTGCAAGTGACAACTGTTACACAGTAGAAGCAGGACATTCCCTTACACAGCTCAAGCAACATCAGGAAGAGATGGAAACACAGTTGTCATCTCAGTGGCAGCTTCTCATTTGGTGGACTGTGCAGGGCTGTGACAGGCATGGTATTTGACTTAGAAGTGAGTGGGTGGGAAGGCTGAAGACCACTGACTAACACACTATTTTCCCCCAGTTTCTCAGGCCAGGCATGTGGTTTCAGTAGTGGAACACTTAAGTTGCAGCCGAAGGGCAGAAGATTGATGGGTTTTGACTTTTCAGTGGTTTTCTTTTAAAAATTTAAAATCTGTATCTAGTGTAAATGGAGGATTTCCTCAGAGTGTTTTAAAGTTTATTCCTCTTTTCTTGCAAGGTTCTACTTTACAAACTGGCATGGGACTAGTGAAAATGAACCCTCAGTGTGGAGACATTCCCCAAAGAAGGCAAAGGGCTCTTATGATAAGAAACCAGATGGAACTCCTATACTTGATGCAAGTTCATTAGAATACATCTTCGCACAGGTGAGAGGTTGCTTGCATCTATCTCTGCCATTGTAGTCACACACAAAAAAATTGTTTGAACCACTGAAAGCTGCTTTAAAGACCTATTTTCAAACTTAAAGTACACATAACCGTACCTGTTGCTATTGATAAGTGCTCTCTTCATACTTCTGCATGGTGGAGAGAATTTGCTATGTGAAGAACAATCTACCCACATGCAGCATGTGTAAAGAAGCTGTCTCAGTCCAAAAAGGGCTCAATTTTTTTTTTTTACTGTGTAGTGTTAAAACTGAGACCAGTGCTGTCACACAACCTGCTTAACATGCAGTTTTCCTTTCCTTCTGTTGCTCATCCCACTCGGTGGTACGTGCAGCATGCTGGCCACGGCGAGTAAGGAGGGTGCCTGTTGCAGAAAGCTTGTGTTCTTGTAGAAAAAAGTACACAAATGATTTTGCAAACCAGAAACTCTCTGGTCTTCTTCCATTTCATGGAAGAAATGGGAAGACTGAATGAAGTTGATGAAGGCTTGTGAAACAAGTAAACAAAAGGCACTGGAGAAAAAGCTGTTTGCTCTTTCTTCTGAGGGTAATTACTGCAGGATTTTCAGACTTTGAAACAAGTCCCTCAGAAAAAGAGAGCTTGAAGCTACTCCAGGAAATCCTTGCTGTTCCCTTGTGAAACCACAATAAAAAAACTACCAAGTGAGCTGCAGCTGTGTGTGCATTTGAATGGTACCACTTGCATTCTAAAGTCATAAAAGAAGCAAGTATTTTTTCTACTTAATCCAACTAACTTACACCTTGTTTCCTGTGAGCATTCTTATCTACACACTGTTTGAAAATCTGCTGCAAAACTGGTTTCTGTCCTTCTTTTTCCTCCTTTATTTTGGGGGCCAGCAAAAAGAACCTTGTAAGTATGTGTCCTAGTTTATACCCATCAGGGAACAAAAGACCACGATTAGCCTCAAGTACCGAAGATTTGAGGATTGCTAAAGGGCAGGGAGGGCTTAATTGCCGCTTAAGGTGCAGGACAAAACAGACCAGGCTACTGGGCTTGGGGAAGAAAACAGAAAATAATTTAATACCAACTAAAACATAAAACCCCAAAAACCAGAACCAAAACAAAACAACACAGAATGGTACAGAGATGAAGAGTCCGACCAGCCCTTTAAGACCACCTGCTCCCCACCCCTCTCCTCTTCCCGGGCTCAGAGCCCTGATCCCGGTGTTTTATACCTCCGTCCCCCCTGAACGGCCCAGGGGGGCAGGGAGTGGGGGTTTCAGTCAGTCCGTTCCTGGTGGCTTCTGCCGTTTGTCTCACCTCAGGGCAAGTGGGTTCCGCACCAGTCCTCCTTGCAAGTCCGTGAGGTACCACACACACATGGCAGCCCTGCACGGGCTGCACCGACGCACATTTGTCCCAAAGCCCTGCACGGGCTGTACCGATGCTCATTTGTCCCAAAAGTTGCTGCTCCTCTCTGCCTCTCGTGTGGGGCTGCTCTGCGGTGCACAGGCTCTCCAGCATGTCCTGTGCCATGACCGCCTCCCCCACACAGTCTCTGGCCCGTCCGGGCACACTCACATGAAGTTGCTGCTGCTGATCCATAGGTTGCAGGGGTACCGCCTGCACTCTCACCACGGCTTGCAGAGGGGTCTCTGGTCTGATGCTCCATCCTTCCTCCTTCTCCGACTGTGGGGTCCGCATGGTCGCCTCCATCCTGTACCACTCTTACACCTCCTGCCTGGCACCTCAAATTCCCGTCCCTAAATAGTGATCGCAGAGGCGCCAGATTGGCCCAGCCGGACCGGGGGGTGGGTCTGAACCCAGGAGCCGGGGGAGAGTCCAAAAACTTTCACTGGGTCTTCACTGCAACCTGCTCCCCCTGTTACCAAGCAAAAGCTGCTCCTTGCTAAACCATGACAGTATGAAATGAGTAGGGACTCTGATGAATATAATCAGTCAGTGTTGCATTAAACAGAGTTTTACTTTTGAGTACTTAAAAAAGGCCAAATAGAAGCCCACTAATGCCTAGTATAAGGTAAAAGAAATTGCTTTGCTTTTTGGTAAGGGGTTTCGGAAGGGTCTGAGCAGTGCAGGTTTCTGCCTGGGCACCTGCACACATCCGTGGTGAAAGCCACGGTGCTGTGGACTGTATGTGAGAGGGATGTGCTATGATGATCCATGTAGCAATTCTAGCTGCTCCACAAATGGTCATTTAAAAAGATTTCTATTTAGGCAGGAGTGTTGGTGTTTCTTTTTAAATAGGCAGGGCTTGTTGAGTGATCAGTGCTTGCCCATGATTCTCTTTTCACTGATCTAAGAGAATACTCCATCCATTGCACAGCTCTTCCCTTCTTCCCGTAACCCTTCCTGTCCTGACTTTCAGTTCTGAGTGACTCCTCTTACTTGAGGAGAGCTTCTGATCTTGTGACATATTTCTTGCTCATAGATAAACCATGACAAGTAACAAATGTGATTGCTTTGTGGTTTTGCGTCTTCCTAAGGGTCATAATGACTTAGTGAAAGGCCTGGCACCAATCCGGGATCCTAAAAACGACCAAGAGGTTCATGAAATCGAGAATGAGTGTCTGGGGATGGCTGTCCTTGCCATCTCTCACTATGCCATCAACAAAAACATGAAGCTTCCTGAGCTTACTAAAGACATCAGGTAAGTTGCAATTAATAACTTCTTTGGCACTGTTGGATCTGCTGTGTTTCTTTTCCACAAGCAATCCTAAGCTTTGTACCATCCAGTGGCTGACTAGACAGGAGTTACAAGTCCCCAAGCCACTGTTACTAAGTGTGCCTTCCTAATCTTGTCAGTAAGGTGATGTATTAGGGAACTTGATTATGTTTTTACTTGCTGGAGAGTGTTTGAAATGTGTGCAGGTTGTGCAGGCAGCATACCAACATGTTGGGTGCTGGTTGACTTGCCACTAAATTCAAAGTTCTGGGTTAGGAGGTGGAGAAATGGTTGTAAAGTGGTAACCTGATGAGAAAACTCTTAGAATAAATTGTGTTTGTGATTTCAGCAGCCTGTATCCATCATAAATTGTGTTTGTGATTTCAGCAGCCTGTATCCATCTGGTAAGGTCATTATTTGAATTCCTGTTGGCTGTTAATGCTGTAAACCGCCTCTACAGTACCAATTGTGTGGTGTTTTACTGCATCTTGTTCTCTGTGTCTTTCAAAATAAGGTGATTCCGTGTTTTAGAGAGTTACAAGCTTTGGAGACAACAGCATTAACACATCACATTGTTTTTCTTTCTAGTTACAAGCAATATATTCCTGAAACTTTGAACAAGACTATCAGACAGAGGAATTTCTTAACCAGGATTCGGATCAATAACGTCTTCAAGCATTTCCTTAAAGAGTTTAACAACAAAACCATTTGTGACAGCAGCGTGACTCCACGTGATCTGAAAGTTAAATACCTGTCAACAATGGAGACCTTGACTAAACATTATGGAGCAGAGATTTTTGAGACTTCTTTTTTGCTGATCTCTTTTGAGAATGAAATCAATAGATTTAATGGTGGAGACAACGAGATCCTGCCACTGTATGAAGTCATTGTTACAGGAAACAATGGAATTCAGTGGAGGCTCAAGCCAAATGTAAGTATCCCTTGAGAAATGAGAATTGGGACATTGCTTTGAGGGGCATAACAGTTTAAAAATGGTCATGATTTTCAGACACTGCAGATGAGCTATTTACTGAGAGGACTTCTTTCATAGATCTATATAGGGACCTCAAGGGGTCTCTAGTGCACCTGCTGCTCAGGGTTAGCTTTGAGGTCAGACCAGGTTGCTTAGGGCTTTATCCATTCTGATCTGGAAGACTTCCAAGGATGGACACACACTACACAATTTCTGTGGGTTACCTGTTCACCAGGAAAATCAAAGACTGTAGCATATCTATCAGGCCAGACACAAGCCTTGAGAGATTGTCTGTGGAGGCCTTTAGGGTTTGGTGCTCTGTCCTTATACCAAAGCCTGTTAATGCTTTTTCTGCATGTGGCACAACAGGTGCCATGTTTGCTCATACACTTCTCATGAATAAATTAAAATAGAGCAAGATTGAAGCTGAGCTTTTCAGGCCAGTGATATTTTCTATGTTGTTCCTGGTTTCAGTGCTGCTACTCGGGGTCACTTTGCTTCACTCGTTCTGTGCTTTGTGTACGTTCATAACCAATGTGCTCTAGGTTTGAAGGGCTTAGGGCATGTTCTACAGCTTTTCTCCACCATGTATAGACCTCTTTTTGCTTGCTGCAGTTCCCCACAGTGCTGAGAGCTATGCTGATAGCCATCTTTTGTAGCATAGAAGATATTTTGCTTCACTCCACGGAGATGTAATTCAACTATCTCTATCTCTGATGAAGGATTTCTGTTTCAAATGATAATAGTAATGTGGGAGGAGGGAAGGAAGAACTGATGTTTGAGCAGAAAAGCTTGCAAGAAGTGCAATCTGTTTCTTGTAAAGCTTCTATTTCTGCTGATTTATAGATTATATTTATTTAAATGCCTAAACCAAATACTTCTGTCTCAGTGAGAACCTCTTTATGAGTAGCAGGAAGCTTTGCTCAGCCTGAACACTTATATAAAGGAGTAGTTGCTAATAATTTTCATTACATATTGACCTGTAAGATGTTCAGCTTCACTGTAGTCTGCAAGCAGCATTTCATCTGCTCTAGGTAGTTCAGGGATGTGATGTGAGAGGAATGTTGCTCTTACTTTTTGGGCTGAGCTCTGAGAGAGTGCTTTTAAGTACAAAATTTAGTCATTTCAGTATAATCCTTTCAGACCTGCACTGCTACTGAAGTTATTCCTGGCCTATCAAGATGAGTGACCCAGCTAGTGACTGGTTTCTTTATCCTCATGAAAACTGTCTCATGGACAATTCTTGACTGAAGCATATCCTTGCAATACAGACACACTGAGGGTGTAAATGAACTGATGCCTTAGTGCAAAAAGTATCCCAAAAATAAAATAGCTGGATAAATGTTTGTTTTAGCCTAAAAACACCATGCTAAAACCAAAAAGTATGTTTTAATTAGTATGCTTTTCTCCAAAATATAGTATGCACAGGCAGAGAAAGAGAAGAAGAAAAAATGTGATGGCAAAAGCAAAAAGGATGAAGAAAAACTCAAAATTCAAAACTCCTGGAACAGTTTTTCTTACTTTCCTGAAATCACCCACATTGTCATCAAGGAAGCTACAGTCAGCATTAACAAGCAGGACAACAAAAGAATGGTAAGAACCAAGCCTTTGGCTAGATTTCTCTCCCATGGGAAGCTGTAGTGGCAAAGTTGGTTTGGGGCAAGAGGTAATGACCTCTTTGGGGAATGTTTTCTAATGGGACTCCTTAAATAACAGTCAAACATGCTGTGCTCAACACTGTACAGATGCAAAAGTGCTGCTTAGAAGAGCAAGTTGATGAGCACAGTCATTTTTCTTGCCTTGTTAGTGCGTATCACCACTGCCTGCTGACCTCCTCCAATAGCTTCTCAGCCTGTGGTCTTCCTGTGTACAGCCTGAGTAGGCAAAAGCAGTATCAAGAAAGAGGAGCTCAGCAAAGGAGGCAGAGGGAGAAGAGACAGGTGCAGAGAGGAGTCAGTGTTGCCGTTGCAGGCAACACTACGTGGTGGTTCAGACTGATCTCCCAGCTCTCTGACAGTCGAGGGAAAGGATCACTGCACACACGGTGTGGATGGTTGCTCTATCTCCGTCTCTGTCTCCGTCCTCATTTCCGTCTCCGACTCTCTCTTATTGTTTATGTTATGCCCTTATATCTCCTGGCATAAGCACATCCTCTATCTCTGCCCCATGCCAGACCTCTCACTTCCTCCTCATCCCTCGCGTTACAATCCGAGATCTTCTGGATGCCTACTACAAGTCAGTTTATAGATACTCAGTTCTTCGTGCTGAGGGCAATTAACTGTTAGAATTTGGAAAGAAAGGAGTTGCCAGAATGCCCTTGGCTTCAAATCCAACATGACTGCCGCAGCCCTGAATTTCTGGTGTGTAACAAAGGCTGGCACAAGAGTTTGCCTGACAGAGCTCATGTGGGATTACAGTGAGAAGCCACGCTGGAGAGTAGAAGTTTCTAGCCAGCAATGTGTGGACAGAGTGTTGGCTTCTTAAATGTGGATGTTTTTCCTTAGCCAGTTTCTGCCAAAACTTGCTGGATATTCAAACATTGCTGAAATATTTCAGTGGGACTGTAAGAATGCTTGACTAAACCAGCTCTTTTGTTTTAGGAGCTGAAACTGTCCTCACACGAGGAGGCCCTGTCCTTTGCATCGCTGATAGACGGGTACTTCAGGCTGACAGCAGATGCTCACCATTACCTGTGCACAGACGTGGCTCCCCCTCTCATCGTGCACAACATAAAAAATGGCTGCCACGGGCCCATTTGGTGAGCAAAATGTTTGATCCTTCTCTTTCCACTTCAATGATTAGTCCTCCCATCCTACTACACGTTGAAGCCCTTGAGGAAATCTGACATTTGGAAGGCTGTTAGTTAACAAAAGGTTATACAGCAACTTAATGGTTCTAATGATGATGTGGCAAAAACATCACTGATTCTCTCCTCAGCTTACTCATTTATAAGCCCAATGTTTCCATGCTGTTGGAGTATCTTGGGGCTTGCTTCACTACTGGCTATAGAGGCCACTGTCAGTTGCAAAGGTGGGAATATTCTAGGGAAACAAAGCTGAACTCTATGTGCACTGACCCTGGGAGTTCTTGCTTGGAGGCTGTGGTGGTTTAGCCCACCCAGTCATAACATCACTCCCCCTCCTAAACTGAACAGGAGAGAGAGAGAAATGTAACAAAAGGGCTTGTGAGTTGAACTAAGGATGGAGAGGTCACTCAGCAATTAGCATCAAAGGCAAAACAGACTCAGCTTAGAGAAAAGAAGGTTTGATTTAGTAAAGGAACAATAAGAGCAGGGAGATGAGAAATAAAACTGACTTAAAAACACCTCCCCCCACCCCTCCTCTGCCCGAGACTCCCTTTCCTTCCCCCCCAGTTGTGCAGGGGATGGGGGTTGTGGTCAGTTCATTACAGATGGGTTTTGCTGCTGCTGCTTCTCAGATGAGGCCTCCTCACACTTCTCACTGCTGCACTGTGGGGTCCCTCTCATGGGAGACAGTCCCTCACCAACTGCTCCAGTGTGGGTCCTTCCCATGGGCTGCAGCTCCTCATGAACTGCTCCAACCTGGGGCCTGTCACAGGGGCAGCTCCTCACACCCTGCCCCAGCGTGGGTCATCCACTGGGAGAACAGTCCTTCAGGAACAGACTTCTCCAGCCTGGGTCCTCACAGGGTCACAAGTCCTGACAGCAAACCTGCTCTGGCCTGGGCACCTCCCCCATGGACTCCCAGGCCCTGCCAGGAGCTTGTTCCAGGATGAGCTTCCCATGGAGTCACGGCCTCCTTCAGGCATCCACCCGCTGTGGCGTGGGCTCCTCCACGGGCTGCCAGTGGATCTCAGCTCCCTGAGGCCTCCATGGACTGCAAGGGGACAACTTGCTTCACCGTGGTCCTCACCACATATCACAGGGGAGCCTTTTCAGTGCCTAAGCACCCTCCTCCCCCTCCTTCTCCACTGACCTTGGTGTCTGCGGAGATGTTTTCACACTCTCCCTCCTTGTTGCTGCTGCCATTTTGCAACTGCCCAACAATTTCTCCAATCTGTTACTCACAGAGGCGTCACCTCCATCACTAATTGGCCAGGCCTGGGTCAGGTGCAGGGTCCAGCTTAGAACTGACTGGCTCTAACCCTGTGAGCTACAGGGGAAGCTTGTGGCAACTCTTTCTGTTTAAAGAAGCCACCCCTGTAGCTCCCCTGCTACCAAAAACCTGGCCCAGGCAAAACCACTACAGAGGCACAGAGTCTTTGTGGTTTTTTTGTTTTTTTTTTTTTGATAGCTAAAGCAGTTGTTTTCCTTTCTGCCCACTTTTTGGCTGTTCCTTTTATGCTTGAGGGTGCAATGCAAAGAAAAGCGAGAGCTTACCGTGTGTACCTTGTTAATATGGGCTTTCCCTATTGAGCATGCTAAGAGATTAATAACAGCATGTTTTAGTAATATTATCAATATCTCCAAGTTGTTTTCAATCTAGGATTACTCTCCTAGGTATTTCCTAGTCACAGCTTTTGGTTGCAGCTGCTCACTTGCTGGTTTTGCTCATTCACACATTGATTCTTTCAGCACGGAATATGCCATCTCCAAGCTGCGGCAGGAAGGGAACGAAGCAGGGATGTATGTGCTCAGGTGGAGCTGCACCAACTTCAACCACATTCTCATGACAGTGACTTGTTTGGAAGGTTCAGAGGTAAGTCAGGTGTGGCATTCCCAGCAGTGATCTGATAACGAGCTGAGGACTAGCAGCACCCTGGAATCTCTGTTGGTGTATTGATGGTGTTTAGGGCAGACACTTTTATCTTGGTTTCAGGGTAGATGCTAATAGCTTCACTTTCCTGGACTCCCGCACTATCTCTAAAAATACACTGTATCTACAGGTAAGATTCATTACATCCAGGACATTTCCATTCATAGTAATAGAGCTGTGTGTGAACATGATTGAAATGAAGCTTTTCAACTCCTGTGGTGTAAGAATGACCCACAAAATTTGTCACTGCAGCTTACCTAATGTTTCATGAACACTGAATTTATATTTACACTGATACATATTTAGTTATATGACCATGTTTATGCTGACACAGTATACAAGAACAGTGAATGAAAAGAGTTGCCTTTATGTGTAGAGCATCACAGTTCCTGTGTGACCTACTCTAGGTGGTCCTGCTCTGGTAGAGGGTTTGCATTGGATGAGCTTTCGAGGTCCCTTCCAACCCTTAAGGTTCTGTGATTCTGTGACAATATTTAAAGTGTTCCCCCAGGAATAATAATAACCTAAAGGCACATCAACTGCTCTCCTTCTCTTAGAAGAAAATGTTGATGAAATGGTGAGCTCAGGAAGGGACATTGGAAACAAGAAACAGCAAAATGCTGACTTGGAAAGAACAGTCATGTTTTAGTATTGACATTTGGTTCATCTTCTGCAGGCATTTGCAAAAAGCCTGTATGATCAACACTGTCTTCTGGCAACTGGGGCTTTGAAACAAGACAGGAGTTTTGTCTTGGAAATTGTTCAACCTCCTTGCCAGGCTTAGATAGGAAAGAGAAGTGATGTGAAGCTGCAGTATGTAGAGGGGAGGAAGCAGGAGCAGAGGGTAGAGTTTGAAAGGAGGTGGGCTTGGGATAGGTAAGGACAAAAGCTCAGTCATTCTGCCTCAATACATTTGAATGAAGCTGAAAGGTTGAACAACAGCCTGAAAGGTTGTTTTGCTTGTTGAACAATCTGGATTATGAAATGGAGTTTTGCTATTCTAAGTTGAGATTTTGAAACCACAGTCCAGATTCTGCAATTCTTGACCAAGTGAAGAGAAGATTCCTCCAGAAGAGCCAGGGCTTCGGCATACACTCAGGCTCTGCAAAACACAGAAGCTCTAATGGGAGTTTTTACGTGATTGCATCTTTTTGTTTGCTCTTCTTCCACTCTGTTGTTAGGAGCCTTCCTGGGACTAAAGATTGTAGGGACTTTAGGGCCTTTACCTACTTCCCTGGAGTTTGAGTCTAGGACCCTAGCTTAGGAGCAAGTAAGTAACATGGAATTTCAGACATTTTGGGGGATCTTTGATGGCTTCAAAACATTCTTTCACTGTGATGATTCTGTTTTTGCTGCTTCTCCTATCCTACCCCCACCCCTCTTTCCCATCCCACCCCAATTGCAGATAATGAATAGTTCGGTCCAGTACAAGAACTTCCAGATTGTGGTGAAGAAAGGCGAGTACTTCCTCCATGGTTCAAACAAGTCCTTCTCATCTTTAAAAGAGCTGATGGATCATCTGAAAGGACAGATACTTCGGACAGACAACATAAGCTTTACACTGAAGCGATGCTGCCAACCAAAACCAAGAGGTAGTCTATCCTTTAAGAGAGGCAACAGCCTTTGTTGTTGAAAGGAGACAAACTCCAGGAGCAGGAGGTGCCTTTGGCTTGTTCTGTATTCTTGTGTGAAGCCCTTTTGACATACTAAGTTTCTTCCTCCTCTGTGGAGGAGCAGCCTTGCTAAAAAACCCAAAAGCAAGCACCTTGAAGAAGGTTTTAGAGGTTTCCTTTCGATGTGACAAGCTCAGCACAGGATGCTCAGGGGCTGGTGCTTCTCATGAGCCTTTTTTGTGTTGAACTTTTCAAATGACCACGAGAAAAGGTCTGGTTTACTTTTTTTTTTGCACCTAAACAGCTGGCCCTGCAGTATTGATAACAGAGGTGTAGCTCTGGGTTTGGTTAAAGAGAAATTGTCCCAGCTCAGTCAGAGTCATGGGCTGAAAAGCTGCAGTGAAGTGGGCACCATAGAAGGTTCTTCCTCTGCTCCTCCCAGTCACATCTGCCCGGCACAGAGCTGCCATGCATCACGTTGCCTCCCTCCAGCAAAAGAAGGTTGCAGCCCACAGTGGGTTGTGTGGCAACCTTGGCTTTGAAGCCTGTTTGCTCTCATTAGGAGCTGTTGTTTATTAATCCCCATGAAGCAGCAGGGGAGTCCTGTTCTGCAACTGTTGGCAAAGGCAGCCTTGCGCTAAGTGCATCTGTGAGGTCAGATTAGAGAGGACTGGGACAATCGTGCATTTGTTGAGCTCTTAATGCCAACACTTGGTAAAATCCTGTACTGTGTACTGCAAGTGTCTTGCAGCTGAATTTGGTGTGAAAGAGGAACCACAGTGGCGTGATTGTGCTGATCAGATAATGGTTTCCTGTTATAATTAAGGGGAATAGCTGAGCTATGTTAATTACCTGCTTGTTCTGACAGATTTAGAGGAGAGAGCTCTGCAAACAGATACTGAGCTGATCAGTGCTTTGGAAAACACTGGTAATTGTCTGGAGTGTAGAGACATTACACTTCGTGACAGTTTGATTACATTTTGACAGCTGTGTCTGGAATAAACTAAAAGTGGTCCAGGAGCTGACCGCTCACTTCAGCTTTTCACTGGCATGTGGAAAGGACAGATGCACACAGACATCTGAACCATTGGATCCCAGGAAACAGTTCCTGCTGTCAAACACAGGAAGAAACATTCTTATGCAAGGATTTGTATCTACCCACACTTCTCCCTGGCCAGAAGCAGCGGGGAGGAAGCACTGGCCTTCTGAGTCTTTTCTTTCTCTTTGTCTCTTATTTAAATATAAGACAAAACTCTTTAACTGTGAGGTGAGGGAGCCCTGGCCCAGGCTGCCCAGAGGGGTTGTGGAATCTCCTTCCTTGAAGATCTTCAAGACCTCCCTGGACATGTTCCTGGGTGACCTGATCTAGGTGAACCTGTTTCTGCAGGAGAGTTGGACTGGATGATCTCTAAAGGTCCCTTCCAACCCCTGCCATTCTGTGATTCTGTGATTCATTTCTCAGTTTAATTCCAGTGCTCTGGAAAGAACTTGTTAGTGTTTCTCACAGTTGAAGACATTTTCAAGGATATAAAGAGAGGAACTGAGACTTCTGATGCCCCTTACCCATTTGCACATTGGGGAGGAGATGTACCTGTTGTTATACCTAATGCACAGCAGAGGTGTTGCCTCTTTCAGCCATGGATATTTCTCTGTACAATGAACACCATTTGGTTTCTTACTATCAGCCTCAATATTAAGACTATTAACCTTGTATATAGGATAAAAAAATGATGTAGCTCAGCTTTAGTGAATTCTCTGTTGAGATTGCAGAAGTGAAGTCCAAGTTTCTTCATTTCTTTCCTCCTCCTTCTTCACGTGGGGATTTACCTTGCAGTGACGCATATCCAGTGATGATATTGACTGAGAAGAGTCAATGCAGTTACCTTTAAAAAGTCTTAATGAATATGTTCTCTGCCTGCCTTCCAGAAATCTCCAACTTGCTAGTTGCAACCAAGAAGGCACAGGAATGGCAGCCAGTTTATCACCTGGGGCAGCTGAGTTTCCATCAGATCCGCAAGGAGGAAATCACACAGGTGGGTACCTGCTGAGCTCTGTTTCTCTTCTGTGATTAAAAGCATGTGTCAGCCCACTGTACCTGGTCAGGTAACACAAAATCATCTCATCCATTCACATTTCTCCTCAGCAAAACTGAACTTGAGTCTTTATTTGTGTTAAGGGCTCTTACTGCAGAAGGTAAACGTTTACATGTTTCCCACTGTAATGATTTCAAGTGTTACATGTAGCTGGATGGAAGCGGAGGGCTGAGTCCACTCTCTGCTTGGAGAGGCAGAGTGGAATGCAGATGTATTTATGTCAGTTACACTTGTTTACTTCAGTCCTGATTTGAAAATCACCTGGTGTGTTTTGTCTAAGGGCGAACATCTTGGAAGAGGGACGAGGACACAGATTTACTCTGGGATTCTCAACTACAGAGATGATGAGAATGAAGGATATCAAAATGAAAAAGAGATTAAAGTCCTCCTCAAAATCTTGGATCCCAGCCACAGAGACATTTGTTTGGCAAGTGTATTTTGTCTGTTGTACTGCAAGTACTGAGGCCTCACCGCATTCATTGTATGTGGTGAACCACAAAGAGCCTTTAGTTGTGTGTGCAGTGAGGGAAGGGGAAAATGCTGAATGACTGTTTTAAGCAGTCAAGCCCTTGACTGACCAGCGTTTTTGAGACACTCAGCGAGCAGCAGCAGTGGGTCTGGCTGGCTTGCTCACCTCCAGCCTGTGTGTGTGTGGGCAGAGCACAGCGCAGGGAAAAGGGCCCCAGGCTTTGCTGTGTTAGGAAATGCACAGCCAGGGTCTCCCAGCTGTGTCAGAGCCACAGGGCTCAGGGCTCAGGCTCACTGCTGCCTCCCACACATCACCTTGTGCCTTGGGCTGTCACCAGTTCTGACCACGGGCAAGTTACTGCATCTGCATTTTGCCTAATCATCTAGTAAGGGTGGCTGATGTGTCCCAAGGGGTGTGAGGGCCTGTCCTATGCCTGGCTGCAGGGGTGCAGGGAAGAGCAGTGGTTGCTTGCATGACCCAGTGACAAGCCCGTGGTCTCTGCCAGCACTGCACTGCCCCGTCCCTGCAGTGAGTGGCACATCCTGACCCACGCTGGCCCTCTGTTACACAGCAATCTTTGCAAATGGTCTTGTCAGTGCCTGCTCTGTATTTGTTAAATGCTTCCAGCAGATGAATGGCTCTTCCTCTTTCTAGCAGGCATTCTTTGAAACAGCAAGCATGATGAGCCAGGTATCTCACAAGCACATCGTCCTCCTCCACGGGGTCTGCGTCCGTAACATTGAGAGTGAGTTCAGCAACCACCCCTCAGGGCAAGGGCGGGAGAGGGCAGATGGGTTGGCAGCCAGTGGGGCAGATGGGTTGGCAGCTGCTGCCTCTGGGTTTTTCAGGGCAGCCAGAAGTGGAACTGGAACAGCAAGTTTCCTCTTCTGATGCTCATCTTTGACCAAGTGCCTCACAGAAATGGTTCCTTGAGGTCAGAGGGGGAGTGTCAATACAAACCAGGCTGTGGCAGAAGTTGTTTTCCTGGGAATAGGCTCTGCCGTGTGGTATTTGAAGGGCTTTGCTCCAGGTTCTGCTGTTCATTTACTAGGTAAAGCCACTCTTCTTAGCCTTTTCATTTGGACTCTTTGAGCACTGAAATAAACTTTGAGGGAGGCGAAATAAAGACACAAGCACCTTGCCTGGGGCTGGGATGAAGATGGTAACAGGCCAATTTGATTATCCAGACACCCCTTATGGCAACACTGACTTTATGCACTTGACTTTGTAGATATCATGGTGGAAGACTTTGTGGAGTTTGGGCCCCTGGATCTGTTTATGCGTCGGAAGAGTGAATTCCTGACTACTCCTTGGAAATTCAAGGTTGCCAAGCAACTTGCAAGTGCACTAAGCTACCTGGTAAGGAGACACCTTGACAAGGACATTGTCAAAAGCTGCCGCATTGGCTCTGTGTGCATTGGTAACTAAAGGCTTTCCTTTCTCAGGTGGAGGGGCTGTGCAGTCAGCCCTTTGTGAGAAAGGAATATAACCTTGGTCTTTTTGTTCCAAAATGCATCAGCTCTACAAGTACAAACAGCATGTGTTGCTACATTGCTAGCTCACTGCACTCACTGCTCTCTTCCCCCCTCACTGTAGGAGGATAAAGACTTGGTACATGGCAACGTGTGTACTAAAAACATCCTTCTGGCAAGAGAGGGAATTGACACTGAATATGGGCCTTTCATAAAGCTGAGTGACCCAGGAATACCAATAACTGTGCTCTCCAGACAAGGTGTGTTGGATTTCTCTCTTCAGTGTGGTGGGGATGGGGAAAAGCAGAAATGTCATTTATACCAGCTAGAAATGGCTCTAGGATAGAAGCAACTGACACTTCCATGGATCTGAAAGCTACATGGAAGTAAAGGAGTGTTGCTCTTGGTGAGTGCCTCCTGTATTAGCTTCTCTTTAAAAAGTCACATCAAGCCTAGTGAAGCAGTCTAGAAGGAACCTCAGTTTCTGGGTGGCTCGAGGCCACAAGCTTGTAAAATCCCCAGAAACACTCACCTGAGATGAGGGATTTGAGAGTGAAGATCTTTCTGAAACTGGGCAAATAGTGCAGCTGTAGTTGACGTTAATTGAGGAGCTGTCAGACAAGAAGAATGAATTCGGAAGGCTGCTCTTTGATGCTTAACTCCAAGGTGTGTTGGTTCTGTTTCACCTCAGAGTGCGTGGCGAGGATCCCCTGGATTGCACCTGAATGTGTTGAAGACTCCAAAAATTTAAGCATTGCAGCAGATAAGTGGAGTTTTGGTACAACACTGTGGGAAATCTGCTACAATGGAGAAATACCCCTGAAAGACAAGACGTTAGCAGAGGTAAAACTGTGTTAGATAAACCTTCCCTTGACTCCACAGTTTGGCACTTCAGTTCTTGGACCCAGCTGGAGTTGCCTTCAACTTCCAAGGAAACCAGTTCAGCTGCACTTGATAAGGGATGGATCCATCTACATTGTCACAGATTGCAGCAGGAACTCTTGTCCCTACTACAAAACCTGCTCCCACCTCACCTTCGTGGGGATTTTCAAAACTCAGCATAGTGACAGTTAAAGAGAACTTCTGCTGCTCTCACACCCATCCTTTTCTAACCCATGTCCAGTTTTAAGCTGACTGAGGTGCTTATTTCTTCTGGCTGTGGGTTCAGAAGTTCTCTCCTGTGAGACACCATTATTGTTCACTCTTACATCTAAAACAAATGTCCATAACCCTCATTCTGCTTTTACTGCTGGCAGATTCTCCTCATCACTTCATCCAGACATTCCAAATGTGCTTTTTCTCTCTTGAAGTGTTGGGAAGTTGATGGAGCAAGGCAGCTGCTGCTGCTGCTCCTCTGAAGGAAATGACTGAGTACTTGAGTCACTGCCTGACTTTTAGCAGGAGGTGGCTGAAAGGAACTTGCTGGCTTGGCTCCAAGTGCTTCCTGCGTGTGGCAGGCAGCCAGGGTCCTCCTGCAGGGCTTAGGAAATGTGCCAGCCCACCCTCATCCCCTCTGCCCCAAAGCTGCCAGCTGCTCAGGGTTGTGAAGAGCAGCCAGTTCTGGGATGTTTCCTTGGCAGGAACTTCCACTCAGCCATTTCTGCTGATGCATAAGTAATGTGGCAAACCTGGCAGAAAACACAACTTCTGAAAAGGGGAATCTTCAGCATGTTTGAGAGACTTTGTGTGGTTGAAGTGGTTGCTCCAAACTACACCAGATTCACAGAATTGTTGTGGTTGGAAAAGCCCTTGAAGCTGATCAAGTCCAAGCTCACAGTGCCAAGCCCACCACTAACCTATGGCCCTCAGCTCCACGGCTGGGGGCTCCCCCACCTCCCTGGGCAGCCTGGCACAGGGGCTGACAACCCTCTCGAGGAAACAGTTCTGCCTCAGCTCCAATCTAAACTTCCCCTGGAGCAGCTTGAGCCTGTTTCCTCTTGTCCTGTCACTTGTTACATGGGAGCAGAGACCAGCCTGACTTCCTCTCAGGTAGCTGCAGAGAGTGCTCATGTCTCCCTTCAGCCTTGTTTTCTCCAAGCTGAACACGCCCAGGGCCCTCAGTTGCTCCTCATCAGGCTTGTGCTCCAGCCTCTTCACACAATACTAAATCCGTATTGGCAGGAGGTGGTTGGGAGTCAGTGCTGACAAGGAAGACTGTCTTGGCAAGGTTAAGGAAAAGCTTCCAGTGAGCTGTGGACCTAACAGTCACATCTTCGGGGTCTGTTCAGTTAAAAGCTGAAATTCATGCTGGACTTTTCCCTTTGCACCTTGCAGAAGGAGAGATTCTACGAGGGACACTTTGTGTTGGCGACACCGTCATGCAAGGAGCTGGCTGACCTGATGAAACAGTGCATGAACTACGACCCCCACCAGCGGCCCTTCTTCAGAGCCATCATGAGAGACATCAACAAGCTGGAGGAACAGAGTAAGTCCTGGTGGGGGGGTGAGGTGTGGGTGGGTGACCTCCCCCTGCTGCTGGCTGCACTGAACTAACCCTTTCTAGAGATGAATACAAGCAGGACCTGAGTGTTTAACTCGTGCTGAGTGTGTGCCTGAAGCTGTGTTGGTGTTACTGCAGTTTCATTGGGTGGGTCTGTGTTTTATACAACAGTCTTGGAGCTCCATGAGATTTCCATAGGACTCTCTGGCCCAGAGCAGAGTATTAACACAGATAGCTCTGCTTCATCTTATGCTGAAGTGACTACAGAGCAACTAGCTGGCTGATGAGTTACAGGCACAACTTCACATCCCATACCTAGTAATAAACAATCCTGTAAGCTAAAACAACTACTCCAGGGTGAGAAGTATACTGAGAGAAAACTCAGTCTGTCCAGAAGAAGGCTCAGGAAGCAGTGCACAGAGTGAGGGAGAAAACTCAGGCACATACAGATGGAAGGAATTCCCTGTCCAGGAGTGGGCAGGGTTTCACTCAGAGAAGTTGTGGCAGCAGGGACAGACACACCATGCAGGTGGGGAATGAGCAAGGATGCCTTCAAGTGTCCAAACTGAGCTGGAAACTGTCTGAGCTGGGGTTCTTTTCCACTCCCAGATCCTGACATAGTCTCAGAGAGGAAGCCTGTCACAGAGGTCGATCCCACTCTCTTTGAGAAGCGCTTCCTGAAAAGAATCCGTGACCTGGGCGAGGTAAGAGCAGTGTCAGCTGAGGGCAGAGCTCACAGAACAGGCTGCTTGGGAGCACCTCAGGGAGGGCCTCAGTGCTGCTCTGGCTACTGAGAGCCATCTTCATGCTGTCTTTCCTAATCAGGGCCACTTTGGCAAGGTTGAGCTCTGCAGGTACGACCCAGAAGGCGACAACACAGGGGAGCAAGTGGCGGTGAAATCTCTGAAGCCCGAGAGTGGAGGGAATCACATCGCTGATCTAAAGAAGGAAATAGAAATCCTGAGGAATCTGTATCATGAGAACATCGTCAAATACAAGGGGATTTGCACAGAAGATGGTAAAGTTTTATGTAGAACATTCAAAGCATACACTGAAAGGACAAGGGCATTGCAAAAAGCCACTCTCAGTTCAGCTTGAGGGCTCTGGAGCTCTTTCTTCACAGAAAAAAAAGCAGCAGTTTCTCTCTGAAACCTTCCTCCTGCTCACTTTTGTGCTCAACTAACCTGGATATGAGCAGTGTGGTTGTTCTCACCCAGTCCTTCCAAAGGAAGGGGCAGGTGGAGGGTGGTCTGGCGCCAGAAACCCAGAGGGACCTTAGTAGCAGCCCACGTTCTTCATAGAAGAGAGCTCTGTTGCCTGCTGTCTTTCCATTTGCAGCAGTGACTGTCCTAAGCCAATATGAAACACTTTAGGGTCAGTAAGTGTCCGGCCTGGAACAGATTCTCCCTGGCCTCGTTCAGGCTTAGGCTGCAGCCTTGGCCACAGGCAGGGCACAGACGCTGCCAGGGCTGCGGGCTGGTCCCACTTACTGGTATTAATGAAGGGAGAAAGGTCACGTGTCTGCAAATTAAACACACAACTCTGTTTTCAGGAGGAAGTGGGATTAAACTCATCATGGAATTTCTTCCTTCTGGGAGCCTAAAGGAGTATCTGCCCCGCAACATGAACAAAATCAACCTCAAACAGCTGCTCAGATACGCAGTTCAGATCTGCAAGGTGAGCCCGGCACCACAGCCTTCCTCCAGCTCCTCTGTCTGATTAGCTCAGTACCTAATAGAGCCAGGAGGGGAGGGGAGAAGATGAACAAAACCATTCTCATTCCTTTGTCCCCAAGGAATCCAAATCCTAAAGCACTCTCTCTTAAGGTGCTGCTGATCACCAAGGGAATCGTGCCCAGGTTCTCTTCCATAAAAGTTTACTATGAGAAGAAGTTGTTCTTACCTCTGAAGGAGGGAAGGCAGCAGTTAGGGAACGGTGTGTGGCAGGAGGGAAGGAGCAGGAGGAGATGTGAGTGTGGTCAGCATGTGTCCTGCAGGAGACACTGGGGTTGGGGCTGTGGGGACTGGGCAGCTACAGTGGACAGAAGGGTCTGAAGACAGAGGCTGCTCAGCTGGAAATTAGAAAGCACAAAGGAGAAATGACAGTCTCCACAAATGAGTCTTAAGGGGGAGTGAGGGGGGTGGGATGAGAAAAGGACCCTGAAAAGTACCAAGAGACAGAGAACTTGCCATGGGAAAGCTGAGTGTAGCACAGCCCTGTGAGCAGAGGAAGCTGGAGAGAAGCAGTGATGAAAGAACTGCAGAAGGGAGCACAAAAGGCTTTCTTTCCTCTTAGGGAATGGACTATTTGGGCTCCTGTCAGTATGTGCACCGTGACTTAGCAGCCAGAAACGTCCTTGTTGAAAGTGAGAACAGAGTGAAGATTGGGGACTTTGGGCTGACTAAAGCCATCGAGACAGACAAGGAATACTACACTGTCAAGGACGACCTTGACAGCCCTGTCTTCTGGTAGGAACCTGCAGCTCATTCTCTTCATTCATTCATTCTCTTCCCTAGGCTGGGCAGTGGAGTAACTTGTCTGCTCCTGCAGACCTGGGCTGTTGGGCATCCTGGAGAGTTTGCCTGTTTTGACAAGAGGCCTAAAATAAAGACACAGCATCAGAGCAGGGAAGAGGCACCTGGCAGCCTGCACTGAGCTACTCTTGTGCCCTTTATTTGTTCCCAATGGTTTGTTTTCCCACAACTGATTGGGTCTGGTCTCCAGTCATTTCACAGCAGTGCTAACAGCTGTCCCTTAGTGGTATCCCAGGCCCCGGGGGCACTGCACCTACAAGCACTGTGTGTTCACTTACATGGGGCCCGTGGGGGTGGCTGTGGGCTCTGGGAGCACAGCCCCACACTGTCCCATGCCCTTGTGCCACAGGTACGCCCCGGAGTGTCTGCTGCAGAGTAAGTTCTACATCGCCTCAGACGTCTGGTCCTTCGGGGTGACACTGTATGAGCTGCTCACCTACTGCGACTCCGAGGCCAGTCCCATGGCGGTGAGTGGCTGGGACAGGGACTGCAGCTGAAGCTGCTGACAGCAGGGGGGAAGAGGGGGTTAAAAAACACAGCAGTATTTTAGGCAATGGGAAGTGGAAGGAATCTCTTTATCTGAGGAACCCATCCCGTGTGGTGTCTGTCACCAAAGGGCTTGTACTGTCTAAGCTGTGGTGGCTGCATGTGCAGTCACCGCCTCCCCCTGCCCCTGGGTGCAACAGCCAGCTGTCACCTTCATGGCCCACCCTGGGTCGGGGGAGGCCTTCGGCTCCCTGCCTGCCTGCCTGAGCGCTGCTCTGCCCACAGGAGTTCCTGAAGATGATCGGCCCCACACAGGGCCAGATGACAGTGGCGCGCTTGGTGCGAGTCCTGCAGGAGGAGAAGCGATTGCCACGGCCGCCCGGCTGCCCGGAGGAGGTGAGCGAGCCCTAGCACTGCTGCCCCCGGCCCTCGCGACACACACTCAGGGTTGGACAGACCTGCTGCCCGCTGAGAGGAAGCCCTCCAGGCTGTCCCACCTCCCTCAGGGGACTGTGGGTGCCAGACTCTGTGCGAGCAGCTCCTTAGCGGGGCGTATGGCTACCAAGAGAGGCACAGGGCGGCCGCCCCTGTACCCACACGCTCCTGGAGCTGTGCTCAGGCTGTCGCTGCTCAAAGCTGCCGCAGCCACCCTTGGCCCTGGCAGACAAACACAGCCCCCTGGGAACAGATCCCTGCTAACTGGGATGGAAATCTGAGGCACCTTCCCAGTATCACAGAATGGTCAGGGGTGGAAGGAACCTCTAAACATCATCCAGGCCAAAACTGTGCCAAAGCAGGTCCCACCTGGATCAGGGCACTTGGGAACACATCCAGGTGGGTTTGGAAACCTCCAGAGAAGGAGCCTCCACACTCTCCTTGGACTGCTCCAGATGGCAGCTTTACCGTTGTCTTGCTCTGAAGGAAGCTTTTGAAGCTTTTTCTAGTCATGATTGGGTAACTTAGTGCTGCCAACAAGCTTCTCACCTGTGGGGATCAACAGATTACCTGCTCTCAGTAGTAGAAATGAGTTAGAAAAGAGTCTCTGTGGTGAAAACCCAGCAGAGGTTGAAGTCTACTTTAAAAAACCCCAGCCCTCCTGCTTGGCCTAGTTCCTTCCCTCACAACCTTCTGTCAAATCACAACCTTCTACCAAAGCAACACGATCCCACTGAGAATCCTTGTCTTCAGTTTGCTTACCTGTAGTCCTGTCAGTCTCCTTCATTCCTAAGTGGTGAGAATCTACCCCATTACATTTCCTGGGGAAAGCACTGGTATGTTTCAGCTGTGCCTTATGAACCTGGTGTGTTTCTGGTTGCCAGGTGGACCAGCTGATGAGGAAGTGCTGGATATTCAAGCACGACGAGCGGACAAGCTTCCACAGTCTCATCCAGGGGTTTGAAATGATCATGAGTAAAATGTAACTTGGAATTGTGTGGGTTTTTTTTATACTGTCAGTACTTTAAATGTGTGTCAAAATAGAGATGCCCAGGGCCTGTTTGTTTTTTTACCTCCTGTCATTTGTCCTCTGACTGTGCTCACGTGTGCAAACGATTCTTCGTGGGGTTTTTTTTATGTTGCCAACAGTTTTCCTTTTGAATTCTAGTCAGCAGTTGGATGAGATGAGTTAAAAGGTTTAAAAGGTATGGCAGAACCCAGAGCTTTAGCTCCTGTGCTGCTCTTCTTTGCCAGGCAGCTTCAGCTCTGGCTGCCTGTGGCCTGAGCTGCCCCCAGCCCCGAGGCCATGGCCAAGCCCACTGTGAGCTGTGGCACTGGGCTCTGCACACCTCCTCCTTCACTGCCTGAGCTATGGGATGGAAGAGGACTTCACCCAGCAATTTTTGCTTCTTTATGGGGTTTTGGGGAGGTTAAAAAACCCCAAACCTAAAAAAAACCCACCCCTTGTCTGACAAATATCCTTCACGTGCACTTAAATGTTAGTAACAAAAAAGCAGCACCTCTGGATTGTTATGCCAGAGAAGACACAACCATCACTTCCTTGTCCTCAGCTGGCTGCAGTGCAGAGCTCTGGCTTACACGTAAAGGAATAGTTTGGCTGTGGTGGTCATAAACCCACCTGAGCAGAAGGTGTGGGGCAAGTGGGGATGGCTACACTGAGTAACTCACCTTCTGCATGCATCAATGTGTTTTTCCTCCCTCGGCCCTCCCATCCCACATTCCACACTGATGGAGCTTCTGTGGCTGCCCCATCCCTGGCAGTTGCCCAAGGGCAGGTTGGATAGGGCTGGGAGCAGCCTGGGCTGGTAGAAAGTGTCCCTGCCCACAGCAGGGGGGTGGAATGAGGCATCTCCAAGGCCTCTTCCAACCCACAGCAGTCTGGGATTGTGTGATTGCCCCCTGATGCCCTTCAGCCTGTACTGCAGGTGAGCTACAGCCCCCTGAGAGGGCCTAGCAAAGTAATGACAGGCTTTGGGGCTAGAAAATGCATTCCTGTACTCAGCAAGGAGGCATTCCCCATGCTCATTATCTAAAGGGGAGGAGTGAGGCCCCAGGCCCTGTCCCTGAGAGAGGAGGAGGGGAACTCTGGACTGGGGGGTTGCACACCCCACTCATGTTTTGCTGTTCCTTGGGCCACCAGCAGCTCTGCAAAGCTCTTCCCTAGCACCCTTGCCCTTGGTTTCCTCTGGCCTGGACTCAAAGCCGGGCTGGGACCACCGACCCAGCCCCAGCAGCTTCAACCTCCAGCTCCCCACGTCCTCTTTCCCAACACCCCTGCATCTTGGGAATGCTTTGAGAAGGTTCTGGGTTCTGGCATCACCAGGAAGAGGTCTTTAACCAAATCTCTCTCTATATATAATTGTAATTATGAGCTGCAACGAGGTCAGATTTATTTTTACAGTATTACCTGTTATTTTCTCTATGGCACCTCCGAGCCTGATTTCAGCCTGTAAGCACTTTGTTACTCTTTATACAAACAAATTAATAAAGATTTTGGTTTTCTCCACCTGTATATTTCTTTTTTTTAACCATAAATGAACCAGAGGAAGCTTTGAAGCTGCTGCTGAAGGGTGAGTTGAGCACGATGGCTTCTCATCAGCCCCTGTCCTGCATGAAATGATTGCTGTAGAGCTGTTTTCCCCCACAGAAACAGGCTCAGAATGCACAGCAGCAATTCATTCTCCATGGGAAAGCCTAAGAAGGGAAGCAAGTGGCAAATACAAATGGCTTGAACAAAATATTCCAGGTGAATGGATCAATACAGAGGTGGAGAACCCCAGGGAAGCTGCTGGGGGCTGCCAAGCCAGAAAAACACCCCTTCTCAAGATTGATTAAATGGCTTCAGCATGAAGGGGTGAGGTGTTTGGGGTCAGAGGGTGCTGGCCTCTGGCCTCATGCTCAGCACATTCGGTCCAAATGACTGCAAAGGACACAGGGGATGTCTCAGCAGTTACCTGTCACTTCCACTGCCCAAGTCATGACACTTCAGCTACAAGGATTCACAGCAGAAAAGAAAGATTCAGGTCAGAGCTGCTTCGGGAGTACGCTACAGTCCTTAGAAAGGAAAACAGAGTGGAGCTGGGAACCAGCATCTGTGGGGTGACACCACTGCTCAGGGCCCAGCCTGGAACAGCCACAGAATCAATCCAGTGCTGGGGAAGGAAGGGTAAGAGCCAGAGCGGGGTTGCTGTGCTCCAGGAGGCTTTGGAATGCACCAAATCTCCCAGTAAAGATGCTTAGGGGAAAAAATCCCAACCACCAAACCCACAGTGAAGAGCACAAGGTTTAAAGCCATCACCCAAGGAGCAGGATGGTGTTGCTTCTGCTCTGAAGGGGGAGGCAGCTGCAGCCCCCCTGGACTGTGGACTTTTCCCACTCTGGGTTACCAACACCAGCTCCCGCGGAACTGCCCACAGCCCTGGCAGCAGCAGGAGGCTTTGCCATGTGCAAATCACACTGCAGGAAAAGCTATGGCTTCTTGGCCTAAAAGCAGAGAAAAGTTCCTTCATGGTCCAAGTGTGATGGCTCCAAGTCCACAGAGGGAGGCACAGGCAGTGGACCATCTTCCTTTTAACAACCATTTATTGAGAACACCATGGAGGCTCTGGTAATACATTTGGTATCTCATCATCTCCACTCCAGGATTAAGAGCAAGTATTAAAAAATATAAAGGCTGTAAAATGCAGAACTCTCAACCCTGGGGGAAAAAGAACAAGAAGAAAGATTGAAAAAAAAAAAACCCAAACAAACAAAACCCCAAAGCTCACATTCTGAGTTACAAAAATAAGGACCAAAAAAGTTCACTTTCAAAGACTTCATGTGTCACCTTCTCAGAGAAAGGCTCTGCGGCCCCTCCCCGGGAAGTTATTGCTCCAGAGGGGAAGGGCCGCGATGAGCCAGCCCCGGGCAGCACCGCGGGGACCAGCCGCAGCCGTGCCCCTGCCCGGGGGCCGCTCCTCCCGTGCCCCTGCAGCAC
Organism: Urocolius indicus; assembly: GCA_013401255.1. Lineage (NCBI taxonomy): Eukaryota > Metazoa > Chordata > Aves > Coliiformes > Coliidae > Urocolius > Urocolius indicus. The sequence goes on along the minus strand of WBNH01010798.1, from coordinate 435,267 downwards.
TCACAACCCGCAGGAGGAGGGGGGTTGTCGGTCAGGAGTTAAGGCAGCTGTGAGGGGCGGCGGGGAGCTCAGTAAACGCGCTTCTTCTTGAGCGAGGCCTCGGCGTAGGGCCCCGGCGGCTGCGGGCTCGGCAGCTCCCCGGCGCCCGGCTCGCCGGGCCGCAGCAGGAACGACGCGCTGCGCTTCTCACTCCGCGCCGCGACCACCTGCGGAGACACGGATGGGACTGGCACCGCGGCCACAGCCCAGCCGGAGGACGTGCAGGGGCTGCGGGGGTGCCAGAGCTGGGTACGGGTTGGCAGCACAGTATCATCAGTATCATCACAAGGGCTGGAAGGGACCTGGAAAGCTCATCCAGTGCAACCCCCCTGCCAGAGCAGGAGCACCTAGAGTAGGTCACACAGGAACTCGTCCATTTGGGTTGGAATGTGTCCAGAGAAGGAGACTCCACAGCCCATCTGGGCAGCCCCTGCCAGTGCTCCCTCACCTCAGCAGGGAAGAAATTCTCCCTTGTGTTGCTTTGGAACCTCTTGTGTTCCAGCTTGTCCCCATTGCCCCTTGTCCTGTTTCTAGCTATCATAGAAAAAAGGGCCATCACTGAGCACAGCCTGGCTCCATCCTCCTGACACCTGCCCTTCATGGATTTGTAAACATGAATGAGGCCACCCCTCAGTCTCCTCACAGAATGGGAGGGTTAGGAGGGACCTTTAGAGATCATCCAGTCCAACTCCCCTGCAGAAGCAGGTTCACCTAGATCAGGCCACACAGGAACATGCCCATGTGGTGCTTGAAGACCTAGAAGGAAGGAGCCTCCACAAGCCATCCCATTCTAGTGTGTGCTCAGCCTTAGCACACACAGGAACCAGCTTCCCCTGTCCCCTCCTCCGCCTCTAACAGCCGTGGGCACATCACACGTGCTGTGACCTTCAGCCCTGGCCTGGCTCACAGGGCCCAGTGCAGCATTGCTGCTAGTGACACAGCCTCGTGGGGATCAGCCTCTGTGGCCTCTTCACTGGGATTTATCTTTTGATTCCAGGCATGGGAGAAAGCCTTTGCTGTGCTGCTGGCTGGTCTATGCTCAGGAATCAACTGCTCTCTCTGCCCTTATGGCATTAAGACAAACTTCTGAGCAACCTGTTGAACATCCCCCCACCCCTCCGCCGAGTGTTCCTCTTTAGACTGGAGAAAAACTCAAAGGTATTATTAGCTCAAACCCTAGACTACCTCCTCTAATTACCATCTCACTCTGTTCCAGTCATGGCAGAGCTGTTGGGAGCCTGAAAGCTCCAGTTTTGGCTGCACAGAGCTGGAGATTCCCCAGTCCAGGCCAGAGCCATCAGCAGAGCCTGGAGACACGGCCTGGCTGCGAGTCACTAATGGCTCTGTGCTCCATCCACACGTCCTCCAAGCCCCAGGGATCTCATGCCAAGTCTAAGATGGGACTTTGAGAATGCCAGAAGGTGGTTGCCAGGCCTCAGTGCTGGGGGAGGGGGCTGTGCAGGGCCCTGGGCCCCGCGCTCACACAGGGACACTCTGCTCCCCTCACACACACAGGTACGGGGCTGCAGCTTGGAGCCCATCTGGGCCTCTCTCCAGCAGCACCACACTTGCCCACAGCCTCTCCAAAGCAGGTACCAACCTGGCTTTTGAGGTCTCTGCCATCCACAAGAAGAGGAGCGATGTGATTTACCTACAGCAGAGGCGAATGGAGTCCTCAGGACTCCTCAGGCAATGAAAAGTCCTGGTTCATACTGCACAAGGCTCTCACCTCCACTCATGGTATCCAGCCTCGTTAGCTCAGCCTCCCCCGAGCTGGTCCTCACAGCTTCCACAGCATTTCCCCATCCCTCCCACACCTTTTCTGGATGCAAACTGTCTGCTGGGTGCATCAAAGCAGGCTGTGCTGGAGGAGGCTGGCTGAAGCAGGCTGCATCTGCCATCTATTAGCATTCCAAATGAAAGCCAGTGGTTTTACCCCCAGCACCCAGCTAAAGAGTTACAGAGTGGAGGCTGGAGGTAACCTGGAAGCTGCCTTGACTTGCTAAACTCCACTTCAGTGCTTTTATCCCAGTGGCACTCACTGCAAAACACCTGCAAGCCAGGCATTAAAAAACCCCATGTAAACCCAGTGTGAACTACCTTTGTTGGCTTCCTGCTATATTTGCCTCCTTTAAGGGATTTTAGTGTCTGGTGGAAGCTGTGGCAGTGCTGGGATAAGGGTGGAACTTCATAATCTTGAAAGGCCTTTTCCAACCTCACCAATTCTGTGACTTCTTTGCAGGTTCACCCTCACAGATCCATCTTCCCAGGAGGTCTGTTCCCAGCCAGTCAGCCCTTCTCCTGGGCAAGGGGGCTGGTGGGCTGTGAGGAGCCCTGATCCTCCTGTACAGCCACTGCTTCTGTTTACCACATTCCCCAGGGATAGTGTGTGATCCTGAGCACCTCAGGCTGCTGAGGAGCAAGGGGTATAGTGGGGAAGGAATTTTTTGCCTTGGCCTGTCGTGGGCCCGAAGTCCAGTTGGTGGCAGCACAGGACAAACCAGAAGCGTTTCCAGCAGCAGCAGGCTGGAGGTGCTGTGCTGGCTCTCTCCTCTCACCTCATGGAAGGGGTTTTGTGGAGGAAGCTGCGAGCTGCCTGGCTGGTTAGATCCCTGGGCTCCACTGTAAAGTGTGGGCAGAACCTGCAAGCAGGTATTGTAGTCTGGGTAAGATCCACTGGCACATTCCTAAATGCAGAAGGGGACCAAGATCAACCAGAAGGTGCAAGAAGATAGGTTGTTAACTCATGCTCATTTGGTGATGGTAATGAGCACTCAGCAGGTGTGAAAACAGGTATCCGAGTCACACGCAGGTACTGCAAGGGTGGGCAACTCACAGCAGCTCAGGCATGCAGCTAAAGGCAGAGTTTGGGGGGTGGCTGAGTGACTTTACAGCATCCCTCACAAAACAACACCTCTCGGGCTACAAAGTGGCCTGAGCAAGGAACAACTCAACAGACACACTGGGGAAATGCTGCTTCTTCAGAGGGGTGTTCTAACACATCCCTGAACTGCCCAAGTGCCTTCAGACTGTGGGGTTTGAGGGAGGGCTGTTGAGGGAGTGAGATGAGCCCTGGAAGGCCGTGTGGGATGGGATGCCCTGCAGAAGGTGAGCACCGTGTAGTGCCATCCCCAGCAGGCCCATCCTGCAGCCCCTGGCACAGGCAAAGCACGTGCCCCAGCTCCAGCAGCAGCCTCTCAGCCCATGGCACACACAACCCATGGAGACAGGAAGCAAAGGAAATCACTCCTCACCTCAGAGGCTTCACTTTCAAAGTCATCAGCTCTTGCCTGAGGAGACTTATAGGCCTGAGCATAGTGCTGATACCACTGCTGAACAGCCTCCTATAAAGGAGGGAGAAAAACCTCTTCCCATGAGCTGTCTAAGATCACTTGAAATGAAAAACAGTTCTGGTGGCCTGGCAGGACACTGAGAACGAGCAGAAGGCATCAAAAGAAGCATCAAAACAGCTTTCACAGCAGTGATAAAGCTCAACCCAAACCCTTAGAACCACATCAGGTGCTCAGAAGATCCAGAACGCTCCACTGCCTGGGCAGTGGCTGCAGGTACAACCTCCTTTCTGCCAGATGGAAGGAACGGCTGGTACAAACACAGTTGAATGGTGTCACGCGGCACCTCTGCACCACAGGGACATCACTTGGTGTCCTACATGTTACTAGAGGGAACACTGACACCACTGATCCTACACCCTGCTGATTTCTGTGGCTGGCACTGTAAGGATCTTGGGTTAGGAACCATCTCCAGGACACAGCAATTTCAAGCCCATCATTAGATTCAAACAAAACATTCAAGGCTAGGTTAGTGCTGCGAAGAAACACAGGGCATGATGGCCCCCAGGACACCTCTCTTGCTTCCCTAACCCACAGCCATCACCAGATGCCACCTGAGCAGGAGGTGGGTCAGGACCTGGCCGAGCTCCCCATCCCTCTGCTGCTCCTTGCCCTAGCAAGGACTCCCCTGTACAGACTCAACACCGTGTCCTCCAGACCCACCTGGCCCTGCAGCAGCCCTGCTCTGCCCCGGGAGTTTTGGGGCAGCGTGGATTTCCCTGACAGCAGCCTCAGAGAGTGGGGTGATGGGGCCAGGGCAGGAGGAGAGCTGCAGCAGAGCCAGGGTGGGTGTCTCAGCACAGACCCAGGGGTTTTATAAAGATGACCTGTCAGCACCATGACCCACTTCTCAGGTTTGCCTCTAGCCAATTCCATTTCTGCACAGACTAGTGACAGGTAATCAAAATAAGCTCCTGGAAATGTTATTTGCCAGTGTCCTGGTATCTGTGAAACCCAGAACTTGCTGAGTGCTGCAGCAAGGTTTGGAAGACAGACAAAAGCCAAGCCAGAAGCTGTAAGACAGCAACTTGTTTAGCTGCCTGCATTGAATTCAGGTGCCTCAGGAGCAATCTTGCAGTGGTTATGACACTTGCAGCAGGCTTGAGGCTTTTGTTTTGGACTAGAATTGGGTGTACTTTGTGCTAAATGTATACTGAAAGAGAGAAACTACCAGTGAAGAGGACCTAAAAGGGTTAATCTGAAGAAGAGGGTGGGTTCCAGTTGTAGGAAAGCCCAGGAGACCCTTGCAGAGCGGTACATGGTGCTGGGCAGTGAGAGGCAAACCAGGCTCTGGGAGGAAAACATACCTGTGTGTATTCCCCAGGCTGCTGAGAGTAGTTAAAGTAGTTTTCCATTGCATGTGGTGATGTGGTTCCCTGAGACAAGGCAGCATCCGGGGTGCTGCTGGGGAGGCCGCTCTGCTGGGCTGGGCTGGAGGCTTTGCTGGCAATTGCTGTTTAGGACACAAGGAATACCTGGTTGGTACAAAGTGCACAGAGCAGGCTGCACTCCTGCTTTAGCCATATTCTGCCATTCCAACACAAATTTGCTGTGCTTTGGGTTCAGCTGTGCTCAAAAGGCATCAGTGCTGCTAGTGCTGGAGAGGCTTTTCTACTGGCTGCACCAATAAGAGCATTCACTCTGAAAATGTAACCTTCATCAACAGAGTCACTGTGAGTGGTTTTGGTTGGAAAAGCTGCTGCAGTCTCAGCCTTCCCCTCACCCTGCCCATCCCACCACTAACCCCCGGCCCTCGGCACTTCAGCTCCATGGCTGGGGGATCCCTCCAGGGCTGAGCACTCCCCCAGCTCCCTGGGCAGCCTGGCACAGGGGCTGACACCCCTCTCAGGGAAAGAGCTCTTCCTCAGCTCCAACCTCAGCCTCCCCTGGGGCAACTTGAGGCCGTTCCCTCTTATCCTGTCGCTCCCTCGTTACATGAGAAGAGACCAACCCTCACCTGGCCACAATCTCCTGTCAGGGAGTGTCAGAGAGTGCTCCTGTCTTCCCTCAGGCTCCTCTTCTCCAAGCTCAACACCCCCATTCCCTCAGTTCCTCCCCAGCACCCTTGTGCTCCAGCCCCTTCCCCAGCTCTGGCCACGCTGCAGCCCCTCAGTGTCATCCCTCTGGCAGTGAGTGAGGGGCCCAACACTGACCACAGCCCTCGAGCTGCAGCTTCCCAGGGCCCAGCACAGTGGGACCATCACTGCCCTGTTCCTGCTGCCACACCACTGCTGGTACAAGCCAGGATGCCCTTGGCTCTCCTGGCCACTTGGGCACACTGCTGGCTCCTGTTCAGCTGCTGCTGAGCAGAGTATCAGGGTGGATTCCATTGCAATTTGAAGAGGAACTAAAAGATTTCCTTACAAGACAAATATTGTGCTCCCTGGATCTACCTGCCAAACGGACCACTGATCTGTCAGGGAAAGCTGCAGCTAAACCACTCCCTGTTCTTACCTGGAAGACATATACCAGGCAGCACACTTGCCAGATTCAGGTAGGGGTTGGTACTCAGACGTATTTCTTTGGGTGGCTCTCCCAGCAGAGAGGTCTGTTTTTTCAAAGGAGGCTGCAAAGCAATTGCATGGGTCAGTTTGTGTTGAAGTGCCACAACATCTGCCAAAAATGAGGGTAAGTGTCCCTTGCAGGGCTTTGAAAGGAGCTCAGTCCTATGACATGTAACAGGAAAGCTTTTCAAACACACACTGGGGATGACTATCTGGACACCCTGCCTGTACTTTTTCCTTGCCAAGTAATCTTGTAGAGATGTTCTTCTTTGGACTGTCAGTTATTAAAGGACATAAGAAAACAAGCCAACAAAAAGAAAACCTTTTACATTCAAGCAAATGGAACAATAATCACCAGAAGGGCCCCACCTGCAGGGGGTTAGCATCAAAGCACACAGCCAAGACAAAATCAACTCTCCTCACCCAGAGCCACAAGCAAATAAAGGACAAGTGACCTTGGACTGGAGAGGTGACCCCTGTCTGCAACCTGCCATTACAACACAGCTCACCGATCACTCCAGTTGTAAGCCCATCCTTAAAAGGGGAGAATGTTTCTGCATGGGAATGAAGCCTCAAGCCTGACTCACTCCTCCAAACCGCTAGAGTGTTCCCTGAGGGAGCCAGAAGGCTACACTACCAGCTTATTTCCCTCTGGCTTATAACAAATGGCAGAGATCAGGAGGAAACGGCTACAGCGAGTCAGACAGCTTGTGTGAAACACATAACTCAAAGACCTTTAGACATTATTCTGCTTTACGTCTATCCCTGTTCCTTCTGTCACAGCCCATGAAGGAAAAAACTCCCTTTTCAACAGATCAATCTTATTTTCAGTCAAACAGCATTAATCAACCACTTCTCCAAAAGAATGAGACTGGTTTATAAACTAAACAAAGCTTCAGGGTGCTGCAGTTCTTCACCTGGACACAAATGGCATGTAAGACATCACCACCCTTCAGCACCAGCATGCCAGCACCAGATTGTCTTGTCAAGGAATTGACTTTTGCAAACTGGGCCTTGCCTCTACTGATGCAGAAAAGGAAGCAATTAAAACACCTACCAGGATTTTAAAACACCCCAAACCAACCTTTTTCCTGATAAACAATATTCATAGAAATCAAGGGATTATCCAGGCTTCTAATGGTTTCATTACGTCTCCTTATAGCTCAGTGAAATGCTGAAGCAAGCCACTGATTTCATCTCTACATCCACCTGCACCCTGGCTATTTTATCCATGTGTACTTGTAAGCAAAAAACTCAACTTCCCTACAGTGAAAAATGATTTAAAGCCATGAAAAGTGTACTTTCTGTGGTAGGACCAAATCTGTCTAAGTGAACATAATCCGGTCACTTCAGGTGCTTCAGAAACACATGTAAAGGAAAACAACAGATCTGATCTGAATTGGGAGCATTATAAATGAAAGTAAATTCTGTCAATGACAGGGAAAAACACTTGTGAAAATCCTAGCCCATTCTGGTGCAACTTAAATCCCATCCCCTCATCCTCCCACCCCCTGCCTTCGTGGGAATGAGTACTGAAAGTGCTACACAGAGGGTCTCAGCTATGGCTGAGAGGCTTTCAATTATAAGTGGAGCATCTACATCCGTGTATGCTCACACCACTTGGAAACCCAAAAGGCCCCACATACCACCAGAACTGCTCCTGATCAGTCATGAAATTCAACCACAAGTTCAATTTTCAGACTTTCAAAGGGACATCTGCCCTTGAGATAATTTCATCATCAAATCCTATGAGGCACAGACATGGAGAGAAAAAAGCCCTCCAGCATTGTAAAAAAAAGTTTCCTTTGTTCATCCATTTGGACCACCAAAGAGCATTATTGTTCTCTCCCTATTATTCCTAACTGAAATGACCTTAAAATGTCTCATGAACCATCCTGTGATCCAGCAAACGTCATAGTGAAGAACCCCAATGAGCAGTTGCAGTTCACTCTTAAGCATGGGGAAAAACAACAACAACAAGAAGAGAGAGAGAAAAATCCACCCACACTGGGGGAAAAAAAACCCCTCAAACAAATATTTGTTTTCCATGTTCCTTACCCCCAAACTTGGCTCAGCACTTTGGAGTGGAGGTTGCTGTTTGGCATGTCCAGCCCGCAGAGCTGCCGCAGGAAGGTTTGCTAAAGGCTGATGATAGGGTTGTGATCCCGGGACAACGGCTTCGGGGCTCGAGTGTTTCTCTGGAGGGGTGTTTTGCCCTGGTATAGTCTGTCCAACAATGTGCTGATTGGGAAAGAATGGCAGCATGCCCATCCCTGCTGCTGCTGCTGCTGTTTGAATTGGAGTCAGATTAGATGCTGCAGTCAACCATAAATGGAGAAACTTTTCTGTTAGGCAAGATTTATCAGGATGTTTTGTTGGTGGCTTTTACTAAGTGATGAGAAAAACATTGAGAGATCTGTTTTTCAGTTGTCTCAAGAACACTGAAGGTAGCTTTTCATGTTTTACCATCCCAGAGGCAAGCAACTCTATTTAAAGCAATAGAATAAACCCCTGACTTCTCTAAACATTCACCCTGCTAATAAATCACTCAGTGTTTCCTGTCCCTTTCAACAACATCCTAGAGGATCTGTACTGGAATAGAGGGGGGAAAAAAATCCCACCTGAACTGGCATTAGTAACATTCTTTTTACAAACAAAGAGGTAGAAAATACTCTCCCAAATGAAAACAGAACAGACTTCTTCCCTCCTCCCCTCCCCACCCCACAGCCTTTCTCCCAGTTACTCCCAGTAATTAAGCAGAACATGCGGCTCTCCGTGGAAGATGTGAAAAAGATGCACTAAGCATTACCACAACTCATCTTGCCTCAAAAACACCAGGGCACTGCTGGCCCACAACTTTGCATCCAGCAGTGCCACCCTTCTCAGCCTGGATGCTAAAGTTCTAGTTATCAATGAAGCAAATGCAAACTACATCTCTGTGGTGCCACTCAGACCAATCTGCTTTGAAGCAGCCACAAATGGCAGTAACTGAGCAAGCAGAGTATTTAACAACCTGCAAACACTCCAGCAATGCCACAGTGCACTCTTTCCTCCCCACAAACAGCTGAGAGAAGCCAGGCAACCAGGCAAGATGCTTCAGGTTTGCTGTCTGCTTAACCCAGCAAGTCACAGCTGGTTCTGGGCTGGTTCTATAGCTACATAACTTGGTCATTTGCTTAACTATGGAGCTGTAAAACATGCAGTATTGTCCAGCTCTCTGCCCTCCTTTCTGTGTAGTGGTAAGGTTCAAATACATTACTGCTTTTGCTGAGGAGGAAGAAATGGAGGTGCATGAATTCAAGCTGAGCACTTGTACTGATCTGGTATGAAATAAAATGTCATTTACACTTCAGAGCTTCTCCACGGGTTCCCATGCCTGAACTCACTGGTGGCATCACCCCTATCCCCAGCACAGTCTGAAGCAGCATCGTTGGAGGTTCTCCCAACAAACCTGGTTTCTGTAAGGAAGAACAGAAAACTGTGTAAAGGATTCAAACTTATGGCTATTTCTTAGAGCTCTCACATTCCCTTAAACTTTTGAGCTACACCTGTTACGTTACACTAGATGGAAACAGCTGTTTTAGCAGTTGTCAGAAGGTCCAAAGCCAGTCCAAGTTTAAGTGATGACCTTACACTGTTAGCCTGAATGTTTTCCATCTTCATCAGTTGCTGCTGTGGCAGTGGCAGGTGAGCAGGGCTCTGCAGCAGCAAGTTGGATGTACTCCCCAGGATGGAACTCTGAAATGATTAACAGAAGGGTTAGTTGACAGCCATGGAAAACAGTTCATTCCAGAAACATTTTCAGGTGATGCTGCCTTAAGAAAGTTAAATTAGTTGCTGAGTAAATACAGCAAAGGGAAAGAACTTTTTCCTCCACTCTTTGCTTCCTTCGGTTATTTCAAGGTCTTTCAATCTCTCTTCCACCTAGACCCTTTTTCCCCTCACAGTCACAAACATGCTTTCTGATGGCATTCAAAGGATCAAAAGTCTACTCTAAACACAATCCAGACCCCATTGCAGCCCCTATGTCCAAGGCACCAGGGAAAGCTATTTGTGTCTGAAGCCTCTGCAGACAGACTTGATTGGGGATTCACCTACAGTGTCAATAAGAAAGATGAGACAGAGGACCCCAGGGGATGGTGAACAAGGACTTCATTGTTCCTTAACATTTGCATGGTGCCTTGCATTGCAATTCTAATAGCTCATCCCTGCCAAACATCTATATGCATTACAGGACCCAGCTGTAACTGCCAGGCACTCTCACCTCTTGCTTTCAAGTTGCTAAACAGTTATCTTTACTTCTAAAGAGGAATTATCCTGATTTGTTTTCCTCCTCTTTTTAGCAGCAACTTTCTACATTAAATTCTATTCCAGTGCCACCAAAAGCTTACAAATCACAGTCCCTACAGATCCTATAGGCTATCAAACATTAATATTTTCCACTCAAAAACTTCTGTAGCAGTTTGCCACCAGACTTGAGCCACTTCACCAACAACTCTGGGGCACCACATTCAGGCTCTGCTCCTCCTGTGTTCAGTATTATCTGCTCAAGCTAGCACAGTGGCTTCAAAGAAACCTTATGTCCACTCTGGATCACAAAAGCACATGATGATTCATGCACTCAGGCTTGAAACTCTTTCTGGCAGCAGTCCTCAGCATGATTCCCCAGGCAAAATATAGGTTGCTCTACAAACCTTTGTGTACAGCAGCACTGCAAGAATAGAACCAGGGACACTGACTGTGTCAAAGCAGGAGCATAGCCTTCCTTATGATGTGTGAAATATCCTACACAGGAAAGCTCACCCAAGCTAGGTAATGAAGATGGAAGGCAGCAGGAAAGTAGCTCTCCTGGTGCATGGCTTTGCAGATTTCACAGCCTCCTGTAATATTTCCAAGCCTGGGATGTGTCTCTGTGTGGTGGCATCAAATTCCCCAGGAAAACAAAACAAAATCCTTCTGTAGCTATAACATGGTCTTCCAGACTCAGAAATGTCCAATTTAAAACCAAAAATAGTGCCATATCTAGCTTGATTACACATCTACTATTTTAACTGCCTTAGTGATTTCCAGCAGAAACTATCCAGGGCTGTTTACTATCACAAATACCAACGGTTGCTCCTTCTGAACTTGGCTATCTCAACAAAGAAAGTGGTTCAGTTCCATTGCAAAGCTTTCAGAAACACAAGAGTGGAGAATCAGGTTGGTTTGAATCCTCAAAATAAAGTCTCTGGGTTAATAAAGATTTAATCAACTGTATTACTAAATGAAACTGTAATAAAATCAAAAGCTGGCTGAGGAAGTTTGAGATGCAGTGGTTTGACACATGACAGCTGTAACTAAGAGAAACTGGAGGCCTGTGGCCAGTGCAAAGGGTGGGTCACACAGCAACAACTGTAGGTTCTCCAGACCATCCACTGGGTGCTCATCAGGTGAATTCCCCCTGCACCCTCCTCCTTGTCACATTTCCCTGTGAGAAAGCTCAAGCAGAGTGGCTTGGATGAGTGCACAGTGAGGTGGATGGAGACCTGGCTGAATGACAGAGCCCAGAGGGTGGTGATCAATGGCACAGAATCCAGTTGGAGGCCTGTGGCCAGTGGAGATCCACAGGGATGGGTTCTGGGGCCAGTCTTGTTCAACATCTTCATCAACCGCCTGAATGAGGACAGAGGGACCCTCAGCAAGTTCCACGATGGCACCAAACTGGGTGCACTGGCTGATTCCCCAGAGGCTGTGCTGCCATTCAGCAGGATCTTGACCGGCTTGAGAGTTGGGCAGAGAGGAACCTCATGAGGTTCAACAAGGACAAGTGCAGAGTCCTGCAGCTGGGAAGGAACAACCCCATGCACCAGGACAGGCTGGGGGTGACCTGCTGGAGAGCAGCTCTGCAGAGAGAGCCCTGGAGTGCTGATTGATAATAAACTAAACATGAGCCAGCAATGTGCCCTCGTGGCCAAAGAAGGCCAATGGCAGCCTGGGATACATCAAGAAGAGTGTGGCCAGTATGTCAAGGGAGGCTCTGCTCCCCCTTTACTCTGCCCTGCTGAGGCCTCATCTGGAGTCCTGTGTCCAGTTCTGGGCTCCTCAGCTCAAGAGGGACAGAGAACTGCTGGAGAGAGGCCAGCACAGGGCCACCAAGATGATCAGGGGACTGGAGCATCATTCATACTAGGAAAGGCGGCAGGAACAGGGGCTGTTTAGTCTGGAGAAGAGGAGACGGGGGGGGATCATATTAACATTTACAAATATCTAAAGGGTGGGTGTCAGGAGGCTGGGACATCCCTTTTTTCTATGGTATCTAGCAACAGGACAAGGGGTGATGGGATGAAGCTGCAACACAAAAAGTTCCATTTAAATATAAGAAAAAAACTGTCTTACTGTGAGGTGAGGGAGCCCTGGCCCAGTCTGTCCAGAGGGGTTGTGGAGGCTCCTTCCTTGGAGGTCTTCAAGACCCATCTGGACATGTTCCTGTGTGACTTGACCTAGGTGAACCTGCTTCTGCAGGGCGGCTGGACTGGATGATCTCTAAAGGTCCCTTCCAACCCTACCATTCCATGAAATTAAAAGAAACTCATGGTACCTTCAGAGCCAAAAGACTACTGTAGGAATAACCCACTTGTTCAAATTCCCCTCTTGGGGAAGCTTTTTTAATCCAATCCCTGACAAACGTTGGGGCATAATCATGCTAAAAATATTGCTGCTTCTCATTATAGTACTTTACAAAACCTTGACTGTAAAACAGAAACCCAAGACACAGAGGAAGCTGAATCAGTGTGTGACTGGGAAGATGGGGAGGAGTCAGGCCAAACTTGACTGTGCCTCTATCTTGTGATAATGCTGAATTTCAAGACAATAAAACCAGTGACCTGGTTCTCTGCCCTTAGGCAAACACTCTGAAATAAGTCCCTGAACAACTGAACAATGTGCCTAATAACAGGAACTGGGATAATCAAATAACTGTCAATAAAATCCAGGCTATTAGAGCAGATTTCATGCTAATTAATCGAAAGGAAGCTCCCTGGAAGAGAATTTGACTTGTCTCTCTAAAGAGAAAACCTCAAGTTGTCCGGCTGCAGCACTCTCAGGCCAAAGAACACTGGATCATCATCAATCACACAGTTCACTGTGTAAAACATGCTCGTCTCCAGTTGCGAGTAGAAAACACTCACATTGCCTTCCAAGGAAGCACAGGCTCTCCCAGGCTGAAGAGAGAGCAGCACAAACTAAATGTACCAAATGAAAATGTCACTTTCCTAAACTTGGGACAAGCACAGGACCGTGTGCTGCTTCATTGTGTGGGGACAAAAGCAGCTCATCTGACGGAGCAAAATGAAGGAGTATTTATTCAAGATGGATCTATTCACTACTAGGTTTTAGCAGAAAAAAAAAGACCCCAGGAAAGCTAAATATACTTAAGGAGTAGTCCTGCATTTGGATTTAGTTTGGGTTTGGTTTGTTTTTAAGAGCTATCAGACTGTCTTTGCCAAAAGAAGAGCAGATGTAAGAAGCAATACTTAAGGGGAGGTTGATATGCTTTTTAATGGAAACTTCTGAAACATCAGAAATGGTAAGTCAAAGTGATTGACTCCAGCTCCTCACAGCTACTCAGGAAAAATTCTTGCCATCAGTACTGGAGGCAAATTTTGGCTGAGCTGGAGAAATCTCTGCCAAAACCCAAAAGCAAGGCAGAGGCCAGGCAGGCTGCTGGCCAAGAGAACTGCTGGAGTTGTGGTTGTGGGTGCTACTTTAGCATGTTCTCATCATCAATTCCTGGGCAAACTCATCCCAAATATCCGGTACAGGATCTGTCAGAAATCCTGCTGTCCATATGGAAGTCGTATCAACTTTACAGAGACTCTGAGAGCACTTTAAACAGCTTATAACCTTAGGGGTTGGGTTTTTTTTTTTTTTAACTAAGAAGTAACATCTGCAAGTGACTAATTTTTATGGCATACACAGCACATCTTGCTCCCTGCAAGCTGTAAAATGGAGATAATGATCCTGAGCCCGTTGGCTTTAGCGAGACAAAACAATCAAGTCTCTACAGGAAGCGTGTATGAGCAGCTCCAAGAGAAAGGGATGTGCCATACTGCTCCAGTACTCATTTTAAGAGGATTTTTTTTGCTAGTAATGGCAAGTTGTATCTATATTAGCAGGTGTTTACAAATCAAAAGCTCAGTTAAGACAAAATAACTCACTTGCTGGATACTAAGCACAGTCTGCTCTTACATGCCTGTAGGCATCTCACAAGAGAGTGCTGATTTTAGAAAGCTTTAAGGAAAACACTTTGTTTTAGTTGTAATTCTTCAAAGCTTTGAGAAGATTTTGGTGCTAAGGTCTCCACAAATGCATATTTTGGCAAAAGACTTTTGTTACCTACCTGATGAATTTTATTCAACTGCAAAAAAGGTGGGCCAACTGCTGAATTTATAAGGTGAGGTAAACCTGCAGATGCTCCAAGAACTGTTTGAGAAACACAAGACAAGAGTACAGTATTTTACAAGTTTGGCAAATAAAGCACTTTCAAGTAAAGATCTTTTTATTCTCTATTTCCCACATTTGTTTTCCACAAGATTTTTCTACTATACTAAAGTTCAATATAATGAAACTTTTCAATGAGCCAATTAAGAGCATATTAGAGACCAAATGCACTTTTACAGAGCCGCTTTAAGCTGAGAGGTTTGCTCAGAGATGCAGGAAACTTCAGCATTAGCTGAAGTGTTTCTTCACCGAAGCGTTCACCTCGCAGACAGTTTCTGTGGATCTTCTGTGAGGAGATTAGGTCACAAACTCTCAGCTGTCCCCTACTTGACTCTACAAATTTATCTGTTCTTATTCCTGTTCCTAATACTTCCACCATCTGAAATGTGGTAAGATTGTTTTGTATGTCTAATCACATCCATTCTGATAAGAAGGCAGAGAAATGGTTTTGGCTAGTGCTGTGTACGACGGCAGTAGCACCCAAGTGAGCAAAGACTTACACTGGAAACAAGAGGAGAAAAGCTGCAAAATTCCGATCTGGCACACACTGAAACAGCCTCTTCATGGACTTTAGAACACTATTCCTGATTCTCTCCTTCGCTGAATGCCTTTTATCACCAAGAACAGGGGTTCTTCTGTTTTGAACACAGGCTTAAAACAACTTACCAGGTTTAATAGCGTGTCCGCGCAACTGAGGCTGCAGCAGCATCTGCAACATTGCTGGGTTATTAAAACTCTTCATGATCTGCACTGGGTTTGGCTCTGGGAGCAAACCTTTCCTGTTGTTCCTCATCTCCAATTGAGAGAGATACAAAATGTCAGAATCAGGAGAAAACAAAGAATACATTTAAATCCCTCAAACAGTAATATCACACCTGACACAGAAGATAATCCCAGCATCTCCTTCCCTGTGTCCTGCTCCTTTCCATGCGCCTTTTCCCTCAAATGCAACACCTAACAAACTATCCCCCCAGAACTCCAAATGTCTTATTCTCCCTGAGACAGGTTTCTGGTTTTTTTTTTTCCCCTTAAACCAAGACAGAATTATCAGTAAAGGAGAACAGGAAAGGCACTGTTAACATGAACACTAACATGCTACCTTACAACAGCACCACTCCTCTCTTTTATAAAGATGTGGGCTAGAGCTAGCCCGAGTAATGAGACTGTTCTGCTTCAACGTTTAAGGAGACAGCTTTATGTAACACTTATCACCTCCAATTTTCTAGGAAATAATTTGATAAGACATGTGGGTGGGAAAAGCTTTCTTTTACATCAAGCATGAAATGAAACTATTTCTCCTACCTTGAAATTTACCTGAAAACTGGCAAATTCTCACCTCTCTCTTTTGAACCAAGTTTTAGCTTGTCAAATGGCTCCACTTCCAGTTACTTTTGTTTTGAATTGGAACAATTTCTTGTACAGAATATTTAATTCACTAAAATCCCAGAGCTACATCAGTGTAACTTTGTGGTCTTATGGCCATATCTCATCCTTTCTCCTTGGAGTACGAGGCCATGCTTTGCCTAAGAAGGAGACTGAACTGGGCTGACTAGATATCAAGGTTAATGCTTCCAGAAGCTTGGCTCCTTTTCCCTAAAGCAAAGCTGCTGAATCCCTCCAACCCAACTCAGGATGCCCCAGGTCTATCAAACTTCTTCTGAACACAGATTTTCTAGTATCTTACCATCCTCTGTGCTGCTATCAGTGCTGCTAACGTGCTCCTGCCTGGCGCTCCCGGAGCACAGTAGGACACCTGGACTTTCCTCCCTTTGACAGTCATGCCATCTGTGACTTCTTGCACCTTCTCAGCCTGCTCTGCAGTTTCATACTCAACCACTGCGAAGTCACCAATGTAACTGTCTTCATCCTGAGCAAACTGAAAAACATTTCACAATGCACTGAGCCAAAAGCAGAACCTCAGCAAGCACCTCGCAGTGTTGTCACTCGTCCCCCGGGGGGAAATACATCACCAACACCTGACATCCTATGGCAATGTCTAACCAAATCAGCATGTTTCTTTCTCGAATGTGCTAGATGTCAGGTGGATATCAGAGCTTCATGTAATATTTGGCATGCATGCTCTCATCTACTTGATTTACCACCTTTTTTTCAATCTAATCTCATGGTGAACCTGAGCTATGAAACGTATTTAATGTGTATTTTCAGGATAAAGAAGGAATGAGAAGGAAATTGTCTGTACAATAACTTTTACTTTGTAGCATAAGAACTCTAAACTCATTATTGTTCTGTTTTCAAGCCTACAACAATAAAAACATCACTCATCAAACTATGTAGTTGCTGTTGAAACTCGTGACGCTGCAAATTCCACTGATACATGCTGCTTTTAAAGACAATACCAAGCCTGTGGTTGTATTTAATGCCAAGAGAAGATGTGAGACTGATCAATCAAGCAGCCTGGAAACATGCTTACATGTCAAACAATGCTCTGTCCTTTGTGGAGTTTTACAGCAGAATGAGCAGATTTAAATCAAACAAAAAAGGGGGTGAGTAAAGCTTAGGCAAATATCTCCAGTCCCAAAAGGAACAGAAATGACATACTGATCCTAGCTCTGATGGGGAAGAGAGGAAATCTCCTCCAGATTTCACTGGATAAATACAATCCATTCCAAACTATCGGGTCCCCCAATCTTACACTATATGGAAACAAAAAACCTCAAAGATCTGGAGGAAAAAAAAAGGTGGTCAGATCCTTAATGCCCCTGTTAAAGCCTGGCCTCTGGGAGAGCACACAGATCCTGAGGCATGAATGCACACATGGATATACACATGCCTTGGAGCTCTGTGTGTGTGTGTCTGTGTGAAGCATTGCATTGTATTTTGACATCAGCTGCACTGGTCAAGACCTGAAGTACTAGTGAAAGGAACAGTTTGTAGCTCTGGAATGTATTGTAGTTTCATGTGGACTTAAAAAGTATCTCTTGACATGTGCAAGTGCAGCCATCAGTATTCTTACAACCAGACCAGGAGGTTTTTAACTTCCTAAGCAAACAAGTACTGAAGAAAAGCCCTCTGGGATCTAGTTAGGTACCAGTGCAGACCTCCTACTGACAATTGAAAGCTGACATAAAGAAAGAACTTAAGTTTTCTGGTCCATCTTTTTGAAGCAAAGGACAAAATATGTTTCAGTCAATCCTAGGAAATGCCATTTTACAAAGACCCATGTGTAAGTGTCTGGCTTCAGCTCTTCCTGTCAGAACATTTCTATTGTTAATAGAGAGATTTATTCCAATAAAAGAAATAAAGCAAATAAACTAGAATTTATTTCATGACTTCATAGAATGACAACAATGGTAAAGGTCCTTTAAGATCATTGAGTCCAGCTAAGAATTTTAGGTGAAAGATCCTATTTACACAATGAAGTTACCAAGCAGCAGTAAACCACAATAGCAGCACATGACAGTCACATTAAAGAAGCTGCACCAGGAGATGGGCAAAATGGTCCAAATGACCCGCAGGGAGGGACTATGTGAGTGCAGGAGCCGTGTGAAGGCTGCACTAGCCAAGGCAAAGAAACAGAAGGAAGAGGCAGACTGTAGTCACAAAGAAATAAAGTAACAAAGAGTATGAATAAACACTTTAATTGCTTTCCTAAAATGTGTTCATTCTTCCAGGAGTTTGCCAGACAAAGGCACTTCTGGTCATTCTCTGGTGAAATTCCCTTCCCACCCAGGGTTATGCTACCCTGTCCTCTCCTAGTTTTCCTCTGAGGCCTCTACCCATCATGTCACCTCCTTCCTTCCTTTTCCCACAGCATCTCAGGCCTTCATTCTTCTCCTCTCTTAATTTTCAGGTCATCCCTCTGTAAAACCAGACCAAATTAGCACTATTGCAAGGAGATTTCATCCACCACCTTCCCTTTTCACCTATCAAATCTGAACTACTTGTTTACCTACCTTCACCCTCCTGCCTTCCCTCTCTGGAGAGCTGCTTTCCCTGTCAGCCCATGGGGTTCCTTCATCACTCAGCCATTACATCTGCAAACCATCCCTTGAGGCAGAGCCTTCCTTACCCATCAGTACCTGAGTCATAACTGAGAACACATCACATGTTTACCCTCTGAGAATCACTGATAAGTTGTCACCAGTAAACCTATTCTTCTCCTATTATCATACCTCTACCTGTTCCTCTGTTACACAGTGTGTTTATATGAGAGACATGCAACATGGGAACGTGCTATGAATGTTTTCTTGGCTGTTTTTGACTGGGTGCCTATTTCCTAATACAAATGTATACTGTTTCATTCCTGTATTTTATAGAAACATATATTTAGTGCCATTTACTGACATAATGCATCCACAGGCTCTCCTCACCTACACCAAGTGTGACCAGTGTATTGTTACTATTTAAGAAGGAAAGTAAAAGTCCATTTTTGAGTGCCTCTAACTGCACAGTAGAAGAATGTTAATGCAAACTATCCAAGAAGAGTGTTATCCTTTGAACTTCAACATTTTTAAAGGATGTTGAAAAATTGCTGGGGGAGCTGACAATAGCCTCCAGGTTATCTGACAGCTGGGAAAAAAAAAAAAGCCCTGTCTGAAGTAAAATACTTTAAAGGATCAATCTGGTTAGCTAATTAAACAAAGATTGAGCAAGTGATTTGATTACAGCATTTAAAACCTTCTTACAGGAAGAAAACAGCGTGGAGCAAAGGCTCCTCAATTTAGCCATCGAGGTGAAGCTGAGGCCAGACACACTGAAATGAGAAAACTGACACAAGTGCAAACTGACAGGGGATAGGCCGTTGCTGGTGTGAGTTACTTCCAGTTTATGCATCTCCTGGTATATTTGGATCAAACAGGTCTGAGGATGGGCTTTAGCCAAACAGAAAACATTGGGGCAGATGAGCCAGCCCATCTGCTGTGACTCTCTGGTTACCTACTCCTGAGGTAATCCCCAAGTAGCCTTCCAAGATACTCAGAAAAGCCCCAACCAAGCAACCAACAACTGAAATCATACCCAACTGTGCGACCAGACAGAAAGCTTTCTTTCTACTGCCTGTTTATGGTACTCTGTTCTGCAGCAACACTGTATTTGTGGCCTAGTATCTCACAAGCCATGAAGATGAGAAGGAAACCTTTACACTTGCAAATGCTCAATAAGGATCCACCTATTCTGTGTCTGCAAGCTTTCCAAAAGACACAGCACTTCTATCACTGGACAGCTCAGTGACTATGAGATTCCAAGCGCACATCTTCTCCAGTTAGGAAAAAAACACCTTAGATACTTGCAGATATCTACATCTCTATCTATTTTCCACCATCTAAACTGTTGCACTTGTGGGATTCATACACGCTGGCTTTCTTTACTGAACAACAAAACCATCAGCAATGTATACTTTAAAAGCTCTCCAAAACAGACCCAAAATGCATGAGGAGGGGATGTCTTGTAAACATTTTATTGGTGCTTCAAGGGAGGGGGCTCCTGCAGAATGGCAGGTAACACCAACCAATCCCTCCACATCCATACTCATACCAATAAAGCACCTGTACCACATGCACCTGAACAACCATCCTCTACTCAAATGAAAACCGAAAGGATAACTCAGCAGGCAGTGAAATGCAAGCACAAGGCCACTCCAATCATGACCAAGATGTTCCAAAAAGAGACAAACTCAACATACCTGGCAGAAAACGGGTTTGAACTGGAGTGAGAAAGCTTGGATCAGTTCTTTTGAGTCAGCACAGTCTTTTTGGAATTTATCTACACAAAGGCACTTGGAGTGAATAAGACTGGTTGTCAGCTGGTTCACATCCATCCACTGTGCAAAGAGAGTGTTCTCCTCTAACTGCTTCCCCAGAAGCTCCAGCCTTGCCTTGGCTGCAGAGTCCTTCTTCATGTATTCCACGAAGCCATAGCCCTTGGAATGGCCAGTGACTTCATTATAGACCAAAAAACACCTCTCCACATTGCCATAGGCACGCACAAGTTCTTCAAACTCTTCTAAGGTAAATGAAATGGGTAAATTGGTGATGCAGAGCAGAGCATCTGTTGGCTGGAGCTGCACTGTTATCTCTTTTCCCCGCAGAGGATGCTGGTGAAACTTCTGAATGGCGTCTTGAGCCTGGTCTCCATTCAGCAGTGTAACGAATGCTGTGAGAGACCAAAACAAGTTACACCACCTTCCAACAGCTTCCCTCCAATGACAGAGGTTAATTGCTGTACCTCTCTTCCCCCTAAAACCAAGTTCTTACCTGTTCTTTTATTTCGGTCCACATAACAGTACTTGATTTCATAATCTTTAAATAAGTCATGAATCTCCTGAAACAGCAAAGTACAAGTAACGTCAGACGAGTAATTCACCAGAGCAAATAAGTGGATAAATTAATCTCCATTTGAAAAACAACCCAAACAACCCAGACATGACCAACAAACCCCAAAACTTTCCCAATAAACAGAACATTTCACCATAGAAACACTACTCAATATTTGTTTTTCAAAGGGCTGGTTACACTACTACTGCAGCATGGTTTTTTTTATCTCAGATGACAAAAAAACATGGCGTACTGAATTTGATTCATTTACTTCTCGTTAGATAAAGTCACATAAGCACAACAGGGTGTCCTGTTGACTATCTTTTGATAAAGATGAGTAACACTACAGCTCATTAGAAAGCAAAACCCCCACCATTTCTCCCAAGTACAGCTAGCATAGTTAAAATACCACACAGAACAGAAATACTGGCAATAGCACATTGTGCGGTTTGCTGAGAGCAGGCACTGCCGTCCTCAGCTACCAACAGTTGCTTCAGTTCCCTGCAACTGCTCTGTTTCACTTGAACAGATTTTCACACTTTTAATAATGAATATTCTTTCAACTAGCAGATAACTGTTTCCAGAATACCCCCTGAAAAGTATCCTCTCTCAGTTACTGCACAGATGCTCAACGTAGACTCAATTCAAAGAGTGTTATTTGCTCCCACTAATTACTGGGGCAAGAGAAGGGGGTGAGAGGGGTGACAGCAAGTGTAAGAAGTGTGTGTCAGTTTGCTGTAACTATTCCCCAACAAGAGCAAGGCCACAAAGACGATTAAGGGAGTGAACAGCCAGGATGTTCTCAATGATGTCCAATGATAGACGGGGCAACTGGTACAAGCTGGAACAGAAGAGGTTCCAAGGAAAGACTTCTTCCATGTTGAGGTGAGGGAGCACTGTCAGGGGCTGTCCAGCTGGGCTGTGGAGTCTCCTTCTCTGGAGACATTCAAACCCACCTGGACAAGCTCTTGCGTGACCTACTCTAGGTGGCCCTGCTCTGGCAGGGGAGTTGGACTGGATGAGCTTTTGAGGTCCCTTCTAACCCTTACGATTCTGTGATTCTGTGAAGAGCAAGGTGTATGCACACCCCTCACAAACAATTACCAGTTTGCTGGCCAGAATGAAGAGATGAACATTAATCTCCCCCAGGAAGAAAGAGTGAGTAGCAAACTGGGTATCTGTATTCTCTGAGTTGGATAAAACCCACATACAGTAGCAAGAGACCATTTGAGTAAACAAAACCACCAACCAACTTTGTCTGAAAGTTTAATTGCAGACTGTTTCCAGTAGCCCAGTCCGCTTGCCAGTTTGCGAATTTAATATAAGATATATAGCCTAAAGGTTAATTGGGTTCTCTGTGACTGGTATCAGGTGGATACCTTTTAGTCAAGCGAGCACCAATCTCTAGTTTCAATAGTTAGCAGCTGTCAAACACTGCATTAATAAATTATGGCAGCATTTCCTGAGCTACCAGTCATCCTCTCATCAGATGGGATAGGAAATTATTCCTGTCCCACTTAGAAACTGAGGGCCAGGCTTGCCTTTTTTTTTTTTTTTTTCCCTGCATTAAAATAATGACAAGAGTAAAACAAGAGCAACACTCCAAGTTTTGTGTGATGATTAAGCAGCAGAAAACCTTATTTCAAACAGCTCTGAATGATCTTTTGAAAGCCAGCTGTGAATCAGATGATTCCACATGACCTCCCAGTAACTGTTTGAACCTTTTAATGGAGGGGGAAAATAGCCTGTATTACAGAATCACACAGAATCACAGAATCTTAAGGGGTAGAAGGGACCTTGAAAGCTCATCCAGTGCAACCCCCCCCCCCGCCAGAGCAGGACCATCTAGAGTAGGTCACACAGGAACTGTGATGCTCTACCCATAAAGGTCACACAGGAACTCATCCAGGTGGGTTGGAATGTCTCCAGGGAAGGAGATTTAGCCTTTGTGGGATGATGATGAGGTCTTATGTAAAAAACTATGAGAACATCAGGGAGATTTTAAATGAAAATCTTAGATTTTCACATGGATTTCCACTGGTTGTTCTGGTGCTCTGATGGCCCCCATGGCAGGGCTGAGACTGTTACCAGTGGAACTGCATTTGTGCAGCATTTCAGTCCAAGCATTTATCACAAAAAAGACCATTTGTGACAATTTACGGAAACAAAACACACCATGCCAAGTTTTAGGCAAACTTATACTCCTTCAAACTAAACAGGTATGTAAATATCTGCATACATTAGACTAAAAAGCTTCATAATATTTTCAGAAGTACTAAGACAGCTTTTGTGGCACTTCTCTAAACTTTACCTTTGATATCTTTCAACACTTGGGTCTGTTAGAAAAGGACCAACACTACTGCCGTTTTCACGTTGTTAACAGTTTCTATTCCTGACAGCTCAGAGCAGAACTGTCAGGAAAAGCAAGAAGGGCTCTTTACCCACACTGCTCCCCAGTAGGTTCAGATGTGCACCACCAAATGTTGTGAACCAGCAGCACTGAATGTAGCTGGTCCCTCCGGTGCAAGCAGTGGCCCGGGATAGGGGCCGGGGAGGAGTGTTTACTCTGGGAGGAGAAACGGGCTGCCCAGGTGAGGTAGAATTTCTGGTGCCACACTATTGACTTGCAAGGAATGTAAGCAGAAACAGCCACAGTCAATCTCCTGTTGCCAGCCTCCCGTGGCTCACACAGCTGCACCCCCAGCCCAGCCACGCCAGCCCTCTCCCATGAAGAAGCCGGCAGCCCCAAGCCATGCTCTGTGACAGGAAAACCTTTCACCCTCCCCAGGTCAGCCTTGCCATGGCACTGCCTTCAGCTGGGCAGCCAAACCAGAAAGGCAACACAGGCACTCACCATCTCCCACACAAGGTTTAGCAA
The DNA here is from genome assembly GCA_013401255.1 of Urocolius indicus. NCBI lineage: Eukaryota > Metazoa > Chordata > Aves > Coliiformes > Coliidae > Urocolius > Urocolius indicus. The sequence goes on along the minus strand of WBNH01010798.1, from coordinate 411,746 downwards.
AGCAGGAGTCACAAACCCTGTGGTGGCACCTCCCCCAGCTGCCACCACTTTGCCCACGCTCACATCATCATCTACTGACCAAGCCTGGACACCACCACTAATTTTTGCCATGTAGTGTTTACAAAACTGCTTTTCCCTTTTACAAATGAATGAACCTACTACTCTAAGAAAAGGTGACTGACATAATCATCACAGTAATCAGTGTTTAACTGTGTATGAAGTCTAAACAAAATGGCAACATCCACTAACAGGCAGAAAGTCCAGCAGCCATGAGTGTCACCCACTGCACATCAGGCTAGATGGTAATATTTTGACAACAAAAACTGTAAGCAGTTATAGAGAGCTATCTGGCAGACAGACAGCAGTCATGGATCCTGTGAAGTTTCCAACACAAACACTGCTGGATAGTGATGTGTATCTTGGCCTTTAATGATGGCATTCTAAAGTCCGACTGTAGCTGGCTCCTAAACTAGATGCACAACTCGGCACCAACTCCTGGGCACCAAGGTGTGTTTGTACCTGAGCACAGTCCTCACCAGGTGGCTCCCAAGGGATGTGCCCCTGGTCAAAGCAAGGATGATAGGCTCCACAGAAATGGAGAAGAGGGGAGTAAATGGAGGAGAGAGCTTCCTTGGAGTAACAGCAGTTGCATAAACATGCAGGCCATGCCAGCATCTCTAACTAAACATCTTGGAACAGAAATGCCATCAATAATGGTTAGCTACTACAGTCCCTCAAACCTTCAAAGTTCTTAAAAGTTGACTTTGAAAGCTTATCATCAACAAAAATTTAATTCTTAGCTAGAAATTAAGCAGTTAATACTTAAAAATTACCAGAAAAAGCAACCCCAAATATATTAAATGAGTTTAAGAGAAACCACAGGCTGAATATACTTAAAAAGACGTGTTATTTACTACTACAAGAAATGTGGTCTTGAATACTTCAGTCCTTGGCCTGTCCCGTTTTGTCTTGTAGTCTGGGTAGTAAAACTGGCAACATGAGTTTTTACCACACACACACTATCAGTTTGAAACTTGGACCTCTCAAATGGAAAGAACGTCTGCCTTACAGAGGATCTGTCTCGATGCTTTATTACCTGCATTGTTTTAGATGCAAACAAGAAAGGGAGTCATTAAACTGTTTATCAAATTAGCGAAGCTCAATGTGTTGCTACTAATAAAATCGGCTTTTCATACTCAGAATCTCATAGTGCAGGAAAAAGAAACGTGCAAGAAATACCGGGCCATTCCCTGGAACAATATACCATGTGTACACAGCCTAAAGCACCCTAAACCCAAGTATTTTTCTCTCTCTAGATGTAATTCTGAATTGTGCTACACTGGTAACAAAAATATTTGACAACTATAATGGTGCCTGGCCAGATTTCCACAGAAGGCTTTGGTGGTGGTTCCAATATAAACACTGTACAAGCCTGGTCTATAGCTTGGCTCTCAGGAAGCAGCCGAAGGCCTGAACTTCACACACGGATTCTTGAAACAGGAATCAATTATGTTTTTAAGTAGTTGAACTAAATAACATGTTTGGCTAACCAAGACCTTTCAAATCATCTCATAACTAAAAAAGACTTTGTTTTAATCTGTGCAGGCAGAGCAGAGAAGAGGAGGGCTTCTCAGGAAAAAGCTCTGCATTTACAAATGACAAATGGGGTGCTCGTTTAATTCAGATTTTAGACCAGTAAATCCATGACATGACACGTGGATTTCACTGCAGACAGAATAAAAACAAAGATCTGCTGTGGGGAAGAAAAAAACAAAGCAAGCAAGGGAACAGCAACATGGTGTAAAATTCATCTGTTACTGAGGGAAAATCCCAGAGCAAGAAGTGGAGTACAGAGCACCAACATGAGGGTTAGATAACAAAGCACAAGGACTGACACAAAGGGCAACTTCAAACATCTCCTGTCTACTAATGACCACCGAGGTAGAAGGTCTTCAAATTTCCATCAGCTGGGCATCAACTGGCAAATAAATCCTCCCGTGCTTCTAACCAGTAGTTTCAGACAACAAGGCTCTCCATCCTGTATGGCACCTTCTCTGACAAGTTTTCAAGTGGTTTATTTCAGTGTTGCCTTAAAGTAAGCTCTTAGATGAGCTGTAGGATCAAGTGTAAGACACGAAGCAGACTTCTACCGGCCCAGGCATCTGCAACAGTGAGCACTGAGGCGTGTCCCAAAGCTTTTGCTCAGCACATTCCCTCTCCACTTCCATGAACAGTCACAAACTATGAGACTTGAAATCAAACCAAGCCTGTGATTCTAGGCCCTGAATTGCCTCTGGGGTGAACCTTTCTATTTGAGAACTGACTCTCACATCATGCCCTCCAAAGATCTTTAGCAAAGCAATATACACAAATACTAAGAGTGAAGAATAGCTGTTTCTCAATAAACTTGTGATGGATGTGAGGATGAAAAACAGAGTCCTCTGATCTTCCAGAGACCTGTTAGTGTGTTGACTAGAGGAACACTATGGCACTGGAAACTAATTTCCTCACGCTGGGTATACTGGGCAGTATGCAAGCTAAATGAAAGAGGAAAAAGACATGGAAGAGGTAACAAGCAAGAGCACGAACCAAAAGAAAAGCAATAAAGAAAATGAAAAAGCATGTACATCCTAAAGCATGAGAGCTCCTCACTCTCCAGCAAGGATGCCTTTCGTGTTCAGTCAGTGTGACAGGGGACAAGCTAAAATACAAAGGCTCCTTCTACTTAAATGTCTGCAATACAAGGGATTGGGAGAGAGTACTTCCTCAAATCATCACAGTTCATTAAAGGCTTTCTATCAAACAGAAGCAAGGAAAAATTGTGGCTAATCCAGGGAGAAAGAAGGAAAAAGAAAGCAACAGCAACAACAATCAACCCCACCAGAAACAGCATCATGCTAAGTAGTGATTTGTCTTTTGATCAGGAACAGACACCAGGGGAAAAGACTTGGATGGGTACATCATGTCCCTAAACACAAAACAATCCTCTGTGGCGGGTGGACTGCACCAGTTTCCTATCAACACCTAAATGTTTCGTCCTTCTTTAGATTCCCATCATGCCAAAGGAAAACTACAGGGTATTAAACCAATTCGTCAGCCCTACTTTACTTCGTGGCCTACATTAAACTAGAACAGCCCCTCTGGAAGATTTCTTTTCCAGCCTTGGATGTTAATGAAAAAAACAAAGGCAGAAATGTGAATGCAATGTGGTGGCATTTAAAGACAACCAAGCACAGGAAAAAACTGGGTGAAAGCAAAGGCACCTTCCACAGCACTGGCTCCTGAGCTGCAGACAAGGGCATCACAAAGGGAGCAGTCCTGGTTGCTCAGCTAATCATAGCAGTGCAGACTGCAGATTGTGCTGCAAATCTCAGCAATGATGAGCAAGAAAGATAATCTGAGGTCTATTCTTCCTAACAGCAGTTCCAACTGGAATGCCAGGGTACCAGACTGTTGATTGCACCACAGTTACGAGCCACTGCTCCTGTGGAAGTTAATCAGACATAAATAAGGAACCACTAAGAGGGAAAAGAGCACAATGACTTGGAGGAAATGAAAAACAATTCTTCTAATCCATTGGGGTAATTACAAAATCCAAAGCAAACGGAAGCTTGCTTGCCACGCAACACTCCAGCAAAAGAAGACCTCCTGTTCAGTGAAGTCCAGCTTCTAGTTAACACTCTGGTCATCCTGAAGTTCTTGGCATCTCTCTATCAGTGAAGAAGAGAAGTTACTATTTCCTCCCTCTGCCCAGAGCAGTCTTCCCACCTGCCAGAGCACTCAGAGCAGCTTTATGCTAGTTCCAAGGACCTTCGGTTTGCCTTTGAACACCGCACTGCCAACGTGATATGTGACTGAAACAGATCAGTTGCTTCCTCAGAGGTGACAGTTTTGGAGCTGCATGCACAATGAGGCAAGAGATGTCCAACAAAGGGATTGTTAATTCCTTGCCAAGCACTGACCACAATGAAGTGAACGATGACAGCCAAGCTTGACTTTAAGTCTCTTTGCAAAGTCTTACCACAGCACTGCACCGGAGGACATTAATGCTCACAGGAACAAAGTGGCCATCTGGCATTTCAGAAGATGATCTCGGCTGGAGCCCCCCATGTGACAGAGAGAGGCTTAGAGAGCTGGGGGTGTTCAGCGTGGAGAAGAGAAGGCTCTGGGGAGATCTTACAGCAACATGATGGCTTCAAACTGAAACACAGGAGATCTAGATGAGATATTAGGAAGAAGTTTTTCCCTGTGAGGGTGCTGAGGCTGGGGCACAGGCTGCCCAGAGAGGCTGTGGTTGCCCCATCCCTAGAAGTGCCCAAGGACAGGCTGGATGGGGCTTGGAGCAACCTGGGCTGGTGGATGGTGTAGAACATCACCTATCACTGCCCTGCTAGGACCCCTTGGATCCTGCTTATGGCCCTTCATCCTAATGAAGCTATAAAATGGATTAATATTTCCCACTCTTGCAAGAAAAAACTCTAAGTCAGAGGAGTGTGTTCTACAAAGGCTGTAGGAGAAGAGAGGATCGTTGCTGTGGAGAACACATCCTCTACATTCTGAAGGCTGTATGCAGTGCAGTGTTCTTGATGCAAGCAGTAAAGCTCCATAGAGAAATAGGAAGGCCCTTTGTGACCCTCTATACAGTCTGGCCCACACTTGGTACCGAATTGGCAGTCACTGTATTACCTCAAACTCTGAAGCATCTTCACAGTAATACCCAGGGGATCCATATCCTCAGTTCCCCGGGGTCTTACCAGCTCACATCTCTTCCAGAGCAAGAAGACTTTAGAGTAGAAGGAATGTCCCCTTAAGTAGAACAAAACACTGACCAGATCTTTAACATATAGTTTGCATATAGCTACAAAGACAGAAAAAAAAAGCACTTACCATTGAAGGAAGGAAGGAAAGCATGACATCAGTTAAGACAAGAGAGCATCTGGCAATCTGTTTTACTCACAACACTGACTCAACTAATAGGAGTTAAGTGCATTTTTCTATCTAGTCTTACAGGTTCAGCAATCTAAAAAAGTAACAAAAATGTGGCTTTACAGATATCAGTGGCACTTCAGCTCAACACTTAAGAGAGGTGATAGCAACAGCATGTGTCCACTTCCAGCTCATTATCACCCAGATGTATGATAACGTGCACAGTTCAGGTACTGTGTTGGAGGAATCAGACAAGGATGAATATGAGCAATTAACTGTCAGCTCTGCAAGGTCAGTACTGACAGGTCAGTACAAAATCCATTGACTTGCCAACTGAACAGTAAATGGACACTTTGCCTTCAAGAACAGTGAAGGTGCTAATAAAAACGTTTAGTGCAGATGTCACACAAGTAACTTTCACCATTTGCAGGCTGAGCCATAAAGTCCAACTCAGAAAGAATCATCTTGACATAATTTTGACTTAATTTGTTCCCCCTCTGAGTTTGTTTCATACTGACACTCTGAAAAGCTCGTAAGGGAATGTGATATATGTGGTGTGACAGACTGCAAAGTGGTTTTCTTCAGGCTGTCCCTAGACCTGCAAACAGGCTCTGGATCTCCTTAGGAACACAGAGGTTGCCAAATGCATTTAGAGAGAAATCCCACTTGTCAAGATTCAAACCTGGACAACCTTTGCCCCTTAACAATAAGCCACCCAGCACCTGAAGTTCAGAATGCTTCTGACACTTCAAGATCCCTCTGTTTGGTTTCTAAGACGACAAGCCTGTGGTACTGTGCTGCAAGTTCAGAAAATTCATGGCTATGGTACATTTCTGCTGCAGCCTTAAGAGCTGGGGTTTCAAGTCAGTTTAACACAAGTGGAACTCCAAAGGTACCAGAGATTACAAGTATAATAATGAATATAAAAAGTTAATCTGTAGCTACAAGTGGCAGAAGAAAATGCTTGTTACCTCATTTCACCTGAAAACAAACTGTGAGTTTTGTTCTCATTGTGAAGACAACAAACCTTCTGACAAAACTGAACATCTCCACTAACCTGTGTGTGTCAGCAGAGGAACTGTTTCTTGCTTGAAAACTGTTTTGGTAAATCTTGCTCTTCACACAATAATAATAAATGAGAGCAAAGCCAACATCTTGATGCTTAGAGATTAATGGCTAGGTTTATGAAAACCTACTCTGGAAAACTTTGCTGCGTTTGAATGACATTCATCTCGTTCTCGATGGTGAATAAATTGGCCGGGTTAGCAATAGTTGATCTGATTTTGCTTGGCTAACTGATCACTTCAAGAAGAAAGGAGCAGACAAAACACCTCTGCACAGTGTTTACCAGAGGTGCTCATTTGAAATAAGAAACATCAAGTTCCACAGTAATTTTTGGAAAGGCATGACAGCCAAATACACAGGTATACTTAACATGCCTGACCACAAACACACTTCTCCTTTCCAAAACTGCTCCAGGACAGAAACTTCCTCTCTATAGCACCACGATTCTGCCTTTACACTCAACACCAATAGCTCAGGGAGGTTCAAAATGAAAAGGCCATGTTTTGGAAGTGTGTTTCAGGATCTGTACATGGTGATACTGTCCTAGCACAGTAACAGGTCAATGTTAGAACCTCACATACAGGGCAAATGGCATCTAAGTGCTACTTTTAAGTCATCAAAACAAAACAGCAAGCTTCCAAAATACGGTGTGGCTGCCAAATTGGAGATTCACTCTGTTGTTTCCCTGTAGCATTCATTGCCTGACCAAGCCCCACCAAACTTGTTGGCTTCCATATAGGTGAGACATACTTTTAACCAGCCCATATGAATTCACAAAGTACCTGCTGTGTGCAACACGAGCAAGGAACACAACTGTTGATGAGTGTCAAAGGATCCTGTTCAGGCTATCTTTTGATATTTCAATAAGTCCCCTCGGTCAACACAGTCACACGTGATGGCTTCTTGAAGAGATGATGAAGATTAGCAGGGTTTTCCAAGTTGTGAGTTTGCTATTGATTAGGTCATAGGTTGCTATAAATAGAGGTGAGGCTCTGTGTGTGAAAAGCATCCAGCGGGATCAGGACTCTACACCTCTCTCCCTACCTACAATCACACACAAGAGGCAGCTCGGCCAAACCAAGAGGCACCACGCATGTGAGAACAAAACATCGAGAAGCTCTGGGTCAGATTACACTGATCCCTGAAAGAGTCCCTCTAAAATGAACGGTTCCTTTCTTACTGGAGTGAAGGAGAAGACGATTGTCTTCAGGTGCTGCATCTACCTGCAGGAAGTGAAACGGCCTGTGCTTTACAGAGAGAGGGGAAGAGATGTGAGGAGTGGTTTAGAACAAAAGACTCGGTTATGCCTTTTTTTTAATCCTCGTGCATCAAGTTGAATATTCGGAGCTGGCAAGGATCTGGTGACTGTGCAACTAAATCACCTCAAAATCTGACTCACATGCGTCAGGTTGAAGAGTTCAGCCGATCTCCTCCAACGAAGAGCAGTAATTTGAACGGAATTTTCCTCAATCGCCATCAGACCGCGGAAAACAACTTTCCCTGACTACGCACCGCTCACCTCACGAACAGCCTGAGGCTTTTTCGGCTCGGGAGGCGGCCGCGCTGCAGGACGATAGGGTCACCCTACCCGTCGGGAGGCAGGGAGCACACAGCTGCCACCTCTCACGGGCCGGGGCCGCACCGACCGCCGCTTTTCCCCGCAGGACCAGGCACACGTGCGTAATTAGCGCACTCTCGGCTTCGCCGCTTCGCGCAGCTCGCCCTTCCCAGTCCCCACCCCGGCTCTGCCCAGCGCCGGCGGCCGCTCCGTCGCGGCCGGGGGCGGGCAGCGGCCCCGGGGCGGCACCTCTCCGCCGACACAGCCATCTGCCGAAGCGGGCGTGGGGAGGGGAAGCCGGAGCCGGACCCAGGGCGGGGAAAGGGAAGCTGCGGCCCCCGACCTCCCTCGGGGACCGGGGCAGCGGCGGGCGGCTGCCCCCGCGGCTCCCGGCCCCGCTGCGGGACTCCCCGCGCCTCCGGCCGCACGCCCGCGGGAGCTCGCCACAACGCCGGCCGGGCGCGCCCAGGGGGAAGCGGCTGCCGGTACCTGGCTGCTGCTCTCGGCCGGCAGGTTCCTCAGCAGGATCTTGCGCCTNCCCCGGCACGGCACGGCCCGCCCCGCCCGCTCCCCGGCCCTCCCGCGGGAAGCGGCAGCAGCGCGCGGAGCCCCGCGGGCAGCCCCGGCTCGGAGCCGCGCCGAGGGCTGCAGAGCACCAGCCGGGGGGAAGGGCGGCTCGAGGGGAGCCCCCGCAACGGCGTAGGGCTGGTGACCTCTTCCCGGGCCGGGGGGCAGCGGGTAAACGGGGACCAGAGCGTCAGTTTAACCCCCGTGGTGAGGGAGGTAGAGCTGGATCGTAGAAGAGGGCTTGAGCGCTCTCCAGGAGAGTTTGTGGCCGCATTATGAGAGAAATCATCCCAGGAGCCACGGTGATGGAGGTGCTTCGAGGAGCCTCAGGCCTGGACAGTGGCCCTCTGCCTCGTTGAGACCTAATACAGCTCATCGCACCCAGAAAGTACCCAAAGTCCTGCTGTCAACATCTCCCTTAAGCACAAGTCCACCCAAAGAGCCTGAAACGCAGCATAACAACACAATGAAACAGATCTCAAGCGAACCCAAGTGCCCCATCAGAGGTGAGAAGGCACAAGGGTCCAGCATGATCTCGTTCTCACTTGTAATTCTTCATCAGAATCTTACCAACAACTCAGAAAGGTACCAAATGGGTAAAGTGTTTGCCTGGGAGCTGCACTCGTGACAAAAGCCACCCTCCTGTCAAAAGCCACCCTCCTGTGGCAAAGCACTGTGGAAGGGTTGGCAGATAGGCACAGGGCTCACAGCACAACAACTCAGAAGGAAAGTATCTCTGAAGTCACTATGAAAGACATTTTCCCTTCTCTGAAGCCTCTGTCTACAAAGCTGTTTACACTCTGCACTTAAAAACATCCAACAGGTTGTTCTCTTGGAACATTCATTTCTCCTGAGCTTAGTTACTCCCAGTGTCACAACACAGTAAACTGAGCTCTTGATGTTGTCACCATTGCTGGGAATGAATGCAGAACAACTTAAACATTTGTATTTGTGTGACTTAACAGACATGTTTGTGTAACTTAAATATTTGTTTTTAGAGATGAATCTGACCACAAAGAACAGGCAAAAAGAGAAGCCCAACCTGAAAACCAATAGTCTTAAAAAAGGAGATTAGAAACACACTTCTGAGTTAAGTTGGGTCTATGTGACCAAGTTCTTATCAAGAAAATCTAATTGTGGATGATCATTCTTGACTAGGTTCAAAGTGACATTTTAGAGACAGGATTACCAGTTATGGGCAAAAAAAAAAATCCCACCCCACCAGTGCTTTTAGACGCTGCTTTAATCCAAACCAAAACCTGCAAAGTTCAGGCTACAAAGAACCTGGTCTCTTCATTACTTGTAATAATGACAAGCTTCTGGTCAAGGGCTTCCTTCTCCCTCTGGTTCGCCTATGTGCTACTGATAATTAATCCTACTTAGAGCAATTCTCTTCTCAAAAGCTGCCTGCCTTTGGTTTTCACAGAATCACAGAATCTTATGGTTTGGAAGGGACCTAGAAAGATCATCCAATGCAACCCCCCTGCCAGAGCAGGACCACCTAGAGTAGGTCACACAGGAATAGCTGAAAGAAAGTCATTAAAAACTAAGGTACACTGCTAAAAGAAATAGTTCAGAAATGAACTGTTTGATGTTAATGGCAAAAAAAAACACTGCTGCAGTGCCAGTTGTAAATAGTTGCAGGGAAATGTAAGCATTCTTTTGCAAGTGAAAATAGTCATCTTCTCCCTCCGCTAATGTTCACATCTGTTTCTGTATACGAGTAGCTGACATTGCATAGGGAGATGAAGGAGTTGCCTGCATGAAAAGGTACAAAGGGGCTGCAGGAAGAGAGCAGGAAAGATCAACCATAGTGCCATGTCCATGGAGATGGTCCCTGGAGATGAGCAAGGAGGTAGAGAGGCCATGCATCGCCTCACACCACCACCAAAATCAGCCAGACTGGCAGCAGCACCAATAACCTGACCTGAGGAAATACTCCCTCTTGAACCCAAATTTCATCTGTGGTTTGAACTACAGTACACCCTCAAGAAGGTACTGGGAGAACTGAAATAAGAGTATTAAACCAAAGAGCAATCAAAATAAGCACAGCACCAGAGCCCAGTAACAGAGGTGCAAGCCAACACTGTGAGCTCCGCAAGCACATCAATGCATGAGACACACAGGTCTGTCGTTGGCTGACTTCATCTGCTGCAGCAACTGTCTTATGTCACCACACAGGTTCTGCCAGCAGCACCCAAACCCAGGGGCTGGTGGCACAGGTCACTGTCTTCTGTGCTGCTCGTGGCCAGTGCTCCTTCAGGTCTCTTCTCTGTGCCTGCTAACTACTGTGTAAGAGGGAAAACGAAGTCCTTGCTGAGCCATGCTGTGCAGACCGACACAGGTTAGGGAATCCTCTCTCACACCTCTGCTCTGCTGCATCTGCAGGAGTGGGACCTGTCTCCAGGAAGATGCTGAGATGTTGCGATTTGGGGTGAAATGTAAGTGATACCTGTCTCTGCCTAGCTGTAGCCAGGAGGGGAAGAGGACAGTGAGCCAACACAGGTTGTCAATTTCCCTTCAAGAGCTTCATCCTGTGGCTTACAGACCATCCTATCTGCAGAGGCTGGCCTATGTTTGTGTGAGCACACCATTACTCACCTGATGTTGCTTTCACAGCAAAGCTTTGTGCCCTGAGCAGACTCCAGCACTCTAACGTGCTGCTGTTACCTTTCAAAACTGCTGCAGAAGAGAAAACCACTGTTTAAAAAAGAGCAGAAAAGTATAACCAGCTGCAGGTGGAACTTGGGTCACGCTGCTCGTTTGATGCTATTACACAGACAAGCCACTTTGTGGTAATTAAATTGAGTTCACTAAACTCCTTGTTAATTAAGAGCAACGTACCTACCCACAGCAGTTGCTTTTGTAGCTCTCCTAAGCTGAAGACTGATTCCCCCATCCTTCTGCAGCTTTGCATGGATGCAAACCCTGTATGATTTGTCACTTTTATGGGATGTGTTAGAACAGAACTGTCACCAATGTTCTTTCTGAATTAAAGATGCTCTCAGGCACAATTTTCCACAATCAGAAACACAAGCAAGTTCAGATCTGTGTGAGCAAAAGAAGAGCCAAGGTTTAGAACATCTGCTGGAGCCCAAGGAACCATCTGATGTTCCCAGGTACATGAGATACTAGGAATGTTACCTGTGAGCTCTTTAGATACGTGATTACTTACATGAGAGAGAAACTGCAACAACTTTCTAAAACCCAAACCCATGTGACTGGTGTTTCTTGCAATGAGATGGGTAGACTCCATCAGTTGCTACAGATTTGAAGCCTCCTTCATCCCTGGTTGCTAGCACTCCTTCATGTGAACAAAGTGTAACAAAGACCACTCTCTTCTGTCCATATTATGCTCAGTCTCGAGCTCGGTCTGCTCGTTTTGGTTCATTAGACAACTGTACTTTTGAAACCAAAAGATGTAGGTTCAGTTACCAACAGCAGTAATTAGCTCAGTGATGAACATCTAGATGCTGAATCGCCCACCTCGCCAATGCCTGTTGCCTTCAAGATCTACCGGAGGTGCCAAAGGAAGTGCCTTTCACCATTTTTGTAATCAATCTAGATGTGTTTGGCATTCTCAGGGTAACATTCCCTAGGGCAGCAACAGTGGGGATCATAAAGAAACAAATGGGATTTCATATCAAATTACCAACCCAGGACAGCACAGTGAGCACCTGATACCCTGCTGCGTTCTGATGAAGCAAAAACTTGGCAGCCCCTCTCTGCAGGTACTGCACAGTCTCAGGCATCACTTGTTCTGCAGGGCTACCATTCACTAATTAACCATTAGAGCACCTCAGCCCTTCCCAACTAGCCACTTAAACTCGTTTTAATACCAGAGGGATTTTGATTCCTGTTACATTCTCCAAGCAGTTGGGAATTGCAGTCATACAGGATCAGACTTCAGGCCCATCAAATCCCATCTCTGCAGCGCCCATCTCATCAGAGAGATGCAAGATGGGCAGCAGATTGCTTCAGAGACTGCCACTGCCACACACTACAGAGTTTGCTTTGCATGCACCCCCTTGCAGGAGCTTTATATGTCCTGTACAGAGCTCACGGTCACTGGAATTACGTCAGGTACTGCTCTGTCTGACCAAATAATGGGATGTCTTGTTGCTCTCGACACCTTCTTCCATACAGACACAAACCCACTTCAAGTGACTTTGCCCACAGCCAAACCTGATAGCTATTAAACTCGGTGTAAGGCAGCTCCCCAGGGTGTTAGGGATGATGGATTACCTCAGCAACACACTGGGTAGCAACTTCTCTTCAGTTTCCATTCGGTAACCGTGGCCTGCAAATAAACTGTAAGAAGATAAAAGAGGGAAGAGCTGGAACTTATAAAGGGAGTAACTGCCCTCAGGAAATCATTACACCGAATCCTAACGTAACTGGCTATTTTGGGAGCCATGGTCTTTGCGGGAGAATCCATAACCTTTGTTGCCTAATGCACATAATTAGCAAAGCTGTCTGAAGGTCAGATTTAAAGTCAGAAAAGAATAAAGAGATCTCAAAACTATCCACCACGGAACAAAGCCAGCCTCTCGAATCATAGCTGAGAACAAAAGGAAGGAAGATGAAACAAATATTCCAAGTACAGCCCTCTTCAGTAAATGCCCCTAAAGGCCAACGTTGCTCCCAGGGAAATCTCAGCAATACCTTCTCCCAAAACAGTGCCCTCCCTGCTTTAAATCACCATTCTTCCCAGCATAGGCTCTGTTTTTCCTCATTCAGAGTCAAGTTTAGCAATAACTCCTTGGCAGAAAGTGCATTTTGGCAATTTTAGTACTAAGAAAAAAAACCAAATGAAATGTTCCGGGGGTTTTGTAACAAAAGCAGGTACAAGCCCACATTCCTACACTGAGTATTTTTGTTGGCTACGCTGTTAACACACTGCCAGTTGTAGTTTCACATCACTCTGCCTCAGATTCTCTGCAAGAGCCCATTTTCTAGAAATTGGAAACTGATATTGATAGTTCACAGTCCACCAAAAACTAGCAACAGCTTAATACTGAATGAGAGGGTGAGGGAGCCCTGGCCCAGGCTGCCCAGAGGGATTGTGGAGGCTCCTTCCTTGGAGGTCTTCAAGACCCACCTGGACATGTTTCTATGTGACCTGATCTAGGTGAACCTGGACTAGATGATCTCTAAAGGTCCCTTCCAACCCTGCCATTCTATAATTCTATGATTCACATGGGTAAAGGGGCACATCCCCATCACTACCTCATTTACAGCCCATACTGATCTGGTTAATGATAAACTTGAAGACAATCTTTGACGTGATTAATCAGAATATCTGGGACCTACTGGGAGCGAATGGACACGTTAGCAGGGATTTGTTTGGATTTGCTGAACCAGGCAGTGATTTATCCCTGGCAGCAAGAGGCTGGAATTCAAAACACCCCCACAATATTTTGTCCTTAAAACTGTTGCAGCTTGTTAAAGATGGAAAACTGGCACAAAGGATGTAATGCAAGCTAAACTTTCCCAGTGTGTTCTTTATGAGACTTTAAACTGCTCTGCCATTCAGTTATAAAAAAGGTTTTCATGGCAACTGTCATGCAACTGGCTTTTTGCTATAAACACACTTAGTGAAGTGTCCGACTGCTGCGTGTTTATTCTCTTTTTTTCAAACCCAGCCCCTGCCTGCCATCCAGACTCTCTGGCTGAGGTCACAGCACCAACACATTGTGACTTTAGAGATCTCCTTGGATGGGCTGCAATGGAAAGAAACACTGAAAGAGGTGGTTATGATTGCCTTGCAGGAATTAATCATGGAGCTTAAGGACTCAGCCTTCAACCTCCCTCAGTTGCATGCAATCTGCATACGTTATGCCAAAGGGATTGATCCTGGGAGCAAGTTGATTGTCAAAGTGTCAGAAAGTTGGAAAACTGCAACTAAGGATATTGAAAGTATTTGACCAAGTTCCCAGTTTCCTATGGCTCTCGCTGCCAACCTATCTCAGTGTCTGTCTGCTTCCATTACCACCAGGTGCAGTGGAAGATTTTCCAAATTACAACAATCCATCACTCTTGACCCACCTGGAAATATCTGGCACTCTAACCCAAGGCTGGCCCATCATCCCAGGACTGTGACAGTGCCCAGGCTTCAAGAGGAGAGGCTTTCTGTGAGCTTCCACCTCTTCCTGCCCATTTTTTCCACAGATATACTGCTTCTAAAAGTGTTGACTTGGCAGTCTTGGAGGCTGAGATTGTTGCCTTTATCCACAAACAGCTGTACTTGTGCCCTCCCGTTTCGGTGGCAGGTGGAGAGTGGGGAGAAAGGTTCCCGTGTTATGCTTCTCAGCCAACACATAGAATCATAGAATGGTAGGGTTGGAAGGGACTTTTAGAGATCATCCAGTCCAACCCCCCTGCAGAAGCAGGTTCACCTAGAGCAGGTCACACAGGAACATGTCCAGGAGGGTCTTGAAGACCTCCAAGGAAGGAGCTTCCACAAGGANCCCTGATCATCTTGGTGGCCCTGTGCTGGCCTCTCTCCAGCAGTTCTCTGTCCCTCTTGAGCTGAGGAGCCCAGAACTGGACACAGGACTCCAGATGAGGCCTCAGCAGGGCAGAGTAAAGGGGGAGCAGAACCTCCCTTGAGCTGCTGCCCACACTCTTCTTGATGCATCCCAGGCTGCCATTGGCCTTCTTGGCCACAAGGGCATATTGTTGGCTCATGTTTAGTTTATTATCAATCAGCACTCCCAAGTCTCTCTTTGCAGAGACCCTTCTTGGTTCCCGAGTGGAAATAAGGGCAGAAAGCCCTTGTCCAGGCAGTGCTGCAACATGGTTTCCCCATGTCAGTTATAAAAATGTAGAATAAAATAGAACAAAACCTAATTGTTATGGCTGGCTCCAGCTTCTGAGAGCAGCACCATCTACCACTGCTGCTAATGAGACCAGCCTAGGGAAAGAACAGTACTATTTTTTTTCCCCCACAGAATTTAGACAAGGCTGCTGTGATTCATCTGTGAGCTGAAGGTGAAACTTCCAGATCTAATAATACATGTTCCTCCTCTGCCATCAGCTCAGTGTTTCTCTTCTGCTCAGGCCAAAACTGACTGCCACTTCCTGACGGGCAGACTTGTGCTGCGTTTACAACAAAAGCCTTGAGGAGACCTTTTTGTTTTGGATGTTTATTTCCATTTAATATATTCTTAAATCAACTGCTTGCTGAAAATCTCACTGAAGAGAGATAGCTGTGGTGAAGGCTTGGCTTGGAACACAGCAGGCAGCCAGTGAGTGCCCATCAGTGCAGGCTGCCACGCACGGCCCCTAACTCGCTGCAGAAACGCCTGTTCACGCACACACTCTTAGATATGCTCTGAATTGCTGCCAGTTGAGGCTCCTTTGAGTTCCTGGGCAGAGAGCTGCATACCCCAGCCTCAAAAAAGCCCCATCCAAAGCAGGTGATAAAGCAGGGATACATCAGGCTCTTCTATGGAGATGAAACTGGCCTCATTCCCGCGCATGCGCTGGCAAATGCGCCGGTTCTGTTTGGCACCACGCTAACAAGGCAGGGGTTGGAGGACTGCACTCTTGGACTTGAGTGTCTAAATTCCACTGTAGCCTTGGCTTCAGAAATGCAAGCTCTTCTGGGCCAAGGTCCTTCTGTGACTCAGTTCAGAGCACATAAAATCGAGAAAATAATTACCTCTCATCACACAGACGTGCTGCAAATCAGTCATGTGAACCACTCTATTGCTCTTTAGATTACTTTTTCATGGTTAGGGTCCACAGCAGAGGGGCAGCTCGTCCAGCAAAACAACTCACCAGTTACTTGAAATAACTGCTGTAGGAATTAATATTCCAGACATCACTGAAAGCCCAGTGCTGGCTCCTTTGAAAATCCCAGCCATGGCTGGAGTTCTCGTTTAAAAACAAATGAAATGGGTAGCAGAGATCTATGAACGCTGCAATTGCACTTGCAGACAGCCTTCTGGATTACCTGCACTCCCAGAATGGTGGGGGCTGGAAGGGCCCTTCAGAGTTCATCCAGCCCAACTCCTGCTAAAGCAGATTCCCCTCGCTCAGGGGCACAGGAACGTGTCCAGGTGGGTTTGGAAACTTCCCGAGCAGGAGCCTCCACACCCTCCCTGGGCAGCCTGGGCCAGGGCTCCCTCACCCACACAGCAAAAGAGTTCCACTTGAACATGCTCTTAACTTGACCCAGGACTCCTGCATCCTACTTTTTACCACCCTTTCCATATTTGCTGCCAGCTTCCTACCACAATTTGTACTCTGACAAATATACTTTCCATCCTCATCACCATTTCTGGGTCACTTTACAGAATAAAGCCCTTGGAAGTGAGAGACCATAATTTTGACCAGTTATAGTCACAACTACTGCTGCACACGTGAACATCTCATGAATTCTCATCTGTCTTCTCTCTCATTGCCAAGGGCAAGGCTAAAGATAGTATTTCATGGCTTAAGTGGCCTTATAAAACGTTCATGAGCAAATTGTAACATATTCTTCTTTCCAAATCACCTTTTGGTTCTTTTAATCAATGCAATAGCATAAAACAAATAAAAAAAACTATTGTCCCAATTCATTTTCAAGCAACATGTTCTGAACCTGTAACCAGCTCCTATCTCTGGGCAGGGCAGCTGGCTTCCTGAGACACAGAGGAAACACCAGCACGCTTCACAGCGCTCTAATACTGAAAGCACTCGGTTGAACATCAGCGAACACAAACCAACAGCAACACCCATTTTCACTTCAAAACAGACTTTTTTTTCCCCTTGGAAAAATGAAAAGAGACCTACAGGAAATTAATACAACAGGGTTGCAAAACTGAAACAAGTGGAAAATTAAGGGCCATAAAGTGTATGAGTTACAAGCAAGGAGGATGCAGGGTGTGAGTCCAAGTCATGCAGCTGTTCATTTTATGATCTTGCTCCTCGGTCAACACAGTAAAATCATAACAACAGGGAGGGATGGCCATGGCACTAGAGATGGAAGACCTGTCACACAGCTCCTTAGAATGACATCCCTCATTGGGTTTTGTTTTAAATGAAAAACTATTATCCTTCCCAGCATTGCAGATATTCCTGCTGGGACAAGGTTCCCGGGCAGCATCATACGTAGTTGGGCAAAACGAGTCGTGAACTTCAGAGACCCTTCTGTCACGTGCCAACAGCTCCTGGCTGAATTCCAGCACCCAGGTTACACCTTCAGAACTGAACAAAGACAGATCTAGCTAAGAGCTATTTAAATCTCAACCTCCAAATTTCAGAGGGAACATCTTTGTGAGTTCTACAGGACAAGGAAATCAACAAACCATTGACACAAGCTGTTATTAAAACCTAAAGTCTCCTCACTGAAAGCTGTTTTCCCTTCACACTTAAAAATTCTGCTTCTTGGCTGTCTGTGTTGTTCTTTGGTCTACCAGCATCATTAAAATAACACATTTTCTTCCAAAGGCAAACCTAACAAAACAGCCAGTTTTGTCCCTTATCCAACCACCTGCATCATTTTGGATTCCAAAATTAGAAAGTCTAGCAAGTTGGGTCTACAGCTTTGACACACAAACTGTTACAGGACATCAGATCCATCCCTTTGAGCACATAAAGCAGCGCTTAACAGATTTCTGCAGCTGCCTGGTCAGCAAAAAACACATGATCTAATCCTGCACAGCAACAGCAGAATGGCAAATGCCGTGCAACTCAGTTGGCAGTAGCACTTCAGAAGAAAACCACCAAATGACTGGTGAGTGTGGTGAGCCTATGCAGTGGCTGACCCCTTCCAGAAACGTTCCTTTCCCCAGTCATCACCATCAGGCTAAAAAAGCCACCCCAAAGCACATGTCAATACTATCATGCATACGTAACGTTCACATCATTCAAGACTGTTGACAAAACTATAGGACTCGACCTAACGTTTCACTCCTGGTACTGCACTCCTTCAGCCAGCAAATGAAAAGAAGCTGAGACAGAGTCATCATCATCATCTAGCCAGTTATCCACAGAATCATACTTTATATACAATTTATTTCACAAGAGAATTTCATTTTATACATAGTATAAAGGGGTAGCCTGATATCACACATATAGTTATTTGACTGTAGTGTTTAAGAACCAATTCCTTACATAGTTCAGTATTAAGTACCATATTCATCAAAACAAAGTGATTTCCTTGGTAAAAAAAAAAACCAAAACCTACATATAAATGGGTGTTTACCTTATGCACAGTGCCAAGAATGTTCTTCTAGCATTGGGATCACAAACCCTGAACCTAAAAGACTCCCCTGTGACTTAAAACTAACTCGTGGTTACGATGCCCTGTGTTGGAGAGAGGTTGATGACTCTATTGAGTTACCTAGCAATGGCACATTCCAGACCGACATCAGCAGCAACAGCTTACTTATGACTTCAGACGAGATTATCTTCCACAGTAACCCAAGTTTTACAAAACACTGGTTTATCCCTAAGGATATATCCTAATGGTATCCCTAAGGAAACAGAAGGATGGCACAGATTGGAATTATCTGGTAACTAATGCTAAATACATCCTTTATTCCTTCCCCACAGGAAACCTTTAAGGACAATCGGAGAGGTTAATGGGGCAGAACTCTCAGAATTTGACTGCAAGGGTACAGGATTCCTCCTCTGCCAAGAGGAAGAAAAATACTATCATATAAATCAGGTTGTAATATTTACAGCAAACAGTGGTGGGAAAGAAAGCATTGGTAATGTAAACACGTTGGAAACGACTTCTTCATGTTCCGTTTTGCAGAGCGGGGCAGTGGATGAAGATCAGCTGATCAGAAACAGATGTCTTCCGAGGAAGAACCACTCCACCATCACAGGATATATGTGGTAGTTGCTGAGCATCGTTAACATGGTTTCTCCCCTCCCTCCCTCCCTTCCCCCCAAAAGTTTCGAGTTCAATAAATAGTAGAAAAATAATCCTTTACTTAAAAATCTGGAGATGCATTGTCCCAGGTTCCAGGCAGCAACCGGCAGAGCAGCAGTAAATTTCCTACGTGCAAAACAAACTGCAGAGGAACCAAGAGCCTTCCCCCTCCCTCCTCCCTGCCTCTATCTGGCACTCTTTTAGTCTTCAGCTGCAGAGATTTTGCTCTTCCAGTTAAGGAAACCAAATCATCTCTGGCTCTTTTCAGCTCACTCTCTCCTCTTAGCTCAGCCTAACAGCCTTTCCAAAGCTTCAGCTGCTGTATAAACTTGTTTCTGGAGATCTAATGTGCCTCTTGCTCCATTTTATTAAATGTTATGGCAGGTCCATTCATCAAGCACATTTCCACTTCAGAGCCAACCTCACATTTATGAGAAGGTAAAACCTATCTGCCTATCAGTTTCCTCAGGCAGTCAGTGGGATCGTTGCTGGGGAAGAGCCCAGCCACCAAGCTGCCCCTGTGCTGCGTGGATCCATCCTTCCCAAGTTCTGCTTCTTTCTTGTCGTTGCCCTTTAGCATTCAGCATCCACAGTGTGCACTGTGACTGCAGCCTGTAAGTGGTGGCTGTGGTGCAGGGTGGGGTGGTGCAGGCGATAGTGGTGGAACTTGTGGCTCAGCAGAGCAGCCGTCTGCGGTGGCGTGTCCAGCTCCAAATCTTCGTCGTGGTTCCCAACGTCGACGCCAGCTGACAGTGGGTCATTGTTGCAGGGAGGGTTTTCGCTGTCTTCCTGGGGACTCATGGTGCTGTAGCCTAGAAAAGAAATTGGCAGGACTAAGAATTCAAATAGAGACTTAAAAGGTCGATATACCCATGGCATTAATTTCACAGAATCAGATACGGACGATGCTTTGCAGGGAATAAACCTATTCAGTTTCCCCCAAGCCCTCACCCTGTGAGTTCATAATGGATTCACAGGATCATAGAATGGTAGGGTTGGAAGGGACCTTTAGAGATCATCCAGTCCAACCCTCCTGCAGAAGCAGGTTCACCTAGATCAGGTCACACAGGAACATGTCCAGGAGGGTCTTGAGGACCTCCAAGGAAGAAGCCTCCACAACCCCTCTGGGCAGCCTGGGCCAGGGCTCCCTCACCCTTACAGGAAAATAGTTTTTTTCTTATATTTAAGTGGAACTTTTTGTGTTCCAGCTTCATCCCATCACTCCTTGTCCTGTTGCTAGCTAGAAAAAAAGTGCTGCCCCAACCTCCTGACATCCACCCTTTAGTTATTTGTAAATGTTAATAAGATCCCCCCTCAGTCTCATCTTCTCCAGACTAAACAGCCCCAGGTCCCGCAGCCTTTCCTCATATGAAAGATGTTCCAGTCCCCTGATCATCTTGGTGGCCCTGTGCTGGCTTCTCTCCAGCAGTTCTCTGTCCCTCTTGAGCTGAGGAGCCCAGAACTGGACACAGGACTCCAGATGAGGCCTCAGCAAAGCAGAGTAGAGGGGGAGAAGAACCTCTCTTCCTTTCCCTGCCACCAGCTTTCTTTTTAAACTTTGGGGATTTAGGGTCTGTACCACCCCAAACAGTAAAAAACAACCATGTAGAACCCTAGAATCCCAGAATGGTGGGGGTCAGAAGGCACGTCTAGAGATCATCCAGTCCAAACCCCTGCTAAAGCAGGTAAACAGTCCAACAGCTTTTTACAGCAGAGCTGCCAGCACGGATTTTAAAATGAAAACATGATCTTTTTGGAGGAGTGGGGTCTTTTGAGATATTACTTGCATTGTTACAAACAGACAAGAACTAGGTGGAATCCACTCCTGCTACTTCTTCCTCCCAAACCACACCTTTCCTAGGAATCGCCAGTTATTGCATCTAGAGGCAGCAAAACTTCTTCACATCATCTTATTCTACTATCATAATTTTTTCAAAGAAGACAGCACTTTTTGCCTGGGAGGGTCTAACTTGCAAAAACCAAGCATATTTTTAGCTGCTGGTGAGCTTTCTAAATGTTTAAAAGCAATCTGTTGAATCCTTGTGGGGAAGGTTTCACACGGCAGGTCCGTTAAAGCAAATGGGACTGACAACAGTGCGCTTACCTCAAGGCTCTCCGCTGGCTAAAACATCTGCTACTGGAGACTGAGAAGTTAAAAAAACCCAGATCAGCTGTCTACATGGGTAGTGAGACCTTGCAGTCACTTGGGATATCCTCAGGAAGTCATGTCACTACAAAGGCAGGCAAGAACTAACCCTTGCAAGGCGAGAGCCTGGCTTCTCAGTGAGGAAGCTGCTTTCTCAGAGATTTTCTGTCCCCTTCCTTTGAAGCAGGTGCTGGTAGTTACAATGACATTTGGGTTTACCACCAAAACCAACTGTTACCACTCAAAACCAGTTTGCAGGACAGCCAAAAGCACCTCAGTATTTCCAAATGCAAAAACACAAATGAAATTTAACGGGAAAATAAAAGAGGAATCTTGCTTTATTATGAGAAATAATCCTGCTCAGAAAACTTTGACCAAGAGCTGATAACCCACTCGTGCTTCTGAGCATCTCAGTCAGGTGTTCAGCTTGAGACACCTAAACCAAGTGTGTTAAAAATACCAGGCTAAGTAGCCAGAGCTGCTTCTCCTTTCCCACAGCCTGGGTCAGGGTTTCTAGCTGGCAGAGAGGATGTGAGGAAGGAGACCTGGCATCTGAAGGAGATGGCATGCAGAAACTAAAAAGAGGGGTGCACAATTTGGAACTAGATGGACAGTCACCCTACTAACCCTGACATATTGACTGGAAAGATAGGAAGGATTTGCTAGGACTCCAAGAAATGGAGCAAAAGGAGCATTAGCCTAAGAAATCGGCCTCAGCACAGGCAATCTGCCCTCAAATCCAGGGTAATTCCTCCTGCAGCAGAATTGCCTCTCAGACATCTGTTCACTCATGTTCCAAGCCTTTGGCCTCCAGATTTCCTGTCCTTCAGCAATTCCATTAGTGCAAGCACTGGTTAATTACTGAAGGGGTGGCTCTGCTGTCAGATACCCAGCCACCATGACATGCAGCTAGAGCTGACCTCCATGGCAGACTGCCTTGTCTTACCCTGCTCTTCATTTACATTAAGCCTCCTCGTGAGACAGCAGCATTACATCCTTCTAACAGCTTTCAAGACTTAAGAAGACTTAAGTCTTCTTAGAGGGACAGATCAAAATTCCCTGAACCTCAGCAGGGTTGAAGTGTGTATGTGTGGCCAACAACTGTGGCTGAACAACCGTTCACTGCTCCACACAGACACAGCTCATCTGCTCCTTGTCCTTCCTGCAGTGACCCAACGGACTGAATGTGCAATAAATGTGGAGAAGGTCTCTACACTTCACCCTCCAAATGCAGGTGTCCAGCACATGGCTGGTCATCATGGAGAAGAGAAGGCTGAGGGGAGACATGACCACTCTCTACAATTGCCTGAAAGGACGCGGTGGTGAGGTGGAGGTCAGCCTCTTCTCCCAAGCAACAAGCGATAGGACAAGAGGAAATAGCCTCAAGTTGCACCAGGAAAGGTTTAGGTCAGAGATGAGGTAGAACCTTCTCCCATTAGAGGATTGTCAGCCCCTGTGCCAGGCTGCCCAGGGAGCTGGGGGAGTGTCCACCCCTGGAGGGATCCCAAAGCCGTGGAGCTGAGGGCCAGGCGTTAGTGTTGGGCTGGGCAGTGTGAAGGGAGGGCTGGGACTGCAGCAGCTTTTCCAACCAAAACCATTCTGTGGTTCTATGACTTTATGTTGCTAGAATTTGATGAGATGTGCATGTCATGGCAAAGCACAGAGCAGTAGAGGTGCTGGCTTGATTGCGAGAGACTTGCTTTCTCCTGTTAGGCAGGAGAGGTCCATTATCTCAACTGAACACCCGGATTGTTAGGGCTGGTGGTGGAGGAGAGTGTGGTACAGGTAGGACCATTCTGTCAATCTGAATGCTGTCACCAGAGGAGGTGGCAGACCCCAAACCCAGACAGGAGAAGCACAGGTTTTAGTCACTGCTCTTCTTCAGCACTGACACAACCCACTCCATCACTGCACAGAACCCTCGGCTGAAGGACATCCAAACCCTTCACCGTAAAGCAACAAGGAGCAACGGCTTCAGTTTAGTTTTGGCAGCCTTGCCAATAACACCTGGAGGAAATACAATGATTGACTTGGGGCCAGGACAGTGCTCCAAGGCCTTACCGTGGTCGCTCTCGGTCCCTGAGCGGCCCCAGTAGCGGCGCCGGCGCTCGGGGCTGTGTGCGTGCCGCTCGATCACCGCCGCTATGAACCGCGTGTTGCTGACTGCGGAGACAAACACACACAGTTGCCTTCAGACAATGTGCTGCTGCTCAGCTGCATCAAGGGCACACACTGGGCACAGGGCAGCAGTGGGGCTGTCTGCAAACTGTTCCTTCTCAAATGCTACTTCTCTTAATGCAACTCGAGCAGTAGAGAGGAGGGGTAAAGAGGTGGTGTTTAAATCCTGAACACAGCAAGAGCCAGTGGAACTCCACCTCATCTGCTGAGGGAATTGCTGTGCCAATGCTACAGAACCTGTGCCAGCACTGAAAGCAGACTCTAAATGAAACAAGAAAGGACGTGGAGAGGCAGCAGATGCAAGCCATGAAACTCAGATATGCTTAAGAAACACAGACACTGCTGTGTTCTAGTGAGGGCCCAGAGGCAGGGACCTAGTCTGACTCTGGAGCTCTCCCCAAGTTTAAGTGCATGACAGTAACACCAGTGCCATTTTTATTGACTGGCAAAGAGGTGCCAGCATCCCAAATCAAGGTCAATACGCTTTACCACCACATTTGTTGAATATCCATGCCAGATCTGCTCTCCGCTTTCCAAGACTGGACACAGGTAGGAGCTTTTCCATACTCTGTGCTGTCACAATTGCCATTTTTAAGCTGATCAGAGCTATTTCTGGCAGTGGTTGTGATGTGGGGGTGGGAGGTGTAAGAGACAAACCTCCTCCAGACACAGTTGAGATCAGCCTATTAAAAGATGTTATTTTTCAGCGTGAGACTGAACATGCACTAGAGGCTGTGGTTTCAGTTAAAACATTGCTCTGTCATTTTCTACTGCCTAATGTATTTTTAATTCCAGCATATTAAGAAAACAAGAAGGCTCATTGAGCATATTTTTTTTGCCCCAGCAAAGTGACTTGGTACTTACTGATCCCTCTGTCTTCATGGCTGTCATCGTCCCTCTCGTCCCGATCGTTCTCCAGGTTCGACATCCTCACTGACATTTCTACACACCATTGCAAACAGACAAATGCAGCTGTTACACAGACAAATTTGGGGTCATCTTACTTATCAGTCTGGTAATGGAGTGGAAGCACTTAGTGTGAGCTGTGTGAAGGGATGCAGGCTGAGCTCGGTGGGCTTTTGTTCCAAGCTAGGTGAGGCTGGGGATGTGTGGAAAACGATACACACCTCACGTCCCCCTGAAAGGAACAGGCCTTCAAGTTTTGAACTGATTCAAAACAGAACTAGGATATTATAAAATAGCCAATTAGCCCTGATCACTGTTCTCACCTCTGTTATCTTGCTACCAGTATCCTTCCTTCCAGACACAGTTTTGTCTCTCAGACTTCACTGGCTTTCTCTATGTATAGCTCTCCCAGGAGCATCACATGGACGAGCAGCAACACAAAAAGACACGTCCCAAACAGCCCAAGCAGCAAGAGTGTGAAAACTGTCACACTCCCAAAAGCACTCCTCTCATGCAGGAATGAACATGTGACTCGTGTGCTATGGTAAGGTCCAGAAAGCTGTGAGGCTGTGCTTCTCGGTCCAGCTCCAGAGACTGTGCCAAGAAGGGCACGAAGAGCTTTTTGGGTAGCCCCTCCTCGGGCAGCAGCAGCTCTGGCTGCACCCAGGAGAGGGCAGCAACGCACAAGCACCCTGGAAGAGACCTGACTTCCAGAACCCTTGGAAAAAGGGAGCTAAACCAGGGTGAAGCACTCAAACAAAACCAAGGAAAGAGGGTTGGGGTTTCTTATTTCTTGCCTAGTTATGTGTGTTTTGTTCTGTTTTAATTCCGATCTTACTGTTTCTCTCTCAAGAGTGATGAGCTCACCCTGGGCAGCCAAAGGTGACATGTGCTGGTGGCTCCTGCGGTGGATCTGGTGGCGATAGGCGTAGACTGCCAGCACAAGCACCATGATGCAGCCCATGATGCCTCCAGCCACTGGCCCCACCGGTGCACTTTTGATCATGTTCAGAGTGATCACCTCATCTCCTAAATCAAAAGGGACAAAACAGAGGGAAGAAAAAAAAGCCAATCAAACAAAACGTCATCTCATAAATCTGCAGAAAAGTTTAAATCAATGTCTCTGAAGAGGAGAGGAGTTCTTGAAGGCTTTCTAGGTGCCTGACTGTGCACACATGGGACAGCACAGTTGAAATAGAAGAAACTGAGAGGGGGAACATCTTAAAGACAGTATTGTATAGCTACACATCAATAGATTCTACGATATAACACCCACAACGTACCTGATGATACTTCTGTGTTGTCTGATGCATCACTTTGGCTAATTTATCACTAGCACAGGAGATAAACATGTTAAGTGAAGCATGCTTTGACACTGAACGTGTATGTTATTGAACACCAACAGGCAAATGTAGCATCTGTTCAGAAAGGCAGAGTTACCTATTGCTCCCAAGTCATCCACGTAGGGGCTCTTGGCTCCCACAATGCCACCAAAGCATTCCTTCTGAGGAGCACAGTAGGACTTATCCAGGTGGGTCTTCCCATCGCTGTCCACCATACACCACTCGCAGTCCAACACACCAAAGCAATCCCTACAGATTAAAAAAGAAGGGAGACCGGGTTTCCTTTCAAGTGCCACACATCTCATTTGGCAGAGCTCTGGCTGTTTGAGAGTTGTGAGGCAGATAGAAGCCAAAATCATTCATAAACCCCCACCTATGAAATATCTGGCCACAAAAAACCCTTTTAATTAAAACGCTCAAGTCCCATGAGGGAAGTTACACAGGGAAGCTGCACCTCCAGCATGCATCTTCCATGCCAGTTTGCTTTGGTTTTCTCCTCTACCACTCAGCCTGAGCAAAGGGAGGACTTCCTACTTGTAACTCCTCCAGTAAGAAGTTTCTTTGCACGGTGAAGTCTGACTATAGCTCCTACTTTTTCCTGCAAGTCCTTTGGAAGATGGAAGAAACGATTTGGCAAGTCTGGTCAGAGCACAGTCTGTTCTAGCAACCTCATTTCCCTGGAGACCGACTGCTCAATGCAAGTGAAAAATAAGCTCTCAAGCTTCTCTATACAATGCCAGGAGTAGAACAGAGAAGCAGGAAACTAGAAGCTGAGAGCCAGCTACCATGTGTGACCTGCTCCCCAGTCACCCCATCAAGGTACTGCCTGCTTTCCATGGACACTTTGGTCCACACGTTTCTCTGGAAGGCAGACAAACATAGCACCACTCTCGATTTTGCTAAAAGGAACAATTTCTTGCCCTTTGAGAAGCAAATCTTCCACTTGCACACCCCTCAGTTCTCTGAGTCTCCAAGTGTGATGGAAAAGTCATTCCTGTTGTCATGTGACTCAAGTGGGAACAGCGAACTCATCTCTGCCTGCACTGCAGCATCAGGCCATCAGTGCTGCGTGTGTGCCAGCCCTCCTCCTGGCATCATACTTTCCTTCTCTCCTTTTACCTTAAAAGGTGTAGTGGGGAGCTATTTTCACATTGTTAGTTAGAGACCAGGGCAGGTTTGGAGGGATGGGGGAGGTCACTTTACCCGCTCTCAGTCCTCTGGTTGCACTGGGTGTTGATGCACTGTGGGAGAGCGTCCTGCAGGTTGGGGTCGATGGCCGTGAATGTCATCGGCTCCTGATGAACCTCACAGCTCGGATTCCTGCAGCAGGGCAAAGAGGAAAGCCTTGCATTGTAAAAGGAGAACAATCAATTAAAGAACATCATTTTTACCCACTGCATATCATCTGCTTCATTATAGTAGAAACCCTGCCTGTATATTCCATCCTGTACTACCCATGAGGCAGTGCCAACAAGCAAGTACATCTCTGAGTTAACTCCCAGCATGTGCTGCTCTGGCAAGGAGGCTCCTCTCACCTGCTCTCAGCGTTGGTCAGGTTGCCAGTACATTCATTTACCTCCAGAGGACACTCACAAGGGCACTCACACTCGTTCTGTTCCATTCTGCAGGGGCAGAACACATGCAGAGAAAATCACATCAGACACTGCACCGTGGTTTTAACCCCATGGCACAGCTCTGTGACAGCAGCTCACGGGGGAAGGCTGCTCAGGAACCTGCCTCCTTTCCCCAGGAACACAGAGATTGGTCTGTTCTGCACTGGGACAGCAGTCAGTGCAGTAACAAAGCCTCTCTGATCCATTAGCCACCCCCTGAAACCTTGGACAATTCTCAGATCTAGATCACAGAATGGTTTTGGTTGGAAAAGCCCTTGAAGCTCCTGCAGTCCCAGTTCTCCCCTCACCCTGCCCAGCCCAACACTAACCCCTGGCCCTCAGCACCTCAGCTCCACGGCTGTGGGATCCCTCCAGGGCTGGGCACTCCCCCAGTTCCCTGGGCAGCCTGGCACAGGGGCTGACACCCCTCTCAGGGAAAAAGACACAAAGATCATTCTTTACGGTGCCACAAACATGTGATGATGCTGGTGTAGGCAAAATCTCCTGCAAGCAACAGGATCCCCTTGATGAAAAACTACATTACTCCACATAAAATCAGGAGTGTTGCTTTTCCAGAGCCACAGGGCCTGATCCACAGACAATTGCCCCTGAGAAACCAAATCTGCCATGGTCTTTTAACATTACCTACCCAAATGTTTCAAGAACACTCTACCCTGTGTTGTAATACACTGACAACACAGCAAAGGATTATGCAAAGTCACAAATAAGCACAGGTGAAGTAATTCATTTTCCCTTTGGTTTTGCACTGCATGTTTTCATTTAGCTTCTCACAGAAACATGTTTTTAAAAAGCCTGAATTAGGAAAGGGGGAAGAATAAAGGCTTGGTCCAGCCCACTCATTTCTCCTCTCCTGCTCACCTGTGGCAGTTGAGGCAGAGCCTGTCTACCATGCTGCAGGCACAGAAAGCAAGGGAGTCACAGGTCTCGTTGACGATGCCCACGAAGGCGTTGGTACCCGGGATCCTCGTCAGCCTGTATTTGGAGCAGTGGCTGCCATGCACAAGGTTTGTCAGATCACCCTGGGGAAAGAAAGCATGTCCATGGAGGAGTAAGAAACCCATTGTTTTAGGGATCTGAATACTTTTCACCCTTCTAGGGAAACCTACAGAGCTGAAGGGAATGCTAATGCATGGGAGTGCTGGCCTCCCAGATAAGAGGCCAGTCCAACTGTTCATCAGCCTGGTGAGTTTTGCTTCCAGGCTGCTTCTGGGTGAAAAGACTTTGCTGAAGATAGGAAAAACTATGAGGCTCCAATCCGATGTGGAGGCACCATCATGGCTTGTTGGAACCTTCCTGGCACAAGCACTGTAAAATGACACAGGGCAGCACTGCACTGCTGAGATCTGTTTGGGAGGCAGACTCATTCCCTGTTCCCATTTGCATGCCACAACCTTACATTCTTACTCTGTCCTTTACAATTTCCTTTATGGTAACACACTCTCTATTTTACATTTCAAGTGTGGGGAAAGTGTTGAAGCCTACCTGACATAAATCACTGTATTCTGACTTAACTGGCAAATACTTCTGACACTCGCTTCCCTCCTTCTCCTCCCAGTAACAACTGAAAGGCATTACTGAAAGAGCAGTTTCTCCCACAGAGCTTAATATCTGAACCATTGCGCAGTCATCCTGCAAGAGTGGCTCTTTGACACTGCCATTGCCACTCACAGCACAAGGAGAGGTGACAGCCCCTGACTTAGACTTCTCACACAAGAGGAAGGCCTCAGAGCCTTCAAGTCTCCAAGGACTGCAATTTGACAAAGGATACTCTGAACGTTCGTGTTCACTGCACTGGTAAATGCATTCATTGGGAGATCTAACTAAAAGGTAAGTTATCAGAGATTTTCACTGCCTTGTGTCACTGGTCAGAACTGGAAGACAGAAGTCAGGTCATAGGATCCAAAGCCAAAAAATCCACTGCCCCTAGAAAGCCCTCACCTAACGAGAGAGAACTGCTCTTATCTTCACCAGGCTGGATGAGGCCTCACAGACATCAACCACAGCTGGCCAGGGATCACATCCACAGTCCCTCCTATGTCCAGTGGCAACTGGTGCAAGCCCAGCCCGCTGTGGCCAATCCCCACAGAGGGTTGGCTTCCAGCCTTATCTGCTGATCCTGCCAGGATCTGCATCTCCACCCAGAGAAACCCAACCCAACCCAACCCTACCAAAGTACATTCAAAAGCAAAACAAAATGGAAAGACACACACTCACCACTAAGCTGGTGTTGAATTTATAGAACCTCTGAACTGTTCTATCACTGAAGCTGTTGCAGAGGTTTTTCTTGACGAAGTTCGGGTGGTTCAGGATGTCATTTGCCACTAGAGGCTCCTAAAGTGAATAAAGGCAGCATTTGATGCCTTAGAAAGCAGACACAGCAGCTTCTCTAGAGGGCCTTGCCACCTCAGAAATAAGCCAAGAGAAGAGGGGTCAGACCTTGTGGGTAATGTGCTGCTGCTCCACTGGCGCGTGTCCTTTGGGATCGATGAGGGTTGGGTGTGCCACGAGGTACCCTCTGTCCTCCATGATGAAGCACCTGCCCACGACAAACAATCTCATCTTAGATTTACACCTGGAGGAAGAATTTTTCAAGGCTTCCATTTAATAAAAACAGGGCCATTAAATTAACTGCAGCGTTGTCTTTAAAGGAGATATTGGGTATTTCCCTGAAGCTTTCAGATGTGGCAACTTGTTCCAGCAAACCTGGACCATCAAGGACTTGGGAATGGAACTGATTAGAAACAGAAAGGAAAAGTGATCAGTGCAAATGTCTTGGGAAAAGTGATCAGCGCATTGTCTTGGGAAAACTGATGAGTGCATTGTCTTGTCTGATCGGGGAAGATCCACAAATCAATGAAGCATAATGAACTTGGAAAGCTTTATCAGCTTATTAATCTACTGTGTTACTAATTAAACAGAGATTTCACCCTCTCCTTTAACGACCTCTCACTTCAGAATTCAATTTCAAGGGGGAGATAAATTGCTCCTGTTCCGCTCTCTGCCTTTCCTTTTCTTTCCAGCTCTTTTCCATGAGGTTCCCGTGTGATATCTGTGTATCTGGTGATCACACAGGATGTGGGATCTGTGTCCCATTGCAGTGTGCCCCAGGGGTATAACGTGCCAGGGGAGTTTAACCTGGTGAGGGAAGGCAGGGGGTTGGTGGCACCAGGGAGAGCAAGGGAGATGGGAGGAGGATAATGCAACTGTACAAGGCTCTCAAAGGGCTCAGCAGGGCAGCAGCACCCTGGGCGGGGGGGGGAAGGGGGGTGGGCTTTAAAAGCTGCAGTTCCCAGAGTAGTCTGTTCTGCAAATCCCTGCCTGCTTTGCAGAGAGGCACAGAGCAGGCAGCACCTACAGCCATCAGCAGGGAAGAAGTGTACCCTTCAGGTACACAAGCAGCCACCCAAACTTTCAGCTAGGCTTTTCTTTCTTCCTGCCTCAAGCTGTTTGGGTTCTGCATTACAAAATCATGTTGTGCCACTGCATTTTCTTTGATTTCCTGAAGGTGCTATAGGAAACAGGAGAAGAAGCAGGCTTGCGATTACTCCAGAATGCCTGCAGAGAGAAAAAGCTTAAAGATCCATTGAAACAATCCCAGTGCCTGCTATAAGGTTGGAATAGCTGTCTCTGGGTACCTGTGTGCATTCACACAGGCTGTAAAGCATCAGATCCAGCTTCTACCTTAGAATGGTCTAAGGAAGCATTTAACAATATGCTTGGAATTCCTTATTTAGGGAATGCAGAAAGAACGTCAGACATCCAACCCCACTGATTATTAACAGCTTTTAACAGAGGGGGAGAAAGGAAGGAACACCAAACCAGAAAACCTGATTGGGTTTTTTTTTAATAGACCATAAAATATATGAAAAACTATTCTAACCAAGCCAGAAACAAATTGGGAGGATGACAGAAAACCCCTTCCCTTCCCAAAATTAAGGTTTAAAAACAAACAAACAAACAACAACAATGCCCAGACCATGTCATCGAGTTACTCTAGATCCAAAGCAGAGTCTGTCTACCACTGCCCCCCTCTCCAGTGAGTTTCCAAAGAGGGTAAAGAGGAACAGCTAAGATAGACACATCATGAAGTGAGATGAAATCAGACTTCCTCTGATTAGTGCTGTGCTGTGTATTTCTGAGGGGAATGTAACAGAAGTATGTTTTAATAACCATAGTTAAATGATGAGAGAGAATACATGGTCATTACATGCTCCAAGTCACTAAACAGGTGAAATGAAAACAGAAGAGAATGGAAAGCATGTTCCCTTAACAAAGGAATGGGGTTTTGCCCAGAATTTCAGTGAAGTCTAAATAGACTTAAGACAATGCAATCAGTTATCTGCCATCTTTGTGCTCCTGCACACTGTTAACTGGTGGCAGTCTGGCCTCCAGTGCAAACAAGTCTACATCAGCTTTGAAAAGAACAAGCACAAAATTTGGTGGAAATGAGAAAACACATGTTGAAAGCAAGAGAATCCTAAACTAAGGTACATCGGGAAGTACCTCTGGCTCATCTGATCAGAGAAGAAAAGGAGAAGGTTTTAGCCCACTCACCGTATTTTGTTTCCTCCGTCTTGGTTGCAGACTGGCAGCAGGTCCATGAGAACCTTGTAGAAGTATCTCAGGGTGAAGTCAATGCCCATTACTGCCACTGAATGTCCTGAAGACATTTGTGCACTGTAAAGAGGGGAGGAGACAAAAGGAAAAAAAGGCTTTGATGGCTGTATTAATTATTAATATTCAAATTACTCAGTTCCCTACTTGAAAAGGAGACTGACTGGCCTGGCAATGCAACCAGCTCAAATCCACACTCAGGTCATCCTACTTGTGCTTAAATGGCTGGAAATGGAGAGAATAATGTTTTAACAGCATTAGTTATTCGCTGCAGATCCTGAAGTTTCTTCACTTCAATTGCACCTCGTATAACCAGCACATGGAGGAGACAGGAGGAAGCCCAGGACCAGATCACATCCAGCAGCCAACTCTTCTCCCCATGGGCTATTATCTTCACAAAAAGCTCTTACACAGACTCTTCCCATCTACAGGTATTTCATATTTATCAACATAAATTAGGATTAGAACTTCCCCACCTGCACAAAAGAAACCCCACAGCTCCTGCATTTTTAGAGCCTGAATCCCCACTGCCTTGGAGGGGTGGAGTTACACCACTCCTCTGTGCTCAGCCCCCAGCGTTAGGACCTGGATAAGAAGCTGCCAGAGACATTTTGCTAAGCTAAGTCCCAAAAACTGTAGGAATGATGATGAATTTCAGCCACAAAAAAAATAAAAAAGCAGCTGGGCAAGGTACAGCCATGAAGAAGGTCACCTTGCACCAGGCAAAGTGGTGTGTAGGTGCTGGTTAACGAACACCATGTTAAATGCTTCCCAATCACATCCCACTAACAGGTTGGTTTGTCTGTGCTGGCTGGAAGGAAAGAGGAGCCATCCGTGTTAACCTGGCACTGCCTCTGGAGTGCCCAGTGACACTTCCAACCATATCACATTCAGTCTCTTTCCCTGGTGTAGGGGAACTATAAGCCCAATGTTTAGGGGAAGGGCAGAAGCTGTATTGCAGTATCTCCCCCACACTGAACATGCACTTGTGTGCCTATTTTTACACAGCAGTTTGGGAATACACACAGTTGCCTTAGCAACCAGTACATCAAAGACTGACAGAATAGGCTCAGGCTGATGTCTGGAAGGGTGTTTTCTTATAGCTCCATAAAGGTGAAAAAGTGCTAACTTTCATTTAGTCACATCGTTGGAGCTCTCCTCACCATCAGTGAAGCAATTGCAAGATCTCTCCTGGCAGGAGCACAGCTTTCATGTTGGACTGATACCATTGGGATGCTGAAAGCGACAAATAGGAACTCTCTTCTATTTATGCTGTTATTTTCCCAAATATTCCTGTCCTAGCAAATTCCCAGCTTCCCCTCAGGTAAAACATCCAGATACTCAAGACCTCCTGAGTCAATAGACTTGAGCTGAGGTGCAAATCCCTGCTGGGAAGCTGGGCATCAGAGCAGCGAGGTTGTGGAACAACAGCCTTCTGATATGGTAACAGAGGGAGAGAATTGGTATTTCTTATGGCAGGTTATGACAGTAACTATATTATGTGGTGATGTGCAGTAGCCTGAGGCTACTGAGCAGTCTCTGCCACTCCTCCACTTCCAACACCCATGTTCTCTCAGTTTGCTTCCTGCAGCATTGAGGTGGCACAGCCACACCAAGTAACCTCTCACCCACAAAAGGCATAGGAGCATCAGCTCATCCTTACATCTCAGCATGTGCTGTTTCACACATACCCCTTGTTCTGATGACAAAGGAGACACCTTTTACTTGCTACTTTGCAAAATTTCCTTCTTTAAATAGTTTTCTCTCTGAAGACAGGAATCAAAATGTTTATAGAAAAGGAGATATTGAATGGCACAGCTAGACTATACAAAGCTGAGGCTGCTGGCCTCAAACCCAACTCTGTTGGCTGGGCTGAAGTTTGCTTTTTTTTTACAGAGGTGCAGCGAAGATGTTGTCAAATCTAATTTGTAGATTTATAAATACAGATTAGGAAAAACCTGCATTTGACTTAATGTTACCCATTCCGTGGAGAAGAAATGGGAAGAAAGGATGACAGTGAAGCAGCACAGATACATTTAACTGTGTTGTGACAAGGCACCAAGCGATGAAGTTACTGCTCTGTCCTAATAAACAAAAAGCTATCAGGAACGCTGTAAATACTTTAGCTTCATTTTTAAGCATTAAACCCTTCTTGGTTCACCGATGCAAGCTGTGTTAAGTCTCTTCTTAGACAAATCTTCTGTTCCCAGCCTCCAAAAGAGAAATGAGATACACATAAAATGGGAATGAGACACAAGCGCCAGCTCCAGACAAATGCTGTTATTGAAATCCACACAGCAGTTTCCAATGTCAGTATGTCTATTAGCTCCTCTGATTCCTCCCCCATTGCTTTGGGTTTCTTTTTAACTAAGACCTCTTTTGGGGATTATAACTGCATGTGACTCTAAGCTTTAGAGGTCATATTTACCCAGGAATCACGCTCACATCTGCCAAACTATTCTTTAATCGTGTTCTAATAAGCCACATGAGCTTTCAGCTCTGAAAGCTAACCAAACCATCTCTCACTAGATAGAAATCAGAATTTTTATTGATTGCACTTCTCTTCTTACCAAAGTGCTTATTTCCCTTCAGTAAATTCCTCTGTGAGAAGCACCACGCAGGCATCAGGCCTGAGAATGCTCCTGCCAAAAAAGACCGGCAGATGTCCTGTGGTGGAAAATCCCAAACACAGCTGAGATGTGTCTGAGAAGAGTAGAAAAGCAGTGACCTGTATTTACCAAGCACAATGTTAGAAGTCACCTTTGTACTGGTGGGCTATCAGATGGAGCATATGCAGAGGGCACACGGGCGGTAAAAGTCTCAGAAGAGGCTCTGTGTAAAAACAGAGCCACTCCTGTTGCTGAAACCTGGAGGAGGTTATGCTGGAGAGGTTATGCTAGAAAGGTTTAGTACATGTTCTGTAAACTGACCTCCTTCAAACACTCTAGATCTCAAACCAAACCTCAGCCTTAGGCTAGGGGCCTGGGTAGGAGCAAGCTGAAAGAAGAAGTCTGGTCCTTGAGGAAAGGGACATTCCTGTACTGACAAGATGTTCCCAGAGAGACTGACTCCACTTCTCCTGGTACTGACATTAACTGTGTTAACATATGGTTATGATGGTCCTTCATTTCTCTGTGGAGGTTTGATTCCAAAGGCACAGGGCATTGTTTCTCCTCTGATTTGTTCCCTGCAATCTTGTAAAGGCAGCTAAAGGTTTACAGGCTTCACCTCAAGTTGTTCTTCCTCCAGAAAGGAAGTTTTTCTTCCTCCTCCTGTCCAGGAGAGCTGAGTTTAAACAGGTCAGGTGAGGAGCTCTCCCAGGAACTTGAGTATGGACAAAGCTTTAAGTAAAACCATCTCATGGTGTGACCCTCCAACTGCAGTCAGGTAGATCTGATTTCACCTCTTGTTCCCTTCCAAACATCACTCTGGTATATCCAACTTCAGAAGCATCAGTGTGAGTAATTGAAGGAAAATTAAGAAACAGCTGCCTCAGTGAAAAAGTATTTGATTAGCAGCAGAGAAGGAGCAGGTCCCAAACTGTCTAATACAAGTGATCTCCCTCCTCCTCTGAGGTCCTTGTCCTGCTTACATAACGTCTCATCCAGGAGCACGTTCTCACCAATCAATCTCTTTCTCTGTGTAGTGTTATTATTCTCCTATCAATAAAGCTACAGAATATAAACCAATTCTTATAACATGGATTTTCTTCCCAGTGTTTCAATGTACTCTTTCCACTCAATCTACATAAGGTTCTAATATATTTAATTAAAACCACTTTAAAGCCAGGTTTGGTTTTCAGTTCTTGAACCTGTAGGAGTTGCTCAATACATTTCTCTCTTACCTAAAGCACATTCTTGATAAATGAGATTGTTCTTGCTTGACACAAACCTCAACACATGATTTACCTGGAAGAATGGACGGTGTGACTGATGGTAACGACATAGCCAGCCCCTCCAACGTCTAAGTAGGGGCCAGTAAAGGTGATCAGTCCTGGATTAGCCACTGCATGCAAGTACCTAAGTGCAGCCAAAAGAAACGCTCATCATTAGTGACAAAGGGTTACTGTAAACTTTGAGAGGGTATCACTGATTATGCAGCAACACACAAAAGTTGAATCTGGGAACAATGTGCTACCAAAGTATCATTTCTTGATATTAAACAAGTACCTAAGTATGATCAGGACCCAGACCTAAACCAGACTTGCTCAAGAAATGCTTCCTCAGCACACAGCACTGCATTAAAACCAGCTCAGTTTACTTCTGTGAGCTACATGTTTAGTGCCATTGCAGACATTTTCCCCAGAACGAGTGACTTCATGTCAGTGGAGACTCAAGCTCCCAAGCAAACACTGGCAATACCATTCTGCTGCAAACACAGGAGAGAGGACGTCCTCATAGGCAGAATTCCCTCATGAAGGTTTTGGAATGTCAGAAACTGCTTACAAATTGCAATCCCTGTGAAAACTTGAGCCCCAGTCATGTCAGGTATCTTCCTACTGTCATAAGCAAGGTTCTAGAACATTCCAAGTGCTGCAAAAACTTTTGTTCATGAAAAATCTATTACTTTGCCTTTCCACCACCCCAGTATATCAACTCAGGAGTCTGGACTGTGTTGTGCTAATGACTGAACTCTACTTTATGACTAGTGCTTTGCTTGCATCTTCTTTCCAGAACGTTGTCATTTGGCTTTCCCATGAAAAACAAGACTCTGTGACATGCTGCGTACGGAGGCTCTTTCAAACCCAAGGCTTGAAGGAATCAGAGACATGTAAAAGCAAAAAAATAACCCTCAACCAAAAAAAAAAACCCTCCCAAAACCCTTAGGGAGGGGTTCTGCAAGCAGAGTGCTTGTAAAACAGAAACAAGGAATTGCATTCAGTTCTTTTACAGTCTGAATGCACTTTGCTGGTCTCACTGCAAAAAAACAATCCCGAAATTCCATCATCTAATCTGTCAGCAGAAACATGAACAACAACAAAAAAGAAGACAAGCCAATCAGTAGCTGTGGTAATGATCTTTTTTTTTGGTTTTGTCAAGAAAAACAAGGGTGAGGAGAGCTACACAGCATGGCCACAGCCAGCAGCAATTCAGGGCCCTCCTGCTACAGTTGGAAGGTTGGGACCTGGCGCTGGCTCTTGCCTTTCTCGGCGTCACAGCCCGGCAGCACCTGGCTGGCTCCTTTCAACAAAGCCCACACATCAAAACACTCTCCAGAGCTCTCTCAATGTCTCAGTAATGTACACAAATATTTTCCCAAGTCAGATGCTAGTGCATAATTAACAGATGCACAGTCCAGCCAGCAAATTCCTACTTTATATTCACAAGGAAACCCGCTGTAAACAAACAAAAAGGATGAAGATATGAACAACCAAAAATGGCACAAGGAGCTGAAAACACTCACAAAGCAGCTAATCCCTAAAGGAGATGCTCATTTTCTGAATATTTATATTCCCATCTGCCGTAGCAGGGATAGGAAACAGAAATCATCAGCTAAAATTAGAAGCAGTGAAGGTTTTAAGCAGTGGCATTTTACCCAGGATGAACACATTCCTAGTTAAATAGTTTATTAGTCGCTCATAAAAAACAACCCCAGGCGATGAAATCGATACCAAATATTTTCCCTTATTGCCCTCCTGAAGATTATCCCCAAGCTTTGATTCAGGGGACCCTGAAAACTCACCATTGTCTCCTGGTGGGATCAAATGCTTTGTCCATGAGGGAACCGGGGTAAATTCGGAGCACCCCATTGGGGGTTGCTATGTAACGGCGCACAATGGAACTGTTCAGGCTACTCATTTCCATTTGTGTCATCCATTCATCTGTGACGTGACTGGTAGCCATCACTTCATTTCTGACAGAGAACTGCAAAACAAAGGCAGGGCCTAGCAGGGTTCCGCTAAGACTCGCATGGAAAGAGAATAAGCTGCTCGCAGGGTTTCCCGAGGAGCCACTCGAGATCATCTAAACTCAATTACTTGCTTCAAGTCTTCTCACACCAGATGGATCTGGTACATTCCAAGCCAAGGGAAAGCTTGTGATAATGAAATATTGTTGTCATTATCTCTGAAGCTTTTAGTTTGCACTTTGACTTTGTGTTAATATAAATACTGCTCCTCCTGCATGTTAAATGGAAATTTCTCACTCACACGCCTAAAGAATACAAAGATCTTTCCACTAAGGATATACTGGTGCTTTAATTTCAACAGCTGCTTATCAACTTTTTCCCCACTACCTTGGAGAGGAAGTCCTCTCCCTCTTCTGGGTCTTCAAGACCATGGTCATCTCCCCAGCTACAGGAACATCACTCCAAATCACCACACTCTGTAACCTTATGAGCATCAGGAGATGAACGTTCCAGCTACTCCCCTCCCAGATGAAAGTGTGGGATGTAAGGAAGGCAGGTCCCCTGGGGCTGGGGCAGATCAGTCAGCAGAAAGGACATACCTTGAGGCCTGGGTTGGCGATGAGGCGTGTGTTGTCACTGAGGTACGCCGTGTAATGCTCCACCATCCGCTTTGTCTCAGGCTGGCTCAGGTGTTCATATGGAGAGGAGAAGCTGCCTGCAGACAGCATCACTGTAGGGCTTTCTGCAAACAGCAGAACACAGGAAAGTTGAAGACAATTAATGACAAGTTACTCTGATCTCTGTGACCATTTTGGTAGATCCCAGTGCCCTCACTCTCAAAGTCTAAACAGTTTCTGAACTCTACAAAAGATTACAGAAGCTGTTTTCCCCTAAGAAGAGATCTTGTGCTAAAGAAGAAGAAACTAACTATTAACTAGAAGAAATTAACAAATTCATCTTTAGGGTTGACAGAACAGAGGAACATGTAAAGGAGCACTTTCAATCACAGATAAAGAACAAATAGAGAACCATGGGTCAGAAATGGGAGCTTATCTATACAAGTGTAGCTGTCTGGGGTGACTTTCAGAACAGACCAGAAAGTAAACTTCCATTGTGCAGAAACTGCAACAATAGACAGCTTTTCCTTTTTAAAAAAAGACAATTAGGATGATGCAGGGCTTAAGGATGAGAAGAATGGCTTTTCTGAATGTCTGACCCATGGAACCTGATTTTCCCCTTTGTAATGGTCTCCAGAAGAAAAATCTCACTGGAGTATGTGAAGCATTCTGCTTTTATTTCACATTCCTCTAAAACACATCACCACACATCCAGCAACCATATGTACTGCAGTCATCACTTGTGAACTTCTATTACAGTCCTTCATCTGCTTCCTAGACCAGATATGTGACTGCATTTCACTATGCATGAAGTTTTTTCACTTGTCAGCTTAGAACTGCCTTTTTTTTTTTTAAATATCTTCCATTTATATCTTGTATATAAGATAACCAAGACTAGGCACCACATGAAAGAAAGAAAAAAACCCTGTATCTGAAACAATTGACAAAGCAATTTCCATTGGTGTGTCAAGTTCCTCCACAACTCCTCCAACCTAATCACACTTAGCTATATTGCAATGCCACAAACAGCTAAGAAAATATCACAACTGTGCTGTTAATCCACTATGAGACCTTCAAACCTTGCTACAAACAGAAACACTGAATTCAAAACATCTTGTAACACAGATTTTAGCACAACCTCCAAGATTTATAAATGTGAAGGCTTGCAACTTACGATGCTCATATGAAACCCTCTCTATGCTCTTTGAATCATACAATCATAGAATGGTAGGGGTTGGAAGGGACCTTTAGAGATCATCCAGTCCAACCCCCCTGCAGAAGCAGGTTCACCTAGATCAGGTCACACAGGAACATGTCCAGGTAGGTCCTGAAGACCTCCAAGGAAGGAGCCTCCACAACCCCTCTGGGCAGCCTGGGCCAGGGCTCCCTCACCTCACACTGAAATAGCTTTTTCTTATATTTAAGTGGAACTTCTTGTGTTCCAGCTTCATCCATCACCCCTTGTCCTGTTGCTAGCTACAACACAAAAAGTGCGGCCCCAACCTCCTGACACCCATCATTTAGATATTTGTAAATGTTAATAAGATCCCCCCTCAGTCTCCTCTTCTCCAGACTAAACGGCCCCAGGTCCCGGAGCCTTTCCTCATATGAAAGATGCTCCAGTCCCCTGATTGTCTTGGTGGCCCTGTGCTGGCCTCTCTCCAGCAGTTCTCTGTCCCTCTTGAGCTGAGCAGCCCAGAACTGGACACAGGACTCCAGATGAGGCCTCAGCAGGGCAGAGTAGAGGGGGAGCAGAACCATCCTTGACCTGCTGCCCACACTCTTCTTCATGCATCCCAGGCTGCCATTGGCCTTCTTGGGTACATCTTTCTTAGGATGTACTATGTTTTTAAGTCCTCTGTCCTTTCCAGATGTAGAACTTCTGCTGCCATGGAGACTCTCTCCCTTCTCAGTAATCACAGAATCATAACTACTGAAATTAGAGCAGAATCAGCTTAGCTTATCAAAACCAGGAACGTATCAGTAACTGGAGATATATTTTAAGAAGGTAAGGAGGGTTTGGAAACCACGACACAACTGAAGTGCTCAGTTTTCCCCAAAAGACTTCTGTCTTCACATGGACCGATGGTATTGAATGTGAATGGCAGTGAAAACGTTGCATAAATCCAAAAAAAGAACAGCAATCCTGCACAGCTGGCTGGGACTTCATCCTACTTAGGTTATTTGTCAAAAAGCTGCTTTACAGTCAAGAGGAGGGAACTTAGTTTTAAGCTTGGTGAGACATGTCTCACTTTCCCCACTCCACTTTCTGAGACTGTCACTGAGCAAGAATCAGGCTGTATTCTGCTACTGATGGGCAGTCATCCCTGTGAGTGCTCACCCACTGAATAGGGCAACTGGGATCAAGGAAGAGCTATATGAAGGTAATAGCTGATTAGAAAAAGTCAGTCTTGGCAATGAAAGCCTCCCAAGACCAGTGTATTTCCAGTGTTTTGTGCAAAGAGCAGCTACACTCTACAGAAACATGTAGGAAGTGTTCAAGAAGCACTGCAAGAAAGCTTTACCTAAGGTAGCCAGCTGCTTGAAGTGCAGGCAGGCATTTGGCTGGCCCAGCAGATCCAGTCGATGATACAGCAGCTTGCTGCTGGGGAGAGTGTTTAGATTCTTCAGTTGTTTAACAGGTATTTCTGGCTGTATTACTACGACACACAGAATGAAGGATGTGTCCTGGACCTGAAAAACATAGACAAGTCATCAAACAGAAATAAAAAAGGAGGAAGTGGTTACAGAGCTTATTTTCTATTTAGGGTTCACTCTTTTCTTTAATCATTCATCTCATACAGTTCTGGAAGGCAGTACCACACCTCACCATACTCTCAAGGATCCCAGTCCCACTCTATCTGAAAACAGACAACTCCTTTTCAGAGAAGCCAGTATTGACCTGATGGGAAAGAAACCAGAAGGATTGTGCTCAAGCCACACGAATCTGCACACAGGACTGAGCACTTGTCTCCAGCGGTCTGATCACTGCAGCTCAGTCCCATCCAGCCACCTTCCAGTCTGTAATCATCTTGGATGTATCAGGGACACCAAGTTGTACAAAAACAATATTTTCCCATAGTCCGTGTACAACCCAAAAATATTTAGTGTTCAGCAAAGAAAAGATAGAGACCTTTATTTTGCTGCTCAGCAATAATTTCTAACACTGTTTCATGGATGCTTTTCTGTCATAAACTGAGGAGAGGTGGCAGGTTCACAGCTGATAGAAGCACACTGGTATTCTGTTATGAAGAATACAGAGAAGGGAACTCTCAGAAATAAGGTTTTATCCTTACCACCCTTAAATGTGTACTGCATGTGTCACATGCTTTACTGATTTGTGTATTTTAAGTATCTTATAGTACATCAGACTAGCAAAACCTGGAGCTGCTCATCCTCGGCAAGAGTGTTTGATATGTAATGTAGCATTACAATTTTAGAAAATCAGCTCCAGACACTCCCCTATGTGAATTTATGTTACACAATGACAGATTTTATCTTTCAGAACCACTCAATCTTTTAGGATGGATTTAACTTAATACTGTGAAGTCGTCCACGAGTGCCCTTTTGAGTTTGTTGGCACAAAAAAAAAATGTAGCCAATTATCTGTGTTCAGATATGTTCAAAACTGCAGCAAGGAAGACAGCTGCTCTTACAACTGGCAACACACAGCTTGTTGCATACACACTGTAATTGGTTTCAATGCAAGCTTTAATATAACTCATGTTTGTAAGAAAGGTGTTAAATTACAGCAAAAATCCTGACTGTCTACTGATAGAGTATTGCAACAAGAAAGATGAGAGTGAGAAGACAATATCTTCTCAATTGTATTAGTTAAGAGATTGTACTACTCTGCCCCAAACATAACAACAGTATTAAGCAAAAGGATGACTTAGTAGTAAACACTGCCTCAGCACTGCATTCCAAGGTGGTTTCTGGTAGGTCATGTCACTGGGCTTGCAGTCCATCACTGAGACCAAGACAGGCTTTTACGTCCATTGGGAAAGCATGAGCATAATCTCTGTGTAACTGTACATTACATGGGTCTTATGAAATGGGTGTCCTCCTGAAGGAAGTGCACATGTGTATCCACACAGACAGAGCTCTGAAGATTGAATGGTAACAAACTTGAAATGGTCATTTCTCTGGTTTTCACTGTAACATAAAACCTCCACATTCATGCAGTTTCTAATTCAGACCTTCCACACTCCAATATAGAGCAATTCCTCATGCTTCTCTACACTCAATACATGAATGTGCTTCTCAAGATATGAACATACACTATGCCATCCTGCAACAGCATCACTTACCATTTTCCAGGCATAGCTGACATTGTAGGCTTCTTTTCCAACTTCCCTCAGTTTGTTTATATGCCAAGACAGAGAGGAGTTCACAGGAACTGTAATGATCTGACTGCCCAGGGGAATGCTGTATTGGCAAACATAACATGTGTCATTCTACTAAACATTGAGAAAGCTCTTAACCAAACCCAGCTACTGTACAAGTTATTAAAATATCATCAGCTATGAAGAGATTAACTGTCATCTGTTCCCAGGTGAAGAAAAAGTCTATGTATGCTGAAAACGCAGTTGGCTACTGCCACATTTTGAGTTCAAATACATACTCAAGGCCTGATCTAGGTGAACCTGCCTCTTCAGGGGGGTTGGACTAGATGATCTCTGGAGATCCCTTCCAACCCTACCATTCTATGATTAAACAAAGGATAAAGGAAAACCGAGAACAATCTGTGGGAGAATCTTCCTGACATGGAAGAGAATGAATAGGAACAGTATCCCCCAGATCAGAAATAAGCAAGCCAGACCAGACCTGTCCTGTATTTGGTGAGGTGGGGGGGGAAAAAATAAAAAGTAAATCCATGCCTGTATCCAGATACTGTAGGAAAAGGAACTTTACCTCATGTTCTCTTTAGAACCTTCTAGAAATACTTCTGGTGTCCTAAGGACTGCTAATGGTTGGACTTGCACCTCCATTCCTTACCTGAGGATGTTCTGGCGCACCAGCTCAAATTTAGGAATGTTCTCATAATGGATAATATCTGTGTGGAGTGGTGGTTCAGACAGCAGGTAGGGCCTGGTGAGGGATGGATGCATAAGAGTGTATCCTACAAAAAGACAAAGACAAAAAAACCTCCAACATTGACTGTATTAGAACAACTGAGTCCAGAATGAGTATTTACAGAACAGAAACACAGTAAGCACATGCACTTTTTCCAAAGGCTTTAAATAAATGAATGAGCAATGTTATCATCAAAGAAGTTCCAAACTATGCAACTTGTTAAGCTGCAAATGAAAGACAGCTGAAAACTCCAAGAAATAACAAGAGGCTGGGATCAGAGGAAAAAGAGCTGAACGCACATATATAGCAGTTCTGCCTTTTGCCCTGCA
Source organism: Urocolius indicus (assembly GCA_013401255.1). NCBI lineage: Eukaryota > Metazoa > Chordata > Aves > Coliiformes > Coliidae > Urocolius > Urocolius indicus. The sequence goes on along the minus strand of WBNH01010798.1, from coordinate 368,070 downwards.
CATCTAGACATTAGATGCACATCTCAGATGCTACACATGCAGAAAATCTCAACAGCGAGGAAGCATTTTCACAGCAGAACTACAGTACAGACATTGCAAATCATGAATCCACCTACAATCTCCAGCAACTCTCAGGCAAAACTAACCAAACAACATGCAACTTATCTTTTTCATTGCTAATACTCCCATTACTTACAGGCTATTTAGAGATATGAGGATTAAGAGTTGATGGTTAATGACCTCAGTAGGACTAGAAGAGCTGACGTGAGCTAAAAAGTTACCTTTATTGTCAATGAGGAAAGTGTAGGAGCCCAAGGAGTCTTGGTAATAGGTGACATCTTCCAAGATGTATGCGAGGTTAACATCTACTCCAACAATTCCCAGCAGCAAGTTTCCAAAGTAACATGGTTTGCTTACAGTCATTATCAGGCCTTAGAATGAGAGAAATAATATTAACCCATCAGCAATAACACCTAGTTAATTGCAGGGAACAGAGCACACTCTTCATCAATTTGAAAGGTTGCACAGTTAAATTTTATGTAGTATTCCTTGCTGGCATATGGACAAAAATGGGCAGGTCTACAGGGAACCTGAGAGTGTTATCTGTCATGTTTGGCTGTCTTAGCCACTCTCCCTGATCAGCTAATGTCTCTGATAGTGACATAAGGTGCATTTAACTGATTTATTAAAATACACATGACAGTCAGTTTCAAGTGGATGCCTTACAGACCAGAAATGCATTTACATGAAAAAGCCAAGACAGTGTTTTGTTCCTTTAACACCATTTAAGGCAATTTAAAACACAGGGGGAAGAGGGAAGAAATGAATTTGTACTGGCAAAACAACAATAAGGATGAATTATTGCTCATCTAATTGCAATTTCAAAATATTAAACCTCCCCTGGTTGCTAAATCCCAATATGGCCTCTGTACTGGGAATCATACCCACAATTACACAAGGGTTTGGGATGTACGCTGTGCCTGAGGTAAGAACCCTCAGTAATACTTTCTTTCCCTTACTTTCTACACCACTGCTGTTTGGAAACTGTGACTCTTTTCCTTCAAACCAATGTAAAAATCTATTTGCATGTATAAGCTTTTAAGTACACTTTGAAATTTATGTAAGACAAAGCTCCTCTATTGCACCATTTCTAATCCTTCTGTTGCTCAGATTTTCCATTATGCTTAGATATGGCTTTGTGAGAGAATAACAACACAGCTTTATTAGTAAGGTTAGGAAATGCAGAAAGCAGCAAGCATTCTGACTCAGATTTGCTCAGAAATAGTCTTAAATTTGTTTTGGGACTCAACACAAGGCAAATGTGCAACCTAAATTCAGCAGCCCTTGGAAACTGTTCAACATCACCCTCCACCAGTCCTATGTAGTAGCTGAGACAAAGAACATGCAAAGCCCTGAATGAAGAAATACAGAATTTTTTCAATTGTCAGAGCAACATAAAATCACCAGTGTACTTCCTAACATCAGTGTTACAGTCACACCTCTTTACAGACAAAGAATTCTTCCCCACAAATAATTGTGGATGCTATACATGTGCACACACACAAATATAAAAGTCATCCCTGAGAATCCAACTTAAGACATGGAGTAGGTAGATTTATTACCACTTTTTTCATAACTAGACCTTCTGTAGATAAACTGGCATGAAAGGGTGATTGCATATTTGCCTTGGGAACACACCTAGAAGCATCATCTTGTAAGACTACAGTGCACTGAAGAATATGTAAGCAAAAGGAACCTAATCCCTTACTTTATTGTATTGCCTAAATTCAACATAAGCCCTTACCATCTCCCATTTCATCTGAGAAAGGTAGGCTGAAGACTGCCTCATCGATCATTCTGTTGGGGAGGTTTGTGTAGAATCGGCCAACTGTGGTTTCCAGGTTACTCAGCTGGTTCAGGACCATCATGCTGCCCTTGATCACAGGGAGGGCTGCTCGGTCTGGCACCCCGTACTTTACCGAGTTTTGTTCTGCCAGGTCTCGTAGAAAGGCCAGTTCCTTCAAACCTGTCACCCCCTCTGAAACAGAGATGCAAGAAGTAGAAGGAAGGAGATAAAAGAGCTTAATTTCCATCAAGACTCCTGTATCTTCCTCTAAAGAAGTGTCAATAAAAGCAAAAGAGTGCATATGCTGTGCTGCAGGACTGGCTATGCTCTAGGCTTACTGCAGCAGTCAGGTAAAGTGCTGAAAGATCAGTATGGTTTTAAGACAAGAAATTAACTAGTGCAAAACTTAATAAGATTGTCTCTCACATACGGTTGCACGGTGTAAAAACTCAGCATACTGTTCACATCACCACTTTAAACAAAAACCTGTTAAAAAATACTTATGTGACCCATAAATCCACAGGATAGCTCTTTGTTCTCCATCTGTGGCAAGTCCACATAAAAAAGGTCCAGGAGCACATTACATGCCCTTGGAGATAACAGGCTCTGTTCTTCAGCTTGAACATTAAAGTTTTACATTTTACACCAGTGCCAGGCTTAATTTCTGCAGACAAATCAAAGACTTCTTGTATATATTAGGTCTCAAATGAGTATTTAAAGTTACAGTCACCTTACATACACCCTTAGCTTAACTACATTTCCTTGGCCAGAGTCCATGTGCAGTTTTTAGTAATACAACATCCAGCCTTCTTACTGAAAAAGCTTTCCTGCAAAAAAGCACAGGATGCCAAACCACTGCATGCATGATCTTCAGATTTAACCTCACTCTCAAGTTGGGTCTTCAGTTATTAAAGCATTTCAGGTGATGTTTGGTGGGACTCTCACACTCCTTGGCTAATGGCTGAAACAGAAGACACAGTTGCTCTTGTTTGGCTGCACCAGGAAATGTGGGCAGTGTCAGGAAGGTTTACAGCTGCAATAGCTGGCAAACTTCGTTCAGTCTGGTTGCCACTGGTCAATTCAGGCAATGATACACTGTATCCTGAGCATCTGCACTGTGATACATGAGCATATAACAGCATTCAGTCTTATATACTGAAGTAGTAACATCTGGATGCAGCCTCTGGGCCAAAACCCATTCACAAATTGCTCCCAAGAAGGCATGGAATTGCATTTGGATGAGCTTAATAAACTATCTGTTCAATGAAAGGGAATCATGCATTGGAAACACAGAAACATTTCTCACCATTCATAAGTGCATAAGTAAGAATCATTACTGAGTTATTGAGGAAGCTATTTTCTTCATTGATGACACGTAAAGTAGCTTTCTTATCATCTTCTGGGGAATCTTTTGATGTAATCCCAGCAGAGAGATAAATGATGACCATATCGGTATCTAAGAAGAATTATATAGAGAAAGCAGAAAGTGCATTAGATTTTTAGCCCAGGCAAGTCATGTGGTAAAAGTCTTCACATCTGTTTGCAACCATGTATTGACAGCAGCTTCATTTGGGAGATTCACAGGGATCTACAGTGGATAAACACTCTGTAGCCTTCCAAATGATATCCTTCATTATTGAACTTCCCTTCACAGCATCTAAACAGGCATCTCTCTGACTCTGTGCCTACCAGGCACCCAGCAGCATTGTGGCTTGTTTCTCCAGAGCAGACCTCACAGGCACCTTCTGGCCTGGCTGTACCAGGCAGGAGTGTGCATGACCAGTCTGTTGCAAAACCTGCTCTAACTCTATGAAGAAAGCTTAACAAAAGTAAAAACTCTGCAAGTTACACTTCCTAACTCGCTGTTCTTCTCCTGTACTGCACTTCTACAGAGTACAGCTGCACTGCATCCCAGGGGAGCACATGATTGTGTTTCCTACATGAAAAGTGCTCGGTGCTTTCCCAGACACCGCTGCTGCAAAACCTGTGCTGGGGGCTCAGCATCACTGCTGCTGCTGGCCACAGGTCCTCCTCACTCTCCCTTCCAGCCAGCACTGGCCATGGTCTACTGTAGCATGGTGATAGGCATCTTAGTGGTTTATGCATGAGAAACACGAATTCCTGTCAAAGACTTTTTCACCCACTCCTCCTCCTCCTCCTATGCATCTGCATTAGCGCAGCTGCAATTTAGTCCCTGACATGCAGCACGATAGCTGGAGGATGCTGAGTGATGAAAGGTACATGATGCATATCTATGGTGTAGGTTAGAGTTGTTTGATCTGGAGAAGAGGAAGCTGAGAGAAGACATGATCACTCTCTGCAATTGCCTGGGAAGAGGTTGTAGAGAGGTGAGGCTTGGTCTCTTCTCCCAAGTAACAACTGATAGGAGAAGAAGAAATGGCCTCAAGTTGCACCAGAGGAAGCTTAGATTGGAGATGAGGAAAAACTTCTTCATGACAAGGTTGTCAGCCTCTGTGCCATGCTGTCCAGGGAGGTGGGGGGAGTCCCCAGCCCTGCAGAGATCCCAAAACTGTGGAGCTGAGGTGCTGAGGGCCACGGGTTAGTGGTGGACTTGGAAGGGTGAAGGGAGGGCTGGGACTCCAGGAGTTTCAAGGGTTTTTCCAACTGAAACTACTCTGTGATTTCAAATGTGAACCAGCAGAACACCAAATCATCATCAGCTCACTTCCCATGAACCTGAACACATTTTTCAAGCCAAGTGTGTTCTTGGCAAAAGGCTTCCTCAAAGCCTTTGAACACGTACATTCACATCACTGCATACACACCAACCCATTTCATCATGTATCTCAATATTAAAAGTGGTTTATGCATATAATTAAGGCACTTGTAGAGATCATACAGCTCCACATAATCCAAAGCACATGAGGTTAGCTGGTTACATACCAATTCGCTTGTCTCATCTGGGGGGTTTTTGTGGGTTTGCTGGTTGTTTTTTTAAACAGGTATGAATGTTTTGACTTGTATATTTAGTCATCATGAACAGGACTTCAGCCAGAATTTGGGTTTTGATACAAACAAGCTCAGAGAAGCTGTTAATTTGGGGGGAATTTCTGCCTTTTTTTTTTTTTTTTTTGTAAGAAGCTAAAACTAGGGGGGAAAAAAAAGCAAAGCCAAGTATTAATGCAGCTTTGGCTATAGTTAAGGAAAATTGTTCATGTGTTTCCTAGGCTATAGCATAGCTGTCACACACTGCAGCCAGACATGATGCTGCAAGTCTAAATGCTTTGCTAGCAGACGTAACATAACACAGTCCTAAGACTGCATTAGGGATCACTGCTAAGCAGGGCATCTTCTCATTCAATAGCTTATCATCCTATGCTATTTGATACACCACACCTCTGACAGCTGGAAAGGGCCCTTATATTCAGTGTATCATTACTGCATTTATCTACGTGTAGCCTCTGTGTGTATATAGTATAGATTTACACTGCAATTTCACAGACATATATCCACAGACATCTATTTAGGTAGAGATTTCAGGGAATGCTGGTACTCGGGAGCAAATCACTTTCTTGCTTTGGGAACACTTTGGGACACTTTCTCACTTTGGGACAAGGGTCTGCTGAGCAGGAATTGGCATAAGGCAGGAAACTCAAATGTGTTCAACAGCACAGTTCTGCCATCTCATACCAGTAATTCCCTTCTAACTTTTGCAGTGTGAATTCAGGAGCCAGGCTGTATCTCAATAGCTCCCCTGACACACCCACACATTGTTCTCTGGGAACAGGATGTTAGAAAATTAACAGTGAAATGAATGAGGGCTTTTTTCTAGGTTTGTTTTTGCTTTTATTTTTTAAAAAAGATGAAAAGATTATTTACCAGAAAATGAGACATGTTTTATAAACATCCTCTTCTCAAACCTATTGTGTCCTCACCCTGTGAATTCTGAAATCTGCCCTGCGCACGTTAGGTTCTTCAGAATCCTTCATACTTAGGGAAAAGCTACATCCAGAGCATTTGCCTTTTCTTGTAACTTTCTGTACTTGTGCTCTAAAAGAATTGTTTGCCACAAAACTTAGTAAAAGTTTGTACTTTCACATTAACGATCCAATATGCCAAAACCTTCTAATCCTAATACACAACAGTGCCAAACAGAAAAGACATGTAGAAGGATGCTGCAAGACTCTACAGCTGATGTTCTTTGAGTAACTTCTGATGACTAATGCATCTTGCCCCAGACAGCTTCAGCAGCAATACATTTGTTAAAACTTATTCTTTTATTGCCTAAAAAGTGGCACCCTTTTCATCATTCTGCCAGAGGATGGTAAAAACCTGCCCTTGACAACCCTAACTTTCAGCTGAACGGTGTGTAGTCAGATTAATATTTCACTGTATCTATATAGGCTTAAAGTTCAGAAGCTGGCTGGACCTTTAATAGCAAAAGCATCACTTTATAAACCTAGGGAAAGTCACATGAAGCAGAAGCACATTTCTTCAGTCTTTCCAAAGCACTTTAATTCCTGGAGTTTTCTTTTTCCACTTTCTTCTGCTCTGCACAGCATCTGAGGTGAGGCCCTTCAACACACTGAAGGATCTGCACTCATTGGAGCAGGCAAAGGACCAAGCTGTGGGATCTGTGTTATAAAAACTGACTAAACCCATTAAGGTCATAGAATCACAGGGGTTGAAAGGGACCTTTAGAGATCATCCAGTCCAGCCCCCCTGCAGAAGCAGGTTCACCTAGATCAGGTCACACAGGAACATGTTCAGGGGGGTCTTGAAGACCTCCAAGGAAGGATACTCCATAACCCCTTCTGGGCAGCCTGGGCAAGGGGCTCCCTCACTCTCACAGTCTGTTTCCTCCACCCTGCCTGGCACTGGCAACTTTACTCGACTCCAACAAGTGCTCAGAGCACAGCTTCAAGAATTTGCCTTCCATGGCTTCCTGGCAAGCATGTGTGCCAAACAATTTCACGTCCATCTTCTCTATGTCTTTCACCACATCCTCGTTACGAAACACACACAAAACGAACCCCAGACTTAGGAACAGGAAGAAGAAAGCCCATCATGCATATACCAAAATGCAGGGGGATATTTTTTTAGATGGAAGGAAAATTTAGCCAGGCCAACCTCACATTCCATAAAATACCACCCATGATTGATATTTTCAAAAACAGAAGGGCCACTTCCATAGGATTGGGGTTGGGCAGATCACTCAGATGTGTGTATTTTGGTAATCAATCAATGAAGGTGTAGCAACAGCCATTTCCATTACAAGGACCCCCTCGCATACATTTGGGAACTAATTCAGCTCTCAAGCAATTAAATCCTGCAATTTCATTTTATAGCTCAAAAGCAAGTCAGCAAGTGAAATAAATGCAGAGGTAAAGGCCACATTCAATAGTCACTCATGCAGATTCCAGATCAACTACACCCCAACCTCATCCTTTTTCATGAAACATCCAAGACACTTCAGTCCTTTTGGCCTCTGTCAAAACCAGACTCTCAAACATTTGGAAGGCTCAGAAAGAATCTGGATTGCACAACAAGAGACTTACTTCCTTGGAGTTTGGTGCCATTGTTTGTGTTTCTTATCAGCTGGAAAGCCTTTTGAAAGCCCACAGCGTGCTGAGTAGAGCTGTCAGATGCCTTGATGCTGCTAACGAAGGTGGACATCTTCCTTTTTGTCTCGCTGGTGGCAGGAGACAGAAAAGTCTTATAGCACTGATCCAGCGAGCAGGTTCTTACTGTGTCTGCCACGGTTAACACAGAGATCTTGAAAGAGAAGGAACTATATTGGATTACCTGACCATTTAGAATTCTTCAGGCCCCGATAGGGGAAACACAATGATAAGCCCAACTGAAGAGATTCCATGGCTTTAAAGTTCAATTGTTAGAAGAGAAATGTTCCAGGCATAAATCCATCACATTTTAAAAGGATTAGACTTATGGTGATTTCAAGAATAAGAGACTTCAGTCTTTATTTCTCAGATGAAGTCAGCTTCCCTCTGCCCCTACCTAAGAGTGAATACATTGTTTTGGGCAGAAGCCTCAGTGAGTTAGAGATAACTGCAAACAAAATCAACAGACAAGACTTTCAGGAAAGCCTTGAGTGCCTGTGCAAAAGTGCAATGCATTCAGAAAATGAAAAGCTCCAATCCTCTAAGAATTTCTCATAGGAAAAGCACTGCCTTGTCTTCATGTTTCAGTCAAAGCAAGCCAAACCTACCATCAGTTTTTATCCTGTATTTACAGGCTCAGAGTGGTAACACTGTCATTCACATACCCATAACATACCCATCTTATTGAATGAGTGGCATAATGGTGACTGACACAAGACAGGACACAGAATTAAGCAGTAATTGTTCACCCAAATAAGAGGTTTTGAAACCACTGAGCTACTGACCAAATAATATGTGTCTTAAACTTATTTGCTTCATTATAGGTCTACATTAAGACAAATATTTTTGACACTTAAATTTAAGTGCTGTTAATTTTGCTTAACTGTAAGCATTATTTTGCAGCATTAAAGCTCCCTAAAAACACAGAAGTGAGAAGTGGTTTTCCCTTACTATTAATGAGAAGACTTAAGGCAGACACTATAATGAGCTGTTCTTCAACTTAACTGAAAATCCTTTCCTACTAAAGAAAAACAAAGCCAAGACAAAGGATGATCAAGGTCCCATTAGCAAAGAATTACTAAAAGTAAAGACCATGCTATGGTGCTTCAGAAGCACCTTAAGAGCCCCTGGTACTTAAATTAGAGTTTAAGTGACTCTCTCACTGTTGAGTAGAGTATTTATGGTATTGCAAGAAGTAAAATCCAGATTTCTTGGCCTTTTGCTTTACCCTTTTCTTCCTGGTATCACACTTGTCTGGGAATCTTCCAAACACTAATTATGCTTCAGCTCACCCAAGTATAGCAGCCGAATAAAGAACTTGTAATTTCACAAGCAAAAAAAGACAGTCTCACATGTAAAATAAGCTGCTGAAAGCATTCTAGTACTTCAGAAGTTGTCAGGCTTGAAGCATGGTTCTTCTAATTGCAGACTTTAATCACACTGCTGACCACCACCTAAAGCCTCTACCCAGATGAAGGAGCCTTTACAAATTACTCAGGAAGAAAATTCTGCCTTATATCAGTACTTTTCACTTTCTCTTTGTTTCAGCCTGCTGATCCCCAAGTGTATTCCCTGCAGTAACACAGACTTCCAGAAGTGAGTTCAAGTCTTCATCACTCATTAGAGGCAGACCACAGATTCTCATGAGTCTATGGGCCACAAGTTAAAAGCACAGCTTTGGATGAAACCTGAAAACACTGAGTGTGGTTGAAACCAATGACAACATGGTCCTTGGCTGGAGAAAAGCTTACCTTATCATGTTCATCTATAGAGCTCAGAATAACCTGAGCAGCATCTTTGGCAATCTGAAGCTGTGTCTCTGTGACCGAAGCCCCGTGGTCCACAATGACAACGATATGCTTGGACTGAGGTCGAACAGTAGAAACATAAACAGGCCTGAGGAACAACAAACCCCAAACCACTGGCATAAGTCATCTTGTAATTTCCACTCCAATGTTTGCAAGTGAAAATAGCAAAGAATTCAAACCAAGAAACACTCCATGAAGAAATAATCAATTATAACATGATTTTTTTTGCCTTTATGAAAACTTCTACCAGGAAAGGCCATCTGAGAAGCTCAACATACAGAGCAGGGCCTCTCCCTCTCTGATTTCTTTAATCTGGTGTCAGATCCCTCCCCCTCTGTCACAGCAACCGCTTTCAGACGGGAACAGTTTTGCTGACACAGCAGTGGTGTTTGGGATTACTGTTTGCAGCAGCTTGCATCAAGGTTTGGATTAAGTGTTGACAAGCAAGAAATGCCTCACAATAAATGTTGGGTGCCGGGAACCTTACTCATATGTAAAAGTAAGTGCAACAGTGTGTATTTGCTGGTTACACGACAAGTAACAACCTGTGCAACTGTAGAGAGTTGCATTAGCATAGGGTGTTTGGTTTACTGTAACAAGGGATGGCTTCTGGCCAAGAAAGGGTTTCCTCTCGGTGCCCTGGGTTGTGTTTCACAGCCCCTTAGGTCTGCAGAGTTTTAAATCCCACGGCCAATCTGAGTTAACTCTGATGAAGGCTCTTGGTGCTGCCATGTGTCTGTCTGTGCTAACATCAAAACACAGCTTTTCACTGAAGCGGTGCTCAGATCCAGCCCAATATTGTGAGAGATGTGTGAAAGGCTTCACAAGCTCTCACGCCAGGGTTTCCACCTGGAACAAATTAGGAAGCTCTTCAGCAAGGAGGAAGGATTTAAACAAAAAGACAGGATGCTCTTGCCTCTTTAGTCCAAACCCAAAACCGGTTGGAGTCAAGTGTGAGTTTTGGGACTTAAATTTTGATATATCAAAGGCAAAGAGAGAAATTTGATTAAGAATAAAGGAAATGGAGAGGACTCCAGCCAAGGCATTGCAAGAAACAACTGGCACAAATCAGTTCTTAATTGTAAAACAGCCCACAGCTCTATGCTGGTATTAATACCTAAAACGTAAATGGGGGTTTTGATCTTCAAAGCACTACAGTATTAACTAATTAATCCATCCAAACTACCCTCTGAAGTAAACACTGGCAAAAAGCTATCCCTTATTTAGGCATGGAGAAACTGAAACCCAGGCTAAGTGATTTGCATGAAATCATCAATGGTTTCGGTGTCAAATCCTGATCAAGACTGGGGTACTCTCAGCTCTCAAGTCTTCAGACCACACCTTTCCAAGACCACAGAAAATTTAATGAAGCCCAGACGCTTCATGCTTTGATGACACATAGAAGATAACATCTGTAAACATTTGATTTCTCAACACTGACAGGGAACTGAAACACTTCTTAGGCTCTGTGCACTTAGATACATAGAAAAGTACCAGGGTGTGCTGATACTTTCTCTGTGCAGATCGATTCACTGGTACAGTTAGCTAACATGTGACCAGAAGTACTAAAGCCACTGAATCTACCCTTCAGTCTTTCTCATTCCCACAGTATCGACAGCAAAAGCTACGGAAAGAACACTGCACAGCAACTGACTTGCTTTATGCCTATAGAATAGAACTATCCCCTTGTGCAGGAACAGTCTACCACCGTTTTACTACTAATAAAACTGTAGAAAAAAAGAATCAAAGAAAGTTTCCACTGTTGCTGCTTCCCTACTCTCCATGATATGCCACTTAAATCACAGAATCATAATGGTTGGAAACAATCAAGTCCAACCACTAACCTCACACTACCAAAAGCTCATCACTAAACCACATCCCTCCATCACTAAACCGTGTCCCTAACCTTGGGTGGAGACTGGAAACATGGTCCTACCTATGACCTCTCCAGTCTTTCCTCCTTCCACTCCCCTCCCCAAAGCAATGTAGCTGCCAAATTAGTAGAATACATTGATTCACTAAGGTCAAGTATGAGCCAAATATAAGTCAACTTTCACCTATGGGTTAATCTACAATTTATAAGTTCCTGCATTTTGATTTGGGAGAGGTGAGGAACCTTAAATGTAATTTTTTTTCACTTCAAACTCTCTTCAAAGTGAAAACAAACCTCAAAAAGCCTAAAGAGCTCCATTAACAGTTACTCATGAATGTTGTCAGCTTGGCAAAGCATAATGCTGAAATGGAATTGCTGCTTGAGGAATCCAGTTGCAGTGCTTTGCCCAGTAAATGCTAAGATGCGGAATCATACCTGCTGCGGTGTTCATAGCTGCCTTTGCACCGGAACTTGTGGGCTGGGAACACAGTGAAAATGCCTTCTTCTGAGCTGAAATACTGCCACTTAATTCCTGGGTTAGACTTCAGGTTATCAGCAAGAACTGAGGGTTGGAGAGGAAAAACAGAGTTACAAAGGGAGGTCAAATGTGGATTTTTGAATGAAAAGAATAAGCACGGTCCCAACAAGAAATATAAGTAGCTCTGTTTGAGGACTGATGGAGCTCCACATCTCATTTGCAAACAGTTAACGTCTGTTGGAACCTAAACACTGGATTTGACTGGTTTTCTTCAATATGTCATGACAATTCCTGAATATCTGAAGTGGAACTGTGTCCTAAGAAGTCAAAGCAGAAGGAAGGAAGGAAGAGATTAAGGCAATTTGATATATGCTGTACACAAACATATATCTACATGCAAGGATAAATACATTGTCCACACAGTTTTCATTAAGAAAAACAAAATCCTAATATCAATAAGTGTGCATTTAATATGGAAGTAAGTCCAAAACATTACATAGGTCTGCTGCTTACAGCTCTGTAACTCAACCTGCTGACTTTACATATCTGGACAGCTCTTCTTAAATGCGCACATGACCATGTAGCAAAATAGTTTTACATGGAAATGTGGGTCAAGGAAAAACTCACTGTACAGAAATAGTTGAAAAGGTTAAAAAAAGGAAAGAGAGAATCATTCCTCTTGGTTCATCATGTAAGAGCAGAGAGGTACAGCTTCCACTCTTGGGACTCAAGAATTTCTCCAAGTTTCTCATTATCCCTGTGCTATAACTAACAAGGCTGAGGGCCCCTCAAGTATTGCTTGTTAGGAGAAATAGCCACGTGGCTCCATGCTGGCTCCAACTCTGCTCACCATCAGCATCTCCCACCATGTCCCTATTTCTCAAGAAAGAATGTTAATAACAGTTCTTAGTAGCTACATCACAATTGTCTTCCAAGTCTCTCCAACTCCTCTGTGGCAGGTGATCATTAGTTACTCATCACATGGACACAAAGCAAAGAATGTAAATGATACATTCCCAAGTCCTGTAGTCAAACAGGAGCTGAGCTCAGAACATAACTGTAGGCTACAGATCTCAAACCCTCCTGGAGTTTATAGGCCACATGCATCCTCTTGAAAATGTGCTTGCTCTCCTATTAAAATAATCTCTAAGGAAGAAAAAGCTATTTTACTGAGAGAGTGAGGGAGCCCTGGCCCAGGCTGCCCAGAGGGGTTGTGGAAGCTCCTTCCTTCAAGGTCTTCAAGACCCACCTGGACATGTTCCTGTGCCATCTGATCTAGGTGAATCTGCTTCTGCAGGGGGGTTGGACTTGATGGTCTCTAAAGGTCCCTTCCAACCCTACCATTCTATGATTCTGTGAAGCAATATTTAACACTAACAACAAAAGCGATTAAAAATTCAGTGACATTAACAAAACTGACCATCCCTGTAAAAAACACAAACCATCACCAAAACTGACAACCAAATAAAGGAGCTGCCCCAGGGTTGAGGGGCTGTCTGCACTAATACAGATGTTGAATACAGCAAGCTAAGCCAACAGAGTGTGCAGATATTGGTGGAAATGCCAAGCGCTCCAAGCCCAGGTGAGGACGATTGTGTTGGAATCACCTGAGGCAGAAGCAGTTTTGGAATCTCTGCCCAAATCCCATTGGGATCTTGTAGTGGGATGGAAATGGCTCTGCTGCTACCTGAAGCCTGCACCTCGACTGCTCTCCTTGCAAGGCTGGGGAGTTGAAGGGATCAGCGCTATTCCTGTGCAATCATCAGCTTTGCCATGTCAGTGACATTAGGCAGACATTGGCTTGCTCAGTCACAGAAATACAGAATCTCAAGGGATGGAAGGGATCTCAAAAGCTCATCCACTGCAACTTCCCTGCCAGAGCAGCAGCACCTAGAGTAGGTCACACAGGAACTTGTTCAGGTGGGTTTGAATGTCTCCAGAGACAGAGACTCCACAGCTCATCTAGGCAGACCCTGCTAGTGCTCCCTCGCTCAGAAAAAGAAGAAGAAATTCTTCCTTGTGTTTCTTGGGAACCTCTTCTGCTCCAGCTTGTACCCGTTGCCCCTTGTCTTATCATTGACCATCACTGAGAACAGCCTGGCTCCATCTGCTTGACACTCCCCCTTTATGCATTTGTAAACGAGTCCCTTAAAGCAAGAGGAAAAATGCTCCCAGGAGAGAGGGAATGGGAAGTCATTAGCATGGGAGGCACAAACCTCTCACCACCACAGCAGTAACAGAATTATATTCCACTCAGGGCAAAGTAACATCTCTGCTTGCAGCAAATTGAAAACATCAGTGTTTGAATCCTTCAGTTTTTACAAAGCACTTAAAAAGCATCATATCAGCTGAAAATGTACTTTAAGAAAAAAAAAAAAAAAAACAGGCAAACCAAAAGCAGCTTCCCCTACCATTTCTCCTTTCATTTTCTTTGATTATAAAAGCAGGCAGGACTGGCAGAGGGGAGCTCTCATTTACAGTGCTTCACCTTTCGCTCAGCGTTTCCTTTCAGAAATTCCCTTAGGATTGATGGTGAAAATAGCCCAGACTGTTTCATCTGCTGGATCTCATTCCTTATCAAGTATGCCAATATTTGGGTCGGAAATCACTGCAGGACACATTTTAAGCCTTACCCTGACATTCTCCAACAAAATACCCACATAGAGTATAGTTTAAGTTCAACATCCTCAACAGATTAGCACTTACTCAAGTTTCTCAGACTGGCTGTGGCCATGACAATCTCTCCATGTTCAGCTCAGGATAATTACCCTGTAAAAATCACTACCTTGGTTTTTTTCCCCACCTCCCCTCTATTTGCCACAGGTTTTTATATTTCCACAATGTCCAGAAGTCTCAGTGGAAGCCCTTGTTGCACTCTCCTGGACTGTGCACAAAGACACAGCTTTGCACAATTGTGGCTTAGAAGAATTTGGTGCCTTAACAGGCCATGGAAGACACAAGAATAAGCCTTGAAATGGTTGATGAGGGTTTTTCCAGAACATTAATGACTGAATTGGGAACCAGAACTCCACTTTGCTCACACTTCTCACTTTCTCATCCTTCTCCAAAAAGATACCAATTCAACTCCAATAAAGATGTCAAAACTTGTTTTTCCTCTCTCTCCTGTGCACAGGTAAACTCAGTCTGGTGATGCTCTTGGGAACAAGAATCTTTTGTCTCATGAATTTTCAGTTTCAAAGAAAGCACCCATGATCTTGCAATGAAATGCCAAACAAGAATGTTTCTTTCACTCAAATTCCCCCCCAAATTCTCTCAAGTTTTGCCTTTATACCTGGTATGATACCAGTGGAATCTCTGATTTGTACAAAGAGTAGGTGTCTTTGGTCACAAACAATGGTTTCTGTGTAGCAGGGACAAAAACCAACCTGAATTTTTAATACTGTCAAATTCAAGTACCATGGAAAACTTCAGGCAAAAATCAGTTTTAATTAAAAACAAACTAAACCTAACCCATATAGAGTTTCTACCTTTTATATAGCAAGGGCAAGAAATTCCTCTCCTCATACTCTTCCAAAGCACTCATCTTCTTTTCCTCTCTGAAATCACAGAATCATAGAATGGTAGGGTTGGAAGGGACCTTTAGAGATCATCCAGTCCAATCCCCTTGCAGAAGCAAGTTCAGCTAGATCAGGTCACACAGGAACATGTCTAGGTGGGTCTTGAAGACCTTGACGGAAGGAGCCTCCACAACCCCTCTGGGCAGCCTGGGCCAGGGCTTCCTCACCTCACACTGAAAGAGTTTTTTCTAACATTTAAGCAGAACTTTTTGTGTTCTAGCTTCATTCCATCACTCCTTGTCCTGTTGCCAGCTACTATAGAAAAAAGAGATGCCCCAATCTCCTGACACCCACCCTTTAGATATTTGTAAATGTTAATAAGATCCCCCTCAATCTCCTCTTCTCCAGACTAAACAGCCCCAGGGCCCACAGCCTTTCCTCGTATGAAAGATGTTCCAGTCTCTTGATCATCTTGGTGGTCCTGTGCTGGCTTCTCTCCAGCAGTTCTCTGTCCCTCTTGAGCTGAGGAGCCCAGAACTGGACACAGGACTCCAGATGAGGCCTCAGCAGGGCAGAGTAGAGGGGGAGCACAACCTCCCTTGACCTGCTGCCCACACTCTTCTTGATGTATCCCAGGCTGTCATTGGCCTTCTTGGCCACGAGGGCACATTGCTGGCTCATGGTTAGTTTATTATGAATCAGGACTCCCAGAGCTGCTCTCCAGCAGGTCAATTCCCATCTTTTGTTAAACCACACCGTCCTTCAGCAGGGCATGATAATCAACCACTCTCCTGCAAGACTTCAGAAGAAACTTAGAAAAAGTTGCTACAACCACACTGTGACATTACTAAGGTCACCAAAGTCCTGTGCAGCAGAGCACTTGAGATGTGCTGCTTACTCTTGGTTTCCCTGATGTCCAGGTGCCAGAAGAAAATCTCACAGCTGTATCATGCTGTGGGTGTAATGCAGAAAGACAGCAAATCACTCTTAATTTTGGGGAGTTATTTATGTAAGTGCAGTCATGGAGTACTTGGGGAAGAGTCAGGCACATGCATCGAATCCTTCTTGGACACTGGAGTTTTTGGTGAGAGCACCACAACTGCACTATTGGTTCACATGACTGCAGTGCCTTGCAGGCAGGGAGAGACATCAGACTATCCAACGTATAGGATTTAAGTCCTTCTTTTTATGTCTAGCCACCAGGATTTCAGAGTTCTGAGGGTGCAGTATGGCAATTGTTTTGTTTTGTATAAAGAGCCTGAGTTTCTGGTATTGGAAGTACTTGCTATGGGTTACAGAGCTTGAAAAATGCATCTTCGAGTCAGACGTAAATGCTCAGTTTAAAGCCTTCATGAAGTAACTTGTCCAGTTTAATTTCAGCAACAGCATTAAAATAAAGGAGTTTAGAATCAAAAGGAGGTTTTTTAAAAAATCATTCTTATATTAAAGATAAACTTCTAGTTCCCAGCAGGCCAAGATTTGTATTTATTTCCCCATGAGAGTATCTGGATGAATATTTAAGTGTTCATTTTCCTCATAAAACAATTGGGTTTGAACCTCAAACCCCTTTGAACAAATGGTCAAACTGTTCCTCCTTTCCACATGTTCTGCTCATGTTTTTCTTTAGCTACTATGTTGGTTCAATAATGCCTTCCCCAGAGACTACCAATTTTATCGTAATTCTTTGCTTTGCTTTTCTTTTTTCCCTATGACCACAGTAAACAATCTCCTAGCAGATAAGCCATGACTGAAAAAATACATACTTTTAAAATGCATTCTTATTTTCCATGCACTAAAGCTATAAAGAATGCCCTGCAGATATTTCCTTGGTTCTTGGTTCCTGCCACAACGCTCAGCAGATGCTATTTTTTAGCCTTACTTCACCCTAAACTTTCCACTCTTTCCATTGCTTGTTTGTACTTCATTTTCACCCCCTCCTTCCAGCGAAGCCAGACACTGGACAGGGTACACAATCAAAAGGCTCCAACAAAAACCATACTGTTAAATGAGCTGCATGCCCAGCCTATAGCTAAAGGCTAAATCTGTCAGATTCACACCCTTGGCAGCACCAGCAGGAACGTGTACTGGGCATTTCACTAGTATTCAATTTCTAGGCTTCATATGCCTGGCCTGTGGTTCTCATTTTAACTCAAAAAAGTAACTTAGCCTTTTTCATTTTCTGGTTATGTTCAAGTAATTTTTTTTTTCCAGAATAAGAAGGGATCCAACTCCCCATTCTAACAGAAATTACAAAGCATTTCTAGTTACTAAGTACATGTAATGATTTGGCTTTGTTAAACTAAGCATCACCACTAAATAAAGACCCAGGCTCGATATCACACTACTTGGAGGAAGCCAAAAACCCAAGCCTTATAAACATAGAAATCTCAGTGGAATCCCTTAATTCCAGATACAGGCTGGACAATACAAATGGTCAACTGGGAGCTGCCCATGATCCAGCATTGCCAAGTCACACTGAAGCCTTTGTCCCCTCCACTTACAGTGCAGCACTATCTGACCCCAAATTCTGCTGCAGACAAAGTTGGAAAGTATTAGCATGAGGGTGTTTGAAATGATCATTCTCTCTGATTATAAATATCTCACAAGGCAAAAAAGGGCTTTTAGAAAGAAAGCCCTATGTGATAGTTCATAAAACTTCAAAGGGAATGCTATATGATAACACTTAGCACTTCTAGATATCACTTTATATCTTCAAAGCATAGTAAAATCATTAACTAATTAATCTTCAAAGAACAGCACAAACAGTCAGGGGAAAAAAAAAGAGGAACTACTGAACATAATTGCTCATTATAGGAGAATTTCTTGCCATCCTCTTCTTCAGCATTACATTTTTTGAGCTGCAGACTCAACAGTTCTCACTCCACACAGTAAGGGAAAGGTTTCATTTTCTGTGCAACACACATACTGCAGCTCTTCTCTGACAAGTACCTTCACTGAAAATAATCATCCTGAAGATAAGTTAGTGTTCCCCAGGAAAAACAGCAGAAACTGAAGGTGTTTATTTTACAAGTAAAGACATTTTCTAACTCTCCAGACTGAGGATTTACTGAGCCAAACTGTATCCTGGCTCACATATTTTCATCAGAAAGAAAAGGCTCTACAGCTCAAACCCAATTAAAATTCTGCTGGTGGCATGAGGCAGGACAGAGCCTAGCTCACTCCTTGGGAGCTCTTTTGACTCTGATGGAGAAAGAAGTAAAAAAACCAAAAACCTCCTTCATTTCAGCCCAGTTTCCTTGATGAAAAAGATTTGAAAGTTATTAACTCTTCTGCTCAAATACCTTTAATACTCTTTAAAGTCACCCAAACTACCAGGTTAAAGTATAGCAACATAAGGAACATGACCAAGGCGCTTCACATTTAAAATGACCAACACATCGGATAAGGCCCAGGCAAAATTTACTGAGCAACTTTGTACTACCTCTGCATATTGTTCTATTAAAGCTACCTGACATGAAACAGACAATTTGGTGCTTTGAAGGATGAGAGGAAAGATTTACTGGTTCCTTGTTTACTTACAAAGGAGACAAAAAAAAAAAAAAGAGAAGGAATCTGATAACATAATGCACTGGCTCTGGGTAAAATTTTGTCATCTCATAAATAAAGGACTATTCATACCAGTGAGGACAGATCTCTTAATCTAACTAACCAAGGCCTATGATTCCATCTTAAGAATACAGACTCTTTCCCTATCTATTTTGTAGCAATGGCTAAAAATAATCCAAATGGAAAACTCAAGCCAAGATAAAACCTGTTCAAGATTTTTAAAAAAGGTCAACTAGCATAAAGAAAAAAGTGGCAAAAGCATTCTTTGTTAAGGGTCGAGAACAGAGCAGCACATCTTTTTCTTTCTTCTTTCTCCCTTCACCAGGATTGATGTCTATTTCCTCTTTATGTTACAAAAGCACACCCAACATTGCAAAAGAAAAGTTCTTTATTTAGGAAAGTTGCATTAGCTATGCTTACCCTTCTTAACACATTGTTCAGCCAGCAGCTGAGGTTGTTGTCTGCAGTGAGGGCTCTCCCAGGCTCTGCTCCTGTGGCTTGCCCAGAGTCTGTCCTGCAAATTCCATTCCCTTCCACCATCTACAACTTCACCACTCTGATCCCACTTTCTTAACTGTACACAGAGTGGGCCAAGATTAACATTTAAAGAATTGAGATTGAGGGTGACCAGAGCAGGGTTTAAAAGTGTGTTTTGCTGAGAGCTTTTTATAGGCTGGATTGTTTAAACTGCAAAAGTCACATAAAACAAAAGAGAAACACTCATGGGAATTCCTGGGGTGTTTTTCACATTAAGAATACAGTGATCAACCAGTTTGGGAAGACAACTTGGTTGATGAACAGGCCAGGCTTGTTTTGGAAACCGTGGGCCAAGTAGAGAATAGTATGGGAGCTCCTGCTTCTGGGCTGGAGGAGCTTCAAGCTTTCAAACTCTTTCTCTAGAAGGCTGATGTGCTTGGGGTCCTCCCTAACCCCCTGCACCCAAGTGGAAAGACAGAATGATGTGATTTTGCAGAATCATGTGGCTTCCCATTCTGCCTCTAAGAGTAAACAAGCAAAGCAAGGCAGGAGAGAGAAAGCACAATCTAGATGTACCAACAACTCTCAGGGGTTTCAGAGCAGGAACATAATTCAGGTGGAGGCAGAGTCCAAATCTAAAGCACAGTAGTTATTCCTCACTAGCTCCATGTGAGTAAACTTACAAGAAAAGAAAGGAAAATGTGAGGTTACAGGAACCTGCTTCTTGTTTGATTTTCATCCTCTTTTTTTTTTCAAAGGCAGTTTTAATCTAATGAATACACACATGTAAAACATACTGCAAAACAGCTCTTGTGCAGGGGCAGTGCCCTCTCCTCAGTGCACTCACCAAGGGGAAGCCTTTCACAAAACCAAGGCACTGCAGAGCTAAGAAAACAATTGAGAGTTTCAAGAGACAGATGGCACTAAGTAAGTACTTTTAAAAGCTATTTCTGATCTAACAGCCACCTTCACAGCCATAAAGATGCTGGTGTCATTGACAGCACCCTGTCCTTCTGACCAAAACCACTTTCCAGTCTGTTTATAACCCCTATCTCAAGCCAACAATTGTCTCAGACCACAAATACCTTTGGGCAGAGACTACCTTTTTGGCAAAACAGGTCATGGCCTTTGACTACATAAGCAAGAGTTACAGACACCACCAACACAATACCCTCCACCCGCAACACAAACCAGTTTTCAGTCCCTAAGCCAGTTTATTCCAAACCCCAAATACTTGTGCAGTGATACAGGGAGACTGCTTTGGACATGAACAATGGCCAGCTCCACACCAGCCTGATTCTGTTCCTGTCTCCTGTTCTGTGGCTGGGGTGGTGGATCTCATGTGGTTTACATGTTCTCAACTGAGGACCAGGGAAGAGAAGGTGGGAACAATTGTCTCACAGACTCTCTGACATCTTCACCCAAGGAAGCAAAGACTAAGGGTACCCTTTGTAGCTTGCCTACAGAAAACTGAACTTTAACTAGATGTGTATCTGGTGTCAACTTCTGTTTCTCAGATAAACCTGTTTCCATCTCATTTTTCTGCATCCATCCACTCTTTCCATTACATTTCTCTCTTACAAGTGTTTTCACACTAATAAAAAACTAACCTCAAAGGCTGTGTTTCTGAGAGATGCTAAGAGGAAGATATGTCAACAAATCCTAAAGCACTTCCCTGTTCTTACTATCACTCCAATTCCCTCTTCCCTTCTGCTGCCCTTTTCTGCCAATGCCAATTTTTGAAGAAGCTCCTTTCATCAGGAAGCTTTCAAGCTAGAGGCAAGAGGAGACACTCCAGTCTTACTGTGAAGCCTGGACAGCAAGAGACTTGAACACATACTCACAGTGTTTCTGTGAGAATTCAAACCAGAACATCTAAAAAATGTTTGAAGGAAACCACGGCTTATCTGTTTTCCGCTGCCCAAAAAGAAGGATTATCTCTTGAATACGTTTTTCACATCCATCTTCTTCAGCAGAAAAAGAATGAGGTTTTTATTCTAAATTAAATCAGAAACATTCAGTGATTCATTCAATGCTTTGCTTTTACAACAGGGCCTGAAAACTTGCTCCCAAAAATCCTTTTATCAAGAACTGCATGTGATTTTAAGTGTTACTGAGATAAGTTGTTTCCTTGTTTGGGGTTTTCTTTTTGTAATAAGAAGATAGCTTATGAGTAAAACAAAGTCCAGTGAATGGTAGTAAGTGAACAAAGACTGCCTGTCTTTGGGATGGGAAATTACACAAACTATGGTGATGGGATGTATGTCAGGAAATGAGCTTGTCTGGCCAGCACCTGCACTCAAGATGTGGCATATTGTTGATGGGGTGGAAGGGAACTGAAGGGGGATTGGTTTTTGCTTTTTCTTTTCAGATTTCATTGCAAATCCAGAAAGTAAAGCTATAAAAGGGGACACAATAAGACAAGATGAAGAGAAATTTGAAGTTCTTTCACCTTAATTTGTTGCAAGATAAGCAAATGCTCTGCTGAAGGTGGAACAGTGGATCTGCTAATGCCCTGTGTGCATGGTGAATGTGGAACAGTGGATCTGCTAATGCTCCGTGTGGATGGTGAAGGTGGAACAGTGGATTTGCTAACACTCTGTGCATGGTGAAGAAGGTGGAACAGTGGATCTGCTAATGCTCTGTGTACATGGTGAAGGTAGAACAGTGGCTCTGCTTATGCTCTGTGCATGCTGAAGGTGGAAGAGTGAATCTGCTAACACTGTGTGCATGGTGAAGGTGGAACAGTGGATCTGCTAATGCTCTGGGCATGGTGAACATGGAACAGTGGATCTGCTAAAGCTCTGTGTGCATGGTGAAGGTGGAACAGTGGATCTGCTGTTTCACCAGCCAAGTTAAAAAATAGAATCAGCATTCTATTCAAGATGACACATGACATTTTTTGTTTTATAAAATGTTCTTCCAAGTCTACATTACTTGTCCAAAATATAATCCCCCAAGAAACCCCTAAACTCATACTAAGTGAAATCCACAACCAAAGTCTGTACTGTTTTCTATAACATTAAGACATCATAAAAAGTTGAAAAGTATGATGGGACAGCTAGAGAAAACCATAACTAAAAACCCTTGAAACTCTGTATTTATGCAAGTTGATCAGGATGCAAGGAAAAAAAAACCCACAAACAACAAAAGATTAAACCTTGCTGCATTGGAGGACCAAAAGCTGAAATTTCCCGGGATAAACCATATGTGTTTCGGTTCTAAGCATATTTCTAGCTCTTCAAGTGTGTCAGGCAAGTGTGCTGTCAAGATGGAAATGCCCTGACAAGACAAAGAAAGGAAATATTTCAGGATGTCCTGATATTTTGTAGTTTTTGCATATCACTGCAAACACAGCCTCACATTAGCTGGACTCAGCTAAGAATATCAGAGAAACTCCTTGGCATGGCCCCTTCAGCAGCTGACACTACTGATGCCAAAGCGACAAGACTAGGGAGGACAGTGCCTTGGAAAAGGGAAAAAAAAGAAATAAGAAGTGCATAAAGCACACAAAATTATCCATGGTAGGCTGGAATAAAATCTTCATGACATTTTTATAAAGTACTTAGGCTAAGGGCATTACTTTAGCTATCATCTTTCAATCACGAGACCTCAAATTAAGAGCAGTGTGACAGTTGCAAGGAGAAATAAAAGCCTGTTGCTATGGCAATCAATGCTAATGCTCTGTGCTAAGGAAATGTTAACATCTAATGGGGGGAAAAAAAAACCAAGTCTACAACTGAAGGAAAAAAAACCCCCACAAACTATGCTACTTACCAGAATTTAAGTCACGTCCAGGATTGAAGGCTCTGCTGTTGACAGTGGTAGACAGTCTATCACAGCTAATAGTTCGAGAAACGTTGGTGTTAAAGTTCCCATCAAATCTGAAATGACAACCACGGGATTAGCAATCTCACCTTATCTATCAAACCTACACAGCACTTACAATGGAAATGCATCTTTTTGAAACATCACTGAAAAATAAGACCTATTTTAAGGATCCAAAAGAAAATTATGAAATTCAGAAGTAGCAGGGATAAGATCATCATGACAGGACTGCATTTCATAGAATCATAGAATGGTAGGGTTGGAAGGGACCTTTAGAGTTCATCTAGTCCAACCCCCCTGCAGAAGCAGGTTCACCTAGATCAGGTGGTATAGGAACACGCCCAGATGGGTCTTGAAGACCTCCAAGGAAGGAGCCTCCACAACCCCTCTGGGCATTTTCCTCCACAAAATTCATTGAAAGATAGAATCAGAAGGGAGTGTGTGTTTTCATCCAGCTTTTA
Organism: Urocolius indicus; assembly: GCA_013401255.1. Classification (NCBI taxonomy): domain Eukaryota; kingdom Metazoa; phylum Chordata; class Aves; order Coliiformes; family Coliidae; genus Urocolius; species Urocolius indicus. Next base: position 344,632 of record WBNH01010798.1, on the reverse strand, counting down.
ACAGCAGAGGTTCCAGCTTGGGCAATGTGTGCCATATCCAGATCTGCCATGAGGAAGTGTTTCCTCCTGTTGCTCAACCAAACCTTTCTTACTGGAGACTCTTTCACCACGACTATCATTTCATCTTTCACATTTAAAATATTTATTCCAAGTGTGTTTCAAGAAGTGGATTTCCTCTTTAAGTGTTCATGAACAATATAATCTAATAGAGCAATTNTGTTTCACCAGCCAAGTTAAAAAATAGAATCAGCATTCTATTCAAGATGACACATGACATTTTTTGTTTTATAAAATGTTCTTCCAAGTCTACATTACTTGTCCAAAATATAATCCCCCAAGAAACCCCTAAACTCATACTAAGTGAAATCCACAACCAAAGTCTGTACTGTTTTCTATAACATTAAGACATCATAAAAAGTTGAAAAGTATGATGGGACAGCTAGAGAAAACCATAACTAAAAACCCTTGAAACTCTGTATTTATGCAAGTTGATCAGGATGCAAGGAAAAAAAAACCCACAAACAACAAAAGATTAAACCTTGCTGCATTGGAGGACCAAAAGCTGAAATTTCCCGGGATAAACCATATGTGTTTCGGTTCTAAGCATATTTCTAGCTCTTCAAGTGTGTCAGGCAAGTGTGCTGTCAAGATGGAAATGCCCTGACAAGACAAAGAAAGGAAATATTTCAGGATGTCCTGATATTTTGTAGTTTTTGCATATCACTGCAAACACAGCCTCACATTAGCTGGACTCAGCTAAGAATATCAGAGAAACTCCTTGGCATGGCCCCTTCAGCAGCTGACACTACTGATGCCAAAGCGACAAGACTAGGGAGGACAGTGCCTTGGAAAAGGGAAAAAAAAGAAATAAGAAGTGCATAAAGCACACAAAATTATCCATGGTAGGCTGGAATAAAATCTTCATGACATTTTTATAAAGTACTTAGGCTAAGGGCATTACTTTAGCTATCATCTTTCAATCACGAGACCTCAAATTAAGAGCAGTGTGACAGTTGCAAGGAGAAATAAAAGCCTGTTGCTATGGCAATCAATGCTAATGCTCTGTGCTAAGGAAATGTTAACATCTAATGGGGGGAAAAAAAAACCAAGTCTACAACTGAAGGAAAAAAAACCCCCACAAACTATGCTACTTACCAGAATTTAAGTCACGTCCAGGATTGAAGGCTCTGCTGTTGACAGTGGTAGACAGTCTATCACAGCTAATAGTTCGAGAAACGTTGGTGTTAAAGTTCCCATCAAATCTGAAATGACAACCACGGGATTAGCAATCTCACCTTATCTATCAAACCTACACAGCACTTACAATGGAAATGCATCTTTTTGAAACATCACTGAAAAATAAGACCTATTTTAAGGATCCAAAAGAAAATTATGAAATTCAGAAGTAGCAGGGATAAGATCATCATGACAGGACTGCATTTCATAGAATCATAGAATGGTAGGGTTGGAAGGGACCTTTAGAGTTCATCTAGTCCAACCCCCCTGCAGAAGCAGGTTCACCTAGATCAGGTGGTATAGGAACACGCCCAGATGGGTCTTGAAGACCTCCAAGGAAGGAGCCTCCACAACCCCTCTGGGCATTTTCCTCCACAAAATTCATTGAAAGATAGAATCAGAAGGGAGTGTGTGTTTTCATCCAGCTTTTAACAGCAGAGGTTCCAGCTTGGGCAATGTGTGCCATATCCAGATCTGCCATGAGGAAGTGTTTCCTCCTGTTGCTCAACCAAACCTTTCTTACTGGAGACTCTTTCACCACGACTATCATTTCATCTTTCACATTTAAAATATTTATTCCAAGTGTGTTTCAAGAAGTGGATTTCCTCTTTAAGTGTTCATGAACAATATAATCTAATAGAGCAATTGCAAACCTGTTTTCTGTACCAAATGTTGAGGATTTACATTCCAAATAACATAAGGAACTTGACACTCTGAGGCTTTGTTACATTTTGCATTGTTACATTGTTAAATCATTCCAACACACTCATAACTCTGATGCAAAGAAGTGTTTTGGTGCATAGCTCTAATGGTGACTGGAAAATTAAACCCACGCTTTGACAAAATTGAAATTAAAAAAAAGAAGTTATAAATAACTAGAAACACTTCTGAAGCCTTCAAGAACTTAAATGCAGCTTTATATCATTTACATGGGCCAATTTTATTTGCTAATGTTTTGGTGACCTTGATCATTTTGATGCCATTTAACTTCTGGTGTAATTATTTGAGTATTTCAAAAAAACATCTACATCCTAGCGAAGATTTTTTTCCTATCATCAACCTGCTTCTAAGAAATTCAAGCAAAGCACAAGTGAGGTCTGTACAACATCCCCTGTTGGATGAAGAGACTTAACAAGCCTTTCTGACGTGGAAGCTGATAGGAAGACCAAGTCTTGGAGAGAAACTGGGTAGAGTAGGAGTTTGTTCAGTACCATCAAAACTAAAACAGCAAATGACACAGAAAGCAGTTCTATCACAAGATACTGATAATATTAACAGTCCACCAACTACATCTTTACACCACTCACCCAGTGGCATTCTAACGCTTTCCATTTAGCTCACTGCATGCCAGATTTGTGCTTAAGGTTCTTTACCTACTTGCTTATTACCAACTTAATTGCTTAAACCAATGTCACATATTTCTCCTTCCTACACACCTCTATATGCTATCACATTGTGGAGGCCCAAGGATGGTATGAAAAACAAGCACCTCTCTTCTGGCTGAAGATTTGAATCAAGAAATTGGTATCCATAAAGTCACAACTACTTCGGCAAACATGGTACCCAGTCAGAATGGAAAGACAGTGATTGGTTTTCTGGTTCTGTTCTTCCAGAGTGTTTGCTGTAAGGGGTGGGGCTTGTAGACACAAACAGACAATAAAGCAATGCACTTCTAAATCATCGCCTTAAAACAACAATTAGCAGAAACAAAAACCACGAGTTACTGCAAAGAAATGGCAAGTTCTGACCACAGGAAGCCAGCATTTTTAAGCAAACTAAAACTCTCCTAATCCTTTTTTTTTCACCCCCCAGTCCAATTCAAAATAATTTCATTCTTCAGGGACATAGTTGCAGCAGTCTCCAATATAGCCAGATGCAGGATTTGCTGTCTCCAGCTCTGTTTCTTGAGTCCTCACATGCAGGACATAAGAAAACCTTTAATGGTATCCAAGGGAAAACTAATTAAAAAAAAATCCCCACCCCTTATTTGTTAGTAGGCTTAAGATCACCACCTCTGTAGGTGACTGGATCCACTTTCTGAAGTTTTGGCATTACAAAAGCAGACAAATGGTAGTGAGAGTTCACTGCAAGCAGCACTGCTGCTGCATAAACAAGCAACAGGAGTTTGTGCCTGCTGTTCACAATTCATGTCACTATAACTATATTTAAGGTTGGGCTGATTTTTAGAGGGAGGGGTTTTTTTTTGGCTTAAAACAGAGGTTTAACTTCTGTTACAGCTGAAGAGTACAACACAGCTTTCCCACAAATCTAGAAATTTGCCCTTTAAATATAGAAGTAATTTCCCAAGGACTTACCATAAGACTAATTAATGGTTTTCTGAGTGACAAAGTAAAACAGTCCTTTACGCAAATGCCTAACAAAACGTCAGACACCGACTTCTTTGATTCTAACATCAGATTAAATTCTATGCTCCTTGTAGAGTCACAAGAAGCCTTGTGTTACACAGCTAGAGCTCATCAGACTAGAGGCTCTATTTGCAGAAACTCTAATCAAACTGTACTTTTGAACGTTCAAGAAGGGATCATTGTTGATTATTAACAGCTTAACATTAATATCTTCACTGCCACATAGAAATACCAATAAAAATAACATCTGCTTAAACTGGTATGCTTTAAAAACAGTGTAACCTATACCCATGACCACCACATGCATCTTAAACTGTTATTCTATTTTACTGTGAGGGTGAGGGAGCCCTGGCCCAGGCTGCCCAGAGGGGTTGTGGAGGCACCTTCCTTGGAGGTCTTCAAGACCCGCCTGGACATGTTCCTGTGCGACCTGATCTAGGTGAACTTGCTTCTGCAGCAGGGTTGGACTGGATGATCTCTAAAGGTCCTTTCCAACCCTACCATTCTATGATTCTGTGATTCTTAAAGGAGATGAATGAGACCATCATTGAAGAGTTTTACTGTGGCATCAGCATTTTCAGATCCCTTCTCATATGCTGCCCTCCATATGCTTTAACAACGACATAAAATAAATGCAGTTCAAAACCAGCTCTATCAACTTTGGGCAATATTTTTCATGTACATCTATAATTAGTGGGGATGTGTGAAATAAGGGAGTTGCAAAGCTTTGACCATACAGCTGCAAATGTCCACAGAGAGTGCAAGTTTTTGCACCAGTGAGTCCCTGTGCAGTCTGCACATAAATTCTCTTTCTCACCTCTTTACAAGTACTTCACACACCTTAGTCTTCTGACATAGGCAGGTTAATGTGCATAAACACAAACATTTAACTCCATTTGTTCTCCTTTGTCCCCACCTCACACAGGCAGTTATGAACTTGCTTGTCACTGGAGAAACATTTAAATTGTGACAGCTTGATCAGCACATCAAAACCAGTGAGCGATGAGCAAAGTGAATAATGCCGCATGCAGCGGAAGTAAGAACAGGCAGCTAAATTCCTTGCTCTCCAGAAAGTACTGTGGGTTCCTCATTGGATGGAGATGTTCAGTGCTTTTTGGTATAATCAACAGCACTCCATTGGCATTGGTGCTTTGCTTCGAGGCTCAGATATAGGGGCAAAGAGCTTTTGATGATTGTCTGCATTATCCTCTCTCTTCACAGCAAAGAAGGGAGAGAGCAACAGACAGATCTGAAAGGTCTCCCATCCTCTTGATCAGATCCCACCACCATCAGGTTTTAAGCTCAGGAAGGAACAGAGCTCTGCTTGGGCTCATCCACTCTGCTGAGTACTGCTTGTTGAAATTATTGGCAACATGGTCTCTGAAAACTCCCCAAAGTCCTCTCCACTGAGGAAGAGACTTGACATTTTACAGGAGGATAGCTCTCGGATCAAGGCTGGGGCTTTTTCTATCCCCATTAAAATATAACCACTTCAAAAAAATTACAGCTTCTACCAAGCAAGGAAAAATATTGTTGATTTTTTGTTGGCTAAAGAATCTCCAGACCAAGATCGATTAATAAAGGATGGGTTTCACAAGAAGTATGTTTATCTTTGAGCAAAACCAGATGGAGAGGAGCTAGAGGCTGCAAATTGAACATCTCCACGCTCAAGACATATTGCTGAGGAATACTAAAGAACAAACTCTTTGGGAAATATAATGACTTTTCAGTATGTTAGCTAATTGTCCCAGTGCTCCCATCAAAACCTGTTAGAGATGGCAACAGGACACCTTGTTAGCAACTAACATTATTCATACCTCAGAACATGGGCAGTAAATGCTGGGGTTTCATTCAAAATCACTTGCAATCTTCCTTTGCACTGACTTCAAGCCAAAAGTCACTGCTCACACTCAGTGTGACGTGTGCATCCTGACATGCAGTTCTCATACTACCCAAACTACTCACTTTGAATTACCCATCAAAGGAGTTGTATGCATCTCAATTCAAAACATTGAGTGTATTGCTACATCACTTCTTCATACACCCAAAGGTGCCAAGCTGAATCTTGAGTCTCTTGGTCATGGCAGATATTAACATGGGGCTTACCAGCAGAAGGACATCAGGTCCAATTCTTGCATGCCTTCTAGGGATGCAAAAATAAAGCTAACACCCTCAAGCTACGAGTGCTCCTGCAGCCCCAAACTGATTGCCACAGGCCACGACTGTCAGTGTTTCCATTACAAATAAAAATTGCACTTTTTATTGGGGCATGTCCAAGCATTTTACTGCAAAAAACCAAAAAAGTCCCTCAGCTTTTCTCAGTAAGCAAGTACTGTTACTCACCAGGAAAATGAAGACATACATATATGGCATAGGCATAGATCATGCCTAAATAATCTGCAGCAGAGGTGGAAAAGGAAAGGAAAAGACCACTTCTCGTTTTTCTTGCTACAGCACACAAGTAGTAAAAAGAGAGTACAGTTAATGAGAATATGATATAATGAAAATATGCAGAGGAAGAGTTGTTTTAAACCCCATAAATTAAAGACCAGCCCTCAGACAGATCTGTCATCCCAGAGCAAGAGTCCAGACTGAGCTACATGGGACATCTACTTCTAATGTCTTTCCAGGTGCAGTTTGCCTTAAAATTGACTTTTTACACCTCCCAATGGAGTGTATTTTTCAAGGGTGACCGCTTCCACAATACAAGGATCTTGGGGAGAGACCAGCTCTTATTGCAAACGTATAGCTCTTATTGCAAACGTATGTCCCCAGAAACTGGGCAAAGGCAGTACTGGGGCAAATCTGCATGAACATATTTCCCATCATTACCATTGCACTGAAAAGTTTCCCACATGCTTCTTTTGGGTGCTTCTAAGCCTTTTCCATTAAGAATATATTATTAACCTATTTGTCAGTCTTCACCATTAATGCAACAGTGAAAAACTAAAGCCTCAACGCTGCTATGTTGGTGTTCACAGTAAATGTTTATTTTCTTGGCTGTAACTACTAGATTTACCTTTCCTACCATGTCTTTCCACCTTGCATGTTTTCCGTGCAAGTTTCAAACCATACTAATCTTCCCCATCACTTGCTTTCGAAGAAGTTAAAAAACAATCAAAAGCTTGACTATTTCAAGATTGACAGACAAGTCTTGATCAAAACCATTTCTCTGCACAAAGGAGACTTGATTTTTACCAGCATCTCCCACTTCTGTCAGCAGCAAGACTGCAAGGCAGATGAGATCTCTCCCCGGAGAAGTTTAAAAGATGCTGAGGGACATGGTTTACTGGTGGGCTTGGCCACGCAAAGTGTGGTTGGACTTGATGAGCTTAAAGGTCTTTTGTAACCAAGATGATTCTGTGATAACAGGGATTGCTGACTGAGGTCTCCTGTTGGGATTTGGCCTGTGACGTTCTAGGTGGTAACACCAGAGCCAACCTTTGGTAAGTCCTCCAAACACCTTACCAGAAAAAAAAAACCCACCCCAAAACTTGTATTTAGATGTAATTAGCTTTTGTACTTACTTCCTCAAGAATGAAAGATATTGGCTGAAACTGGGTTTTGAGACAGGCCCACTCAACCCCATCCCCCTTTCCCTGCCTGTCTCTAAAAAGCCCTTCCTTCTGGATTCACTTTAATGAAGAACCGATCGAAACTTCATCCCGAGGGAGCAAACAGAGCTGTGACTCCCACTTTGATCTCTTCCCCATGGAGAAACGTGCTCCCTGCCTAGCTTGCAAGATGTTCACTTGATTGACGTTTGCTCTGATGTGCAAACTGCTTTGAACTTCAGACATTAAATTCCCATCAGGCTGCACTCATTTTTATTCTCCTTCAACGGGATTTACAAGCAGGAGATCAGCAAGTGGAGGAGATAAAATAAATGTGCAGGAGCTTTGAATCTGACATCAAAACAGCGCTCAAGTGAGCTCCAATTGGATTTTGGTCGGCCTGAATTTGCACTGTAAATCAAGCTCTTTTGTGCATTTTCAGTTTAGGGAGAAATGAGGGAGCTGCACATAAAAATGACACTTGAGCAGCTACCGAGGGGTTCTCATTGTTTTGAGATTAATTTTGTTTCCTCCCTTTGTGTTCATACAAACTTAAAGCTGATTTTAGCACGCAAATGAAATTATGTCAGTTCAATGAAAATGCGGCATTTCCTTTGAAATCTCCATCCAGACATGTTTTCCTGACTGTAAGGCAAGGTTTAGACTCATATTTTACATACTTGACCACGTAGTTCCCACTGCATCTAAACAGAACGTTGGAAAACAGCGTTCTGGTGAATTCCAGCTAATCAGCTTCCTCTGGCATGACACAGAGGTTGTTCCAATTATTTCAGCTACCGCTTGAAAAAGTCAAAGTATACTTGTTCTTAGATGTAAAGAAAGCCTATTATTGGAAGGAGGATGGCAACCCAGTAACACAAACTATTCCCAAAACCACTTTTTTCACAAGGAACTTGGCCACATTTATGATGCAACAGCTACTAGTCCAAGAGAGTAATTTCCTAAATACCTGCTACAGTTTATGGACAAAACAAAGCCGTGCCAAGACTAGCACTATACAAGCTCTCTACATTTTCTAGGAACCCACAGGCATTACTGTAGTCTGATACTCTGCAGGAACAGCAAATACATGTTACATTTCATTTAATGTGGCCCACCCACTTCTCCTTTGGAAGTGCAGCTCTTCGGATATTGCGGCAACCAAAGGAACTGAGAGGGATTCCCGTTATCTCCCACTTAACTGCTCCAGAGAGGAAAGATAAACACAGAAAGATGCTGCAATAAAATTGAATTGCATTAGCAAATATTTAACCATTTCTTTAAAAGAGGAGGAAAAAAAACCCAACCCAGGCAATCTCTGAAGGTGGTATCACAATCAAGGGAGTAAATGATTTTCGAAAGCAGTTTTGTAAACTCACTTATTCAAACATCTCTATTAATGCTGGTGACACAACGCTGCCAAGTAGGACATTTTACCAACAAATATTTCTCCATTCCATCTCCTTTCACAAATTCAGATAAATGCATTCCCTAAGCTCTTATCAGCAGAGTTCAATAAAGAACAAAAATAGATTTAGAGCTGCCTTGAAATATATATGTCAGCAGTAGAAGCACTCATGAACGACAATGCGTTTTGGAGACCACATGACAACTTCCCATAAAAACCAGCAGCGAAATTCATTTTTCTTCTCCAGGGTAGAGGCAAAGAGAAAGGGAGATGTTTCCACCAGCAGGTGTGGGTATTCACATGCCATCTGCAGGTGCAGGGTTATGGAGGGGCCATGGTCTGAATACAAAGTTACACTTGCTTTTTTTTTTGGGGGGAAGGTACTCCTACTGCAGATATGGGCTTTATTATATCAAGAAAACATAAATTCTTTAAAATACATACTTGAAACTGCATTTTCACATGTACTTATCCTGCAGTCATAACTTTCAACCTACCTGGCAAAACTGGAACCATGTAAAGTTGCTTCTCAAAGTCTCCTAGCTAGCATCAACCAAAGCTTCTCCTCATAAAGGCATTGTGTATATACAGGTATGCATTACACAGGCCATCAGACTTCCTTTTTGGGAGAGAGTCTGATTTTCTTTCACCTGCAAATCCTCAATATACAACACCTATCTGATCTACATGTTGCCATCTACTCTCTTCATTGAAGATAGCTATTTCAGCTACTCACAAGTCACACCTTGCACACCTGCAAAGTTACAACCTCACACAAGGCTAATGCTTCCAAACACTCATTTCCTACGTCCCTATTTAGACCCTTTTCACAACTGATATGTATCCCATCAAGTTTCCACTGAAGCTGCTGGTGCTCAGGACTTCTGATAAATAAACACTCTTTATTCTTTCCTCTACCCTCTTGATGACACTCTGCTACAGTAACATCTGCACATCAGAGTATTTAGGTTCCAAGACTTCCTAAAGACCTAGTGAGGGCTTTTTCAGGATTGGAGCACCTCAGGCATGACAAATGGCACATAGCATCTCCTACACAAGGGTATTTATCCTCTTTAAATGAAGGTACTTTAATTAAAGCATTGTCTTGTAAATAACCACCCAATTCAATCATGATAAGGAATGTCTGGAGACAGCATTAAATCTGTTTCTCACAGCATTTCCAGTAGCCTTTATTTGTGAGGACACACAAAGCCTGATTCTTCCAGCAGGGATTTCTCCAAGGATTAGAAGACACATGTCACCTGACATCCATTTGGCTTATCTCCCATCAGTCTACCCATCCATTGCTAAGAGCTTGGAGCACTCTACCCATATTAACTCTATATGGTTGGAGTAATGCTACTTCCCAGCTGCAATGGGTGATTCCCCAATGCAGCACACAGCCCTGGGAATGCAGCAAGTTTCCAGGCTCTGACCCCATGGACACAAATACAACCTGGATGGTAGGGAAGACACTGGATCTTCACACCATCCACTTCTGAGCTTGTCTGAAAACTATGCTCTCCTCAACTGCTGTCTCTCCATTGCCATCATGGTTTTTCCACTCCCAAACCTTAATGCTATGATTCTGTGTTTAAATGCTTTGAGCAAACCCTGTGAGCATAAGCATACGATTAAATGTTTGTTGAATTAAGGCCTAAGGTAGAGTCCCTTTCCAAAAAACCCTCAATAGTGATCAGCTGTGCTGCCTTATCAGGTTGGTTTTGCCTATTCTAATGTATTTGTTTTCACCACTTTCCAAAACAAGGTAGTTCCATTGCACAAATCTGCCTTGGTGGGGAGAATTGCTAGGACATTAGGCCAGAATATACTGGGTACAATACAGCAACTGAAAGCACAACCAGTGTGGGAATTTTAATTCAGAACTATTCACTATGGACCAGAATCACAGTCACATGGCAACTCACTCATTTGGGCTCTTCACCATGAAATCCAGTGTCATATGAGGAAAGACTGTGGGAACTGGGGCTGTTTAGTCTGGAGAAGAGGAGACTGAGGGGGTATCTTATTAGTATTTACAAATATCTAAATGGTGGGTGTTGAGGCGTCCCTTTTTTCTGTTGTAGCTAGCAACAGAACAAGGAGTGATGGAATGAAGCTGCAAAACAAAAAGTTCAATTTAAATATAAGACAGAGTCCTGGGCCAGGCTGCCCAGAGGGGTTGTGGAGGCTCCTTCCTTGGAGGTCTTCAAGACCCACCTGGACACATTCCTGTGTGACCTGATCTAGGTGAACCTGCTTCTGCAGGGAGGTTGGACTGGATGATCTCTAAAGGTCTCTTCCAACCCTACCATTCTATAATTCTATGTAATGGCAATAAAACAAATATTGCTTTCCCTGTCATATCTGACTACTCAACTAAAAGAGTAATTTCAATGCCAGGTTCATTTTATACCGGAGTTCGTGCTTTGTTAGTCCTGGTTTGTATAATTTCTTTATCTCAAGCAACATGGTAAACTGTCTTCAAAGGCAATACCAACACAAGGCCACATATGTGCACTTTTGTTCAAGGTAAAGATAAATATAAACTAAATACCAAACCATTTAAAGAAATATTAACACCTTCTCCCCTTTACTTTCTCTACATTAGTTCAACATCTCCTTCCCAAGCAGTTTTGCAAGACCCATCCCAAACTTGCTGTATTCCCAACACAATGTCAATAGGCTGCACAGCAATGGAAAAGGCTGATGGAACAATCACCTGACAGCATTGAATTTCCTTAGTTTTTCAAATGCCACCGTGCATTTAGAGGCTGAACACCACGTGATAAATAGCCTTAAATGTTATGGGCAGGCCTTCAAATCTACCTTAAAAATATACCCTGAGGGTAATGTGTTTCTGTTCTTGCACCAAATGTTTACTCAAGGTAAGAGGCCACATGATGAAACACCTCCTTACACCAAGGAAAAGAATACAGGGAGTTAAGCAGTTGTAAGGCAAGTATTTCACAACCGAGCTGAAAGGAAAGACATAGCCCTAAGGACACAGACATAAACGGTGATCATTTAAAATAAATTATTACACTCTTAGTGGGAAAAAACAGAGCTTTTATCACACATTCGTACAATTAGGAAACCCAAAGAAGCTCCTGCAAATACACAGCATAACACAGCATGATTAAAGACAATTAGATTGAGTTTAGAATATCCCAAAGTTCTGTATTTAAAACCAAAATAAATGGACAATTAAAACACTCCATTTCCAAGCAACATACTTAGTTTCACTAAACAAGTTTCTAGCATGTGATGTACTGAGCAACTTGTGATTTTGGTTACTGCAATTCAAAGGAAGAAGAAAAAACAGAAATCCCATGACCAGCATTAGAAGAGTTATCAAAGGTAAGAAATGTCTAGATGCAAAGACAGTATATCTTGTATACAGACTCATTTTGTATAGAAGGCTATTCCATGAAACCAAAAGCCGAACAAACTTTTTCTCACTTATGTTTCATTTTACAGCCCATAAGATAAGCAAGCCCCAGTCTTTGTTTACAGCCCCTCAGTAAACATCTATAGTCCAGTTCTGGGCTTCCCAGCTCAAGAGGAACAGGGAATTTGTAAAGAGACTGGAGCATCTTCCTTATGGGGAAAGGCTTTGAGACATGGGACTCTTCAGCCTGAAGGAGACTGAGGGGGGATCTCATTAATGGTTACAAATATCTAAATGGTGAGTGTCAGGAGGTTGGAGCAGCACTGTTTTGTGTGGTATCCAGTGACAGGACAAGGGGTGACGGAAAGAAGCTGAAACACAGAAAGTTACATTTAAACATAAGGAAAAACTCTTTCACTGTTGAGCTGAGGGAGCCCTGGCCCAGGCTGCCCAGGAAGGGTGTGGAGGCTCCTTCTCTGAAGGTTCTCAAGAGCTGCCTGGATATGTTCCTGTGTGATCTGATCAAGGGGAACCTCCTTTAGCAGGGGAGGTTGAACTAAATGATCTCTAAAGGTCCCTTCCAACCCTGCCATTCTATGATTCTATGAATATGAACACATATGGAGTAACCTTCCTCCCTTTCTCAGAGTTATCAAGAGCAGCAGAAAGTAGAGGTTATTTTGCAAAGAAAGACTTTCATCTTTTTTCTGCATGTATTGTCACTATAAATCATTTGAGAATCTACTACTTACTCCATCATAGATGGTGGAATGGTACAGCAGTCTTGGATGGCAGTCAAGGGCGACGTGAGGTGAGCAGTATAGGATGCTTCCACCACTTGCTTGTTACGATTCACAACATCCAAGTAACGGTTAAACTTCTCACGGATTTTTTTTGCCAGCTGAAAGGAAAAAAAGAAGAAAAGTTAAGATTAAGCCTATCTGTATTGCCCTGTTGCTTACTAACAAACCTGAATGGAAAGTAAAAACTGCTTGTGTTAAGGGTAGTAGCTGTAAGCTTTGCTCACTCTACCTGTGCTGCCATGCTTACCACTCCAACAAGATGCTCCTGCAAGGACTGACAAGGGCATGATGGAGACTAAAATAAACAGGCCACAAGTCAACCTAGAGAAGCTCCATAAAAGGATACTTAAGGAAAGCCCTAATAATAGTAATGTGGAACACCTCACCTACAGAGAAATCTGCCCCAAACACTGCTGTGAATATTTCTACTCAGTCAGGTGTATCTGTGCAGAAGCACTTCCCAGCTCTTTTCATGTAGTTCTCCTCATTACAATTTGCACAAAATAAGCCACCCCAGTTCTTGCTTTTTTCTTTGTACCTCCTGCTGCTTTCCTGAGGGGCACCATAGGCTCTTGTCTGGGGATCTTCCAAGTGATTTTCTCTATCAGCCTAGCAGCTCACTGTGGTTAATCACAAGCTACAACACCAGCTACAGACTTAACAACAAAATGTAAAGTCTGTAACTGACATTGTATTATAACAGAAAGAAAAGAAATGATGACTATCTGGGACAGGTGAAATTCTTACACAAGCCTGTTCTCATCTGAGGCCCCTCTGATGAAGGTAGGCACTTAGAAACCAGGACAAGGTTTAGAGGTTTTACTGTTACTTGTAAGAGCACATCATCATATTTCTCTCAGAAAGTGAAAACAGACTGTCATCCTTTCCCAGCAATTCTCAGGCCTTTAAGGAAAAAGGTGTCTAACTCTAGAAAGAGCTAATTGGATACTTGGGCCCTTTAAATGTTTCTTAACAAGAGAAATATATATTTACTTCAGAAAAATATGTAAATAAACAGATCCCACACGTTTTTGCAAAAAAAATTATAGAATGGTAGGGCTGGAAAGGATCTCTAGATATCATCCAGTCCAACTCCCCTGCAGAAGCAGGTTCACCTAGATCAGGTCACACAGGAACATGTCCAGACAGGTCTTGAAGACCTCCAAGGAAGGAGCCTCCAGAACCCCTCTGAGCAGCCTGTTCCACTGCTCTGTCTGAACTCTGCATTGGAGCTTTCTGGTATGTGATTTGAAAGCCTTTTTGCAGGCACACTCAGAGCAGTGTAAAGGCACAAGATGTGAACAAGGCTGCAAAGGCACATAGTGTGAACAAGGATAGAGCCCGCTGGGACCCATCACAGGCCTATTGCAGCTCCTGTGCTGTCAGGTAAGAGCTCACCTGTGTCAGCTTCATTAAGCACTTCATTAATCAGGCTCATTGTGACTTGGCAAGGGAAAATTGGAAGGGAAAAATTTGTGATTCTTATTTGAGCAAACACAAACAGTAAACACAGTAACTAGGAAGCACCAGGTTTTACAGGAAATATTTACTGAGACTTTTGTTCCTGGTCTTTCATTCAAAGTGAGAAATTACTGAAACAGATCAGGCATGTGCAGAATTTGCTCTGGCACATTCAGTATCCTTCTCACACCAACATAACTGTTACACTTAATTGTTGGCCAGATACATCCTAAATGAAGGAGAATCATCTATCTCTAAGCAATGTACTGTTTAGAGTGCTGAATACTCAGAAATACTGCATTTTGCACTTCTGCACACTTTCTCATTAATTCATAGCACTCATCTTTCCTGCTCCCTCTACGCTCCAGACTCTATAGGGGTGATTTAATGGTGCTGCTACGTTTGCGTGCTGGAAAACAGAGTCTGTCCCAGATCCCCTGGACTGACAGATGACTTCCCTAACTATTATTAACAGGACCTTTCATCATTGTTTACTTTGTTGTGTGAATAACAAGGCACACACTGATAACAGCAATGCTTTAGACTCCATTGTTTCCAGCAAATGCTGCAGCTCAATGACAGGTCTCCTAGGAGCACAGGTTTTAATAGGACTTTGCTCAAATAACTTGCAGAATTATACCTAATTAGATTTGTAAAATGATTTATTGACAAGGCAATGGAAGACCTACTAATGGTCTCCTCCATGTTAGGCATTTAACACTGTTAAATTGCCCCCAGTCGTTAGATAATAAGCTGCTGGGTAGCTCCTCTTCTATTTTCTGGTAAATTTTGGTGTTATCCAATCGTACTTCTCAAATGTGTCCTTGACAAGTGCACTTTTTTGGAGCATCTCAAACATACACAAGCCAAATCACCTAGATCAAAGCATTTAAGTCTCACAGTTACAAAGTTCCCGTCTCAGTCTGGGCAAATGAAGTACCCGTGGCTTAAGCCCTAGGAAAGCCACATACTTGAATCTATACCTTTCTTACTTAGTTTCCCTACCTGAAATCACAAAGAGAGGAAAGAGCTTAAGTTGGATGAAAAAAAGGACCATAAAACCATCATTAGCAGGACATAACTAACACAGAGCATCAGAGCAAAAGGACTCTCATTTGGAATCCCTGCTTTTCTCTGATAAATGAATGCTGTACAAGAGGAGGTTTTGGTGTTGATAAGTTTTTACTTTCCAGGCTGGAATATAAAAGCACCCTACAGCTTTTGAATTTTACCCTGCTATGTAGAATCTGAAGATCTGATAAATCTGTTTTTTTTCAAAAGGGCCCATACCTCAGAAGCTGATGAAAGACCCCAAAAGCTTAGTACCTAAACCTCATCTCTCATTGAAAAAATCTCTGAACATCTCAAAGCCATTACATTGCTTTTAATAAAAGGGATCCAACACTTCAGTCAGGGCATACAGTCAAGTACACGTCAGCAACAGAGGACCTGAGGCCTCCCAGAGCTACACAGACATCTATTCCCTGCCCACAGACACAAATATGGTTGGAAGAACTGAGTTTGTCTAATCTGAAGAACCCTAAAAATAATGCCCTGTGGATAGCAAGAGAATATTCCAGTCCATCATAACCATTCTAAAAAAAAAACCTACCTCAAAATAGCCACTAATGGTAAGATGATCCGAAAGTAACTTTCCCTTGGAAATTGACTGCAATTCATAAACCATGTTAAGGATGTTCAGGTAACACACCAATCAGCTGAAAGCAAACAGTTCTAATTCATCAAATGGAAAAGTACAATGCAGTTAAAGCCTAACAAAACTAACTTTCTTTTTCTCCCATAGTTGGGCTTCACTGGAGCTCAAGAATCCATGAGAGTGAACAGGCATTCCAGCTCTCAGTGATTAAAACAACAGCAAAAAAACATAATACATACTTCCGAGCTCCTCACTCCTGCCTGGCGTGCCCATGCATGCATGCACGCTCACATCATTAGCTCAGAAACAGTGTTCTGTTTGCAAAGTGTTGCAGTCTAGTTGCTAGAGCCTGTCAGAATAAAAGCTGCAGGCTTAAAGCAGCTTCACATTTTTTTTTCTAGATAAACCCCTAACATCTTTAATGAAAAGAGAGTGTTTTTTCCAACACAGACCCTGTGCTTTTTAACTTGCCCAGAGCCGAGTAGCTGTTGCATAGTGATGGATGCAAGACCCACACCCCATTAGTTACAAAATCTCAAAAGTACAGAAATAAGCAGAAACTAGATAATGAAAAGACAGAGCATTGAACTATGAAACCATCCCAGCATAATTGTTTAAAGCATTTTTAAAGGCAAAATGAAACAGGCACATAAAAGTGGCTGAGACCTGACATCCCACGCTCAGGTATACCCTTGGGTAGGTACCAAGTCTGACAGACATTTCCTGCTCAAATTCTCCCATTTTAATGGGAGACAGAAATAAATCTGGATACCTGGAGATTGACATAAAATACTGTTATCCTCAGGTCAATTCTCAAAGTGCACTCCACCTCATTTTAAGAGCAAAGAAGGGGGAAAAGCCTTACTCAGCATTCCTCATTCCTCCCAGCTTTTTCCTTTTTTTTTTTTTTTCAGGTTTCTCTGCTTTGTCCTTAATTTTAAGGAACTGGGTAACAAGAAATAAGTGTTCTCTCCAAACAATGCAGCCATTAGCTCTGAGTTTTTCTGACATGGGTTTTTCTTTTGGAAGCTGGCCTGCAGCCAAGGCATTTCAGTCTGCAGACAGGTTGGACGGTAACACCTGTTTCTATTACCGCAGCACCCATGGGTAATGCACTTCAATTGTCACCATCTCCACTGACAACCTTTCATCACAACATCAGTGAGTTTATCTTAATTTTCCCAGAGACATTTTCCTCATTTGCATAATTCCCTCGAGCTTTTTTTTTTTTTTTTCCCAAGCTTCACTCCCCTCAAAGCTCCACAGCTCTGAAGTCTTCCCTTTTCAGGGAGTGCTGAGGGAAAGCAGAGCTTCAAGGTTAAGGTTTATTTCTGGCTGTATCTTGAAAGTCAAGGCATTTTTAATGTTTTTCAAGACTGTATATAAAATATGTATCAATGTGGTCGACAGGCATGGATGCTGTAACGGGCTCTCAGCTGGGGATTTGACACTCAACGAGTATCACACGTGGAAGAGTTTAGGTAGCGCTTGTATTTTCAAAAACCCTCTGCAAACCAGAAGAACGTGGACAAAAGTTACTTCTCTCCAACATCCACCAGGCACTTCTGCTGTATCCCAGCTTAACACTACACTGTGCACCCACAGACTCCTATTCTAGAAAATCTTCAATGTGCTTATTCCTAAACTGCTGGGCTCTCAAAGAAACCTCCCTGTACAAATCTAGATGATTACAGAGGTCAGGAGGGACATGGCTCAAGAAAGGATCATAGAATTGTCACCAGCTTCTTCCCACACCACCTGCTTTTTAACAGGTTCAAACCACTCCTGCTCCTCTGGATGATGATGAAAATTCAGTCAGGAGCATTCAGTCAGGATGCAGGAAACTACTTCCAATGTGCATTTTTTCCAAGTGACCAGCACTTGTCTGAGGTTTTCCACTGGCCAGTAACTTTGTCTAGGTTTCCCTACTTCCTCCAAGACTTATTCCAAGGAAGATGTCAGACATGGTACACAACAAAAACTAAAGGAAGGGCCACTCTGCAAATATGTTAAAGACAGGATGCATTGCCTTTTAGCATGAGGCTCACAATTAGTTGACGTAAAATTTAACGCTGTGTGAACATATTGCTTTTCAGAGCCAGGGAGACATCTTGCTCAACAGCAAAATCTGTATTTTACAGCACACTGATGTATTTTCTCTCAAAATGGTTCAAAGGCTCTTTGCCCAGTCCAAAAATAAAAAATCCAACCCAGCCTAAAGCAGAGCACGCCAACATGCCAGCTAAATCTTACCACTCTACACCTTGCCAGCCAAGAGGACAGCAATTACAGCAAGTGCAGAGCTTTTTCCTACTGCTTCTACAAAAGCTGGGTGGGCAGAGCTGCACCTAGGGCAGACATGTCAGGACTCTCTTTCTACTAAGCCCATCAGTGAGGAGAATGATGTTTGGTTTCTCTGAGGCTGCCATGCTGTTTTTGTAGGAGCCTCGCGCTGGATCAGTGTGACTGTCAAAGCTGTCAGCCGTGGGCACTGACTGTTGATGCCTGACAAGGCAAGGCAGTGGGACAGCAGCCAAAAGCACCCTTCCCCCTGTCACAGAGGAGACACTTTCTTCTAGTTTGGTGACAGAGGGAAAAAATGCATTCATCTGTCTCACAGATACTAGTACTGTAAAAGCAATGTTTTGCCTCACAATTCTATTTCCCAAACCTCCCAACTGACTTCCTTAAATTCCTTAGCAGCTCCTACCTACATAAAATTGATTCTCTTGGTTATTACTGTTATTTTTATGGATGGCAATTATGCTGTGAATGAGCTAGAAGGATAAGGAATGACAGCCTTCTAGCTCTAAAAACAGGAATTACATGGAGAGAAGGATTCATCAAACAAGGAAAAAACCTAATGACAAAAGGCTCTGCTTGTGCACTCACTTATTCTGAATTAAAGTCTTCCCTCTACCCTTCCCAGTCTTCAAACAGGAGTGAATATACCCAGGAACATTCCAGCAAGGCAATTTTCAGCTGACATATGTATATTTACAACTATCTCAACTAATTTAATTGCCTTTATTTGCTACTGCTTCTTTCCCCAGGATGCATGGACAAACAGAAGAAATTATTATAGGTTCCTTTCTGCAGAGATGTCATTGCTGCTGTGCTCTAACTTCTCTGTCAGTGTTCAATGCAAAGACTTTTCTGCATGAAGCTGGTAAAAAAATGTTTCTGCTCAAGGATGTGACACCATCCTCTCTCCTCCTTGGATTTCAGCTTCATGTCCTCTATACCACAGAAACCAGATGTCTGGCAGGATGCTGAACACAAGCTGACTTCCTTGAAAGCAGCTAATCTAGATTTTCCTCTAATAAAACTAACCACCTTCCACTTTCTTTATATCATTAGTTCACACCACTACATTTTCATATCTTACATGAGCTCTCCCGTATTGAAATAGCTTCCAGGAAAGGAATCCAAGTTATTTTGGGCAATTGCCATCCAATTTTTACTATTTCACCTATCCAAGGCAGGAAACAAAAAGGTTTTACCTGTTATGTGCAATAGTAATTTTATAACCTTAAAAAGACCTTAAGCAGTCTAACATCCATAGCTAAACCACTCCTTGTGTGGCATGAAGAAAGCCAAGAGTATTAAATAGTTAGGCCTGAAGGCCAACAGCTGTAGTTTTTCCACTTTCTCAACAAACTGAAAGTCATTATTTACACAGTTTGGTATTAAAAAACAAAAACCCAACACCCCAAGCCCCCCAACACAATTCAGTGGTTTGCCAGGAAAAAAAAAATATCTCAGCTGACAGAAAGCAGTAATTATTTGCCTTCGGGTATCAGTTGCTAAGGAAATGGTAATGACTGACAAACCCAGGAATGAGCGACAGGGGATTTAATTTGCTTACATTTGTTTGCATTTGCTGAAGACGATCCTGTTTTGATGTACTACTCTTACTCATAAAACCCTGCTTATATTGCTTGTGATTCATTAGTGCTAAAAGACCTGGTTATTAATGAAACAGAAGTGCTCAATTATTCTTCTATCCACTCCACTGTTGAGCTTTTAACCACAGTAATTATGCTTCACCAGGGCCTCGTTTTTCTCCTCTGACAGCTCCAAATTCATCACACTACCTACAGTGTTTAGACAGTTATTTATGTGTACTTAGTGTGAATATGTCCATCTGTGGCTGGGAAACAAGCAATGTCTTCTCCTAAATGGAGGATTGATAGTTGAGACTTCAAACAAGTTTTAATCCAGTTTCCTGGTTTCCCAAAAAAAAACCCACTTTTGGCATTCAAAAGCCATCTGATACGTATAATCTAGCCCACATGGCCCTCTGGCAGCGTGCAGACCACCCAGAAACACTTGAGCCAAACGCTACCCTGGTGCTACGGCAAAGCCGGTGAATCCTCCTTAAAGATTCTCTTTAAAGATATGAGGATGGTTTCAGATTTAAACTTCTCATGTTGGGTGACAACTACCCTTTCATGGTGCCTTTGTGTGCAAGCACCCACCTGTGCCCACATTCAGGGAACACGAGGCCTCTGAGGCTGGTGTCCACACTGCTGATCTGTCACTCTTCCTGCACATCCTACCTCAGGCACAACATTAACTAACTGCCTGCCATCACCAACTGCACTGTGCCTTTCCAAGCAGCAATAGGAACACACACATCAGAACTGTATAAATTAATGATACCAAACACAGAGCCATATATCTCTGGACCTTAAGTGGAGAAAAGAAAAAGGTACCTCTTACATGGAGGGAACAGGATGTCATTCTGCTCAGTTCCACAGAACCTCTCCTTAATTATGTGTTCTCTAATTAGAGGTTGTCAACAAAGAAAAAGAATAATTTGAGGGGCGTCTGGGAAGTGAGGAGATTAAAAAAAACAATTGAAGGGTTCTAATGCAACATTGTGGTGGCTTAGCCTGATGTTCACCCAGACATAAAATCACTACCCCTACTAAACTGGACAGGATAGAGAGAGAGAGGAATATAACAAACAGCTTGTGAGTTGAGATAAGGACAGAGAGATCACTCGGCAATTAGCATCATGGGTAAAACAGACTCAGGGAGAAAAAGGTTTGATTTATTACAATAACAATAAAAGCAGGAATAAAACTGTCTTAAAAACACCTTCCCCCATCCCTCTCTCTGCCCAGGACTCTCCTTCCCTCCCCTGCAGCGGCACAGGGGATGGGGGTTGGGGTCAGTTCATTACAGATGGACTTTGCCACTGCTGCTTCTCAGGGGGAAGCCTCTTCACACTTCCCACTGCTGCACTGTGGTGTCCCTCCCACAGGAGACAGTCCCTCACCAACTGCTCCTTCCCATGGGCTGCAGCTCCTCATGAACCGCTTCAGCCCGGGGCTTCCCACGGGGGCAGCTCCTCACATCCTGCCCCAGCATGGGTCACCCACAGGGAGAACAATCCTTCAGTAGCAGACTGCTCCAGCCTGGGACCTTCACGGCATCACAAGTCCTGACAGCAAACCTGCTCTGGCCTGGGCTCCTCTCTCCCCATAGACTCCCAGGTCATGCCAGGAGCTTGCTCCAGGATGAGCTTCCCACATAGTCACAGACTCCTTCAGGCATCCACCCGCTGTGGCGTGGGCTCCTCCACAGGCTGCCAGTGGGTCTCTGCTCCCCGAGGCCTCCGTGGGCTGCAGGGGGACAACCTGCTTCACCATGGTCCTCACCACATACCACAGGGGAGCCTTTTCAGTGCCTAAGCAACCCCCTCCCCTTCTCCACTGACCCTGGTGTCTGCGGAGACGTTTTCACATTCTCCCTCCCTGTTGCTGCTGCCACCATTTTGCAACTGACCAACAACTTCTTCTCCTTCTCAGATATGTTGTTCACAGAGGCATTACCTCCATCACTAATTGGCCAGGCCTGGGTCAGGTGCAGGGTCCAGCTTAAAACTGACTGGCCCTAACCCTGTGAGCAACACAGGAAGCTTGTGGCAACTCTTTTTGTTTAAAGAAGCCACCCCGTAGCCTCTCTGCTACCAAAAACTTGGCCCAGGCAAAACCACTACAAACATTAACAGCACATGTGCTGCCACTCATATCACAGCGTTCATGCATTAGCACTTACAAACATATAAGGAAAAAAATAAGGAAAAAAGAAAAGCAGAAGCCAAATAAACCCAGCAGGGAATAAGGACAATTTTTAGGGATGAGGATCTTCTGCTGAATTCATTTAATAAGCAAGTGGGAAACATGGTATAATAAAGTGAGGCAGTGGAATCCAAAAAGGAGGGAATGTCCTGGCTTATTTACCCCTCTCTGCATTTTTTACTCTTGTAATTACAGGTGATGATCTCAACTGTGATGACTGAAAATCAGAATCGTGTCTGTAGGACAGATCCCCATAAAATGATCAAGTTTCAGGAAAAAGTTCTTGCATCAAATGCCTTCTAACTAACCAGAGCTAGGGAAAATCTCCTGTAGAGCATAACGTCTATCCCTATGGTTGAGACATTGTTCTCTGCAGGGTCAAGCAATTGCTAATACCACAATGTCATGGTTTGATATGACAGCCTTTTCTGGTAAGGGGGACAGGGCTGTAAAGATGGCACCTGTAAGAAGTTGTTTGCAACTCTCCCCAGCTCTGAGCCAGACCCACTTCTGGGCCTGAGCCAATTAGACGCCTCCACGATCACTTTTTAAGAAGAAGCCAGAAGAGGAGGTTTCTTCCTCCATCTTCTTCCTGCTTCTTCCTTCTTCTGTCCTTTCTTCTTCTTCTGGCTGGTGGTGGTGCAAGGAGTAGGAACAG
>WBNH01010798.1:281502-321496 GCA_013401255.1 Urocolius indicus | reverse complement strand
AAGAAAGGAGGGATGGGGGAGGGAGATCTTAAAGTGCTGGTTGTAATTTTCTCATCATCCTACTCCCTTTTGCTTTTATTCCATTCTGTTTCTTGTAGAATAAACTTTCCTACTTTCCTCTCTAAGTCGAGTACTGGAGTTTGTTTTGCCCGGCACCGTAATTGGCAGTGAGCCCTCCCTGCCCTTGTCTCAATCTACAACAACCTTGCTTATCTTTTTACTCCCATTTCGCTGGGGCCTCTGCCATCCTAACGAGGGTGGGGGTAAATGGGGGCACTGAGCGAGAGACTGTCGTGGTGCTGCTGTGCTGGCTGGGCCAAACCACAACACACAATGAGGGTAACTGATTGGGATTAATGCCTTCCTCTGTATCTCTCCAAACAAACACCTAACAAAGACATAAGCAGTACTGAAGGTGAACTTGGTTGTTTCTTCCCTAAACACAAACCCCATCACTTCTGTGACAACATGGCTGAGATTCACCTTAACATTTGTATGATGTCAATCTAAAAGTCTCATTTAAACAGCAGATCTTCAATCACATAGTCTTATCTTTATCTTTTCCATTAACATTGTTACACACTTCAATTTAATGCCGGTTTGGGACAAGGCTTCTACACCAAAGGCTTGGTGTTGCTTTTAACAGAAACCTAGTGTCAGTGGAACTTTTCATGAATGATTCTGCTTTCTGCAAGTTAATTTAGCTCCTACACTGATGACAATCCCTTCAAAAGCCACCATATTTCTTCTGAAAGAGCTGCCGAGCCCTACGCTCCAAAGCAAACTCCAAAGTTCAAATACAATGTGCAGGGACTCACACTCCCATTTGATCAAGCTCTGTTTTGACATTTTCTTTGGGGGGAAAAAAAAGGAGTCTTGGATTTTTACTATTTACAGTAAACACAAGTTAGAGTGTTAATTTGTTTCTATTACATGACTAGTTTAAATGCATAGGAGGATGCAATGTACTGATACAGTCCTGCAACAGCAGCTCATGCACAGATCAGGCTACCTGCCAGCCTCAAGAGCAATCCCTTTTCCCTGGGAAGAGCCCTGCTCTGAGGCACTTTTGTTTTTACTGAATGTTAAAACTGGCTTGATAGGGCTCTAGGAAGGTCAGGTTACTCGCTAGAGGTTGTGCAAGTGAGTCCGTGCTTAAAGTGGAAGGGAAAGCCAGTTCTTTGTTCATAGAGTAGCAGCTGATTCTTTTACCAAAACTCATCACGTTTAGCATGAAGTTGCAGTTGTGAGCACACAGGATTGGTACCTTAATTTCTTAAATTAATAATTTCTTAAAGAAGAAATTGCAATCTATTTGACCTGGCTTTAAAGGGATCCAAAACACATTTCCAAATGTATGGATGTGTGAAAATGCCAACAGCCCATGTGCTGAGAGATAAAATCTCAACGTTAAATTGAAGAGTTAAATGGTCAGAACCTGTTGCTGTAAGAAAAGTCCCCACAAAATTACCCAAACACAATTAACACCATTTCCAAATCCATAAACAATAGCAATATTTCTGTCTTGAACAACTAAAAAAGAGACACTTCCAATGTGAAAATGTGAGATGCTACACAACGGCCCTAGCTCTGCCTCTGCTCTTTTGTTTCTAAGGGAAGAGCCCACACAAAACAGATGAAAAGCCTTTCCGTGGCGATGTAAGATGCTCAAATACATCATCAGCCCATAGAACAATAAATGGAATCATGACTATAAATGGAGATGGGTTGTCTGATGTGCTGGACACTAGGGATAAAAGTGCAATTTCTAAGATGACCCTGCCTTGCAGTGCTGACAGTGGGCAGCGAGAGCTGGGAAAAAGGCTTCTGGACTCACCTGTTGAACTTCACTTTCTCCATTTGATATTTTCTCTGTATATACAAAGGAGTTGAAGATCCTCTGCAAAAAAAAAAAAAAAAATCAGAAAGGATGAATAAGAGATGATTTGTCACATTAAAGCAGCTCCAAAAGGCACATGGGTGAGGAAATGTGTGTCAGAAAAGGTGCATTTCGCCTGGGGAGTCTCTAACATCAGGCCTACTCAAGGGAAATAGTTTCTCTGGATACCTGTTTCTGGATCTGTGTGAAGAGTCTTGGTTGGATTTTGAAGGCAAACATATAACCTTTTTTTTTTTCTTCAAAAACATCTGTAAATTTACCAAACTGACATATAGTAATAAAAACAAATAAACAATCTTGTTTGAACTATGACTGTTCTCTAGTGCAAAACACTTAACCAAACGGTCAAAGTACTTCTTGTTTCCTACTAACACACGGGATGTTGTGAGCCAAACTTCAACATGTTTGTTATCTGGAAAAGATGAAAAATGAGGCTTGCTGTTACTAAGCTAGATCAGTTTGTGTTGAAAAGTAAAAAAAAAAAAGGGATGTGTCAGAACATAGACGCCAAAGCTATGTCATCCCCTAGGAAAGTTTCCCATCTGTTCCCAGAGGGAACTCCACAAGTAACAGTTATTTAGTTACAGTGGTCATATGGAAGAAAAAAAACACTCAACACCTTTTCAATGTTCAGCTTCAAAGCCATTGGAACAATTTTAGGTTACAGAGATGGCATTCCTGAGAAGTCTGTCTGATACATCTAAGTTGCTCTTTCAAGATTTCTCATTTCCAAGGGCAGCTTTCCCCTTAGGGAAGTGGGAGCATCACAGAATCTTAAGTGTTGGAAGGGACCTTGAGAGATCACTGGAAAAGCTACAAGTGGCCCTAAAATATTTCTTTACTATCTGTCTTAATAGCAATATGCAGTGGTCTTGTAACATCACAGAGGTTTAAGAGACCAGTATCATGTAAAACAAGAACAGTGTTGGTTAGTCATTGTCAATAGACATAACAGCAATACATTGAGATTATTTAGGTTATTATACATCAGAAAACAGGGAGGGGGTGGGGAAAGCCTGTTACTTTACGAGGGATCTTCTAATTTTCTCCTATCCCTCACAGGTGCATGTTAATCCCTGCAAGCTTGGGGGTCAATCAGAGGGGCAGGGAAGGTTTGCAAGGTTTCAGAAGGTGGCCAGTTTCCCATAATATATGAAAGATCCTCTGTGAATGCAAGATATCCAGTGCAGAAGCAGAAACAATTTTCCAAGCAGATCCTTATTAAAACACTGATACTTGTTTGCAACACACTGCACGTCTTACAAAAACACAGCTCAAGCCTGAGAGATGCCTGTTAGTGCTGCCACAGAAACAACTGCACAGTTGAGTGGTAAAGGAGTTGCACTGGTCGCTCCCTGGAGCACCATGTAAGGAAGAGAGTGAACTACATTGTACACCTTCAAATCTATTGACAATCAGTGATAGAAGCAGGAAGAACATGGAGGGTAAAGTCCTTCACAGACTGGGAAAATGACACAAAAAATTGTAGTCAATGGGATTTTTCTCTCCTAGCCTCAAGGGGAGCTGGGATTCCACTGACAGGCTATATTCCACATCTATCAGCATTGAGTCAAACACAATAGTACATCTCTAGGCACGGCCAAGCTGGCAAAGGACAGGAATTCACACAGACCCTGCTGGGGCCCTCCCTTGACATGATAGTTGTGATAGTGCTAAAACTCATGCTTACAGCATCACAGCAAGCCAGAGCCAGTTCTCCAAACAAGCAGCAATAACAACTGCAGTTACTAAAGAAGTCTAAATTTCACCCCAAAGCAGTGTCATCATTGGTCCCCAACTCCAAAGAGTTTTCTTTGAAGCATACTGACTGATTTCCTCCTGAGTAAGGCTATATGAAGCGATAACATGCAAAGCCAGCCTGGAAAACCCCCTCGGTGTACTCTGCACAACTTAAAACCATCACTTTCCCTGAGCCCTCTCCCTCCTGAGGGCTTCAGGAATTTCAAAAATTTGAACTCTTAATTCTGAAGAAGTGTTTGGAAGGGCAGTAATAAATCTCTTCAGTTTACAAGTCTCAGAGAGCCAAGAAGGGGGAGAAAAAAAAAAGAGGCATCTACTCTTAAAATCTGCCTGTACATTGAGACTTCCTCTTCTTCCAGACCTTTGTTTAAAGTTCTGCTTGGGTACTTTAAGTACTAACACGTTGGCTTTTGTCTTTTTTGTTTCCCCACCCCCCCCCATGAGATGAAAAGGTAATTCAAACATCAGAAGAAGATACATTAAAGCATGTCATTTTGATGCAAAATGTTTTAAATGAATTGAATTTTTTCTCTCTACACAGCATTTAGTCTCCAGACATCAAAAGAAGAGAGGAGGAAACAGACTGTCAGCTACCCAGAATGGAGCTTTCTGTCCTTAACACAAAGCTGACCCCTTCCTCCCCCCTTTAACATGTAGCCGTGTTTATGAACTTCAAGAATAATGCCAGAGACCATTATACACAATTATACAAGAGTACCAGTGCCAGAAAGAATTTATTTGGCCACTGGGTTAGGTTTTTAACCTGTTTTTAACCAAGTTCTTGACAACATGATGGTATCTTCTACTTGTTTCATTAAAAGCACTGTGCAGGTCAGAGTAGCCAGTTAAACTGCCATCACAGACACTGAGCCTAAACCCATGGTAAAAATCTAAATAAGGATTGAGGAATCACCCAGGAAAATGCAACTGAGCTCCCTGAGGCTATGCATGAACTGCTCAGCCTCAGCCTAGGTACTGTATTGTAACTCAAGGTATCCTCTCCCTAAGTCAAGAATTTCACTCAAAGCCAAAAGCATCTCCCTGTTGGATTTAAGCTGATTTCACT
Organism: Urocolius indicus; assembly: GCA_013401255.1. Lineage (NCBI taxonomy): Eukaryota > Metazoa > Chordata > Aves > Coliiformes > Coliidae > Urocolius > Urocolius indicus. The sequence continues at coordinate 316,769 of WBNH01010798.1, read as the reverse complement.
AAAAGGTGATCTAACTTTAAGCAGGAAAACAGAGCTAAGTGACAACCTCCAAATGAAGTCAAGAGAGCTTTGCAGACCCAAGTCAGCTCCACAAACTTACAATAACAGTTTAAATATTTAGAACTTGCCCCTCGTTCTTTACACAGCACATTAGCATCTGTACTTCATTCCTCCCACTCCTCGTGGATGAATTGAATCTGCTTAGCAGGTGGCAGCAGGCTAAATTCCCTCCAACAGGCACAATGACACCTGTGTTCGATGAGAGGCTCGCCCAGGGTTATTTGTCATAACCCATCCCCACTCGGCCTCACCACACGCCACGGCTGCAGCCACTGCCTCAGCCTCTGGCCTTTCCCTCCACTGAGATGGTGCTCCATCAGTTGTCTGCATCCTCACCACTGCTTCCATTTTTTCCATTTGCCCCCTTCTTTTTGCCATTATTACCTTTTTTAAGCTTATTACCATCTTATAGCTATTCAAGTTCTTGCTGATACCTTGACCAGTTATCTTGACATCAGTCAGCTACATGAAAAAGATTCATTTTCTCAACAACTCTCTTTAAACATGACACTCTTCAAAGGCAACAGCTTTGTTCTTGTGGCACAGAGCAGAGGGCAAGAACTCATGCTCTACACTGTCCACTACTTATCTTAGGCACTGAGCTAAGAGCAGAGGCTTCCAACCCTGCACATGTAGTAACACACCTGCACATGCACACCATGCTTCAACTACTTCATCCACTTGGGTTCATCAAGCAGATTTCTGCAAAGCCTTGTGACTGTAGAAGAAAACAAAAGGGAAGTTTTGTTTTCCAATCCAAAGCCTGAATATTAAATGGCAAGACTTGGTTTAGAAAAGAACATTTAGTGCTGCCATGGCACAGTAAGCAAACCTTGCTTCAATCACTTCAGCTATTTCCAACACAAAGCATTGGTTTGCAAACACAACGTTCAGAAGTAAACAAACTGGGAAAACCTCATCAAAACTCAGGGGTTCTGAAGCCTCTGCATTTTCCATAATTTGTTCCAAAAGTAAACTGCAGAATTTACATTAATTCCAGATGTAGTCAGCTCGAAATCAAGACATCAGTGAAGCTGGAATTCTCGCTTCAGAAGGTGTTCAGAGGAAAGTAGCTTGTTTGGCTGGCTGTATCCATCCCTTGCTGCTTTACACTCACATTTGAACTCCATGGGGTAGGTTGGGACAGAGCACAAAGCCCAGCACCATCCCCAGGGCCCCCACCCCTCTGGCAACACCTGAATCCTGCAGCATGATGCTCAGCACATCACTCACGCTCTTCACCACCACCCCCCCCCACTTCTGAATACAGTGCTCGTGTTTAACACACAAACAGAAGCATAGAAAGAGAAAACCATCGTATCTGCAGGGATCACTGCAGCATTTCTGGCAATCTGTGACAGCTCTAAGACACACAGATTTTAGGAGAGCCGAGCCATGTGTCCCTATGAGCCTGTAGACAATGACCACAGCCTGGATGGAGTCCCGAGGAAGTTGGGGTTTATTTTAGAGACACACATTTTCATCACATTAAAGACTTTTGCTTTCCTAAGCTCTTTAATTACCTGTCCTGGTCAAAGCCCTTGCAATATCCTAGAAAATATTCTTCTGTGGTATCTAGGTATACCTTTCAATGGCTTTAACTGCAACCAAGTGTTTCTTGGTGCCACCAGCCCACTTCACTTTTAGCTTTCAACAAGACAAATATTTGACAAGCGAGGTAAACTAGGAAGTGATGAGAGAATCCAAGGGTAGGAGCCCTTGGGGCTGGGATGGGGAAGATTTGGGCCATTGCTGTCTAATGCCTCCCACAGGTGGGGTCTGACAGTGATGAATGGGCACAGGACCCAAACCCACATCTCTGGGTAGAATGGAGTCAAGTTTCCCATCAAGTCACAGATAAGGGGCAGCTCAGGTTTAGCATCATGGGGTGCTAAAACAAAGCTTAGGAGACTTCTTTTCACCATTTGAAGCTGAAGACAAGTCAGTTTTAGATCTAGGAGATGATTGGAGACCAAGCTTAGCATAAAAAGTAAAATATTAACTGGCTTGTTCCCTCAGTTCCTTCAGATCAAAATAAACTCAGCAGCACTGCACTGCAGAGCACAACTACTTCAAAAGCCTCCAGCCTGACTGTCAGCACTTCATCAAAACAAACAAAAATAAGCCATCACCCCCAAACCTCCAAGGTCCCTGACCAAAAACGAGCACTAACAGCTCTGCAGAGCAGTCAGCCATTTGCACATCACTGGTATTTGCCAGATGAGATATGAATCCATCTCTGCACTGACAAAAAAAAAAAAAAAAAAAAAAAATTTTTAGAGACAAAAATAATCAGGAAGGACAAAGACAGGATTAATGAAGTATCCACTGAGCTGTAAATACTTAGGAGCTGGCTGATGACCTATACAAGGGGATATTTAAGGGGAAAAAAAAAAAACAAACCCAAAACTTAGAGCAGATTTGGGATGTAGGCTGCTGTCACTTCTCATGTTTGAGTAAGGATATGAGGAAGAACCCCAACAAAACTAAATAAGTATCAAAAACTGCAGTAGCAAAACATCCATAGAGTCAAACACGCAGGATTAGCTCAGCAGGGCTGCAATACTTTCCAAACTTCAAGCAGCTACTAACCTGGGTCTGTTTCTTATTTTAAAGCTTAACTTTCTAAAAAGTGGTGAGCAAACAAATACATAACCAAACCTTTTATCTTTTTTTTTTTTTTTTCTGATGAAACTCACCGAGTGAGATTGTTCTGAGGGAAACCTGGGGCTTCTGCCTCCAGTTTATTTTTGTAGTGTCTGAAGCCAGATCACGTTATGTTTTGTTACCATTTCCTAAAACCCAGAAACATGAAATAGTGGGTTCCCATGAGATCGGGGTCGTGCTTCATGTTTTCCTCTAAGAATTTACAATATACATAGAGGAAATGGTGAGTGTCAGGAGGCTGAGACATCCCTTTTTTTCTATTGTGGCTAGCAACAGGACAAGGGGTGATGAGATGAAGCTGGAACACAAAAAGTTCCATTTAAATATAAGAAAAAACTATTTTACTATGAGGGTGAGGGAGCCCTGGCACAGGCTGCCCAGAGGGGTTGTGGAGGCTCCTTCCTTGGAGGTCTTCAAGACCTGCCTGGACACGTTCCTGTGTGACCTGATCTAGATGAACCTGCTTCTGCAGGAGGGTTGGACTGGATGATCTCTAAAGGTCCCTTCCAACCCTACCATTCCATGATTCTAAATTGGAAAGAAACACAGCAAATGGCAATCTTGATGAGAGCAATAACAGCAGCAGCCTCACGTTACACACCTGGCTCAGCCCAAGGACACTTATCAGCTACATGTCTAAAAGGAAGAGCCCAACATCACACTGCAAATGCCTTTCTGTGGGTTTCAGAATGAGTTTTCAGGAAGGATTTAACCAATTAAGGCTTTTTTCATCACGTTGTCAAGCAGCAGCAGATGTTTTGGTCAGACAAGCAGACAGAGAAAGGTGATACAGAGCTCACAAGCTGAGTTCAGGTTGGTGCTTTTGCAGGGCTCAGAGCAGAAAGCAGACATCTTCAGTTAAAACATGAGGGAATGCAAAGTCTCATACAGCTTGTGATTCTGGTGTCCTGGCCCAGTTCATCTCCTGCCATCTCCATTTGACTCAGAGAAGCTACGTCACTGATGGGGAAAGCTGCTCTCAGCTTTCCACATTGCTGGAGTCATTAAACCACAGCATCACATGAGTCCTGCAGCAGCTTCATTTGAATGACTCTGCACACTTGACTTGTAAACTTTACGTAAGATTACTTGGAATGAGAAAGAATTTGGGGAAGAAACTATGAGAAAAAGCTCAGACTATCAGACATAACTTTCCCATCAGCAAAGTGAAGACAGGATCTCCTGGCACTCAAGGTGCAAGTATGTGTGTAGATGTCTACCTCCATGTGCTCATACACATGAATGCATACATTCCTCAGCAATTGAGAAGGTTTCAAGCAGGAAAACATAACCTCTCTCCTCCAGTTTTATCTTAGTGAAAACTGCTTGCCAATTTACAAACCAAGCTACCACTACCCTGCTGGCCTGTACTGAGTTGACCCACTGCATCCCTGCTCCCTCGTTGGCTGCCAGCACTGAGGCAAAACATTTTGATCACACTGCAAACAGAAGTAGTGGTCTTCAGGTTTGATCTTCATTTTTGATGGTAGAAAGCATCACAGCATTTATACCATTAGCTTGTAGGAGGTAAAGCCTTTGAGGTTGTTTCAAGAGTGGTATTCAGAAGGGGAGATGGTAAGTAGGCGTGACATTGCTTGAAACAGTTAAAAAGAGAGCACAATTCTTAGAAACGTGTTCCCTTGGAAAACTTCAGGCGTCTGCAAGGAGAGAAAACTATGGAAAACTGAGTAACTGCCAAAAATGCAATCAAGAACTGGCAGATTTTTTTTTGGTCTTCTTTTTCAAGGGACCAGAGAAGAGGGAGGAAAAAAGAGTGAGAGGGGGAGAAAACACCCTCAGAAAATTAGTTCCACATGATAAAAAGATTATTCATTTAGCCAATGTAACTTGACTAAGGTTATACTCATGACAATGGATATGGCAGTATTTCAGAAAAAGGAAAGTTATGCTACCCGGCCTTGAAATATAAAGCAGATGGTCTTCCCAATAGGATTGGGCTTTTTCTCCCTATGCTTATTCCTTATTCCAGCCTCTATCATGTGAAGCTTCAAATATTTCATCATTTTTTTCAGGTTGAAAACTTTTTCAACTCACTGTATCTTTTTGGTCCTCTTCCCTGTAAAAGGAACCAAAATTGCAGCATTTATCAGGAGCAAAATCAACCTGAAAGTTCATTCTCTTGGGAGATTTCATTTTTTTTTTCTGGTTTGTTCAAGCTGCTGTCAAAATAACTAAGTAAAAACAGGGAAATACAATTACAAATATCTAAAGGGTGGGTGTCAGGAGGTTAGGGCATCCCTTTTTTCTGTTATATCTAGTAACAGGACAAGGGGTGATGAGATGAAGCTGGAACACAAAACGTTCCATTTAAATATAAGAAAAAAACTATTTCAATGTGAGGTGAGGGAGCCCTGGCCCAGGCTGCCCAGAGGGGTTGTGGAGGCACCTTCCTTGGAGGTCTTCAAGACCCGCCTGGACACGTTCCTGTGTGACCTGATCTAGGTGAACCTGCTTCTGCAGGAGGGGTTGGACTGGATGATCTCTAAAGGTCCCTTCCAACCCTACCATTCTATGATTCTAAATTGGAAGGAAATACAGCAAAGGGCGATCTTGATAAGACCAATGACAGCAATGACCTCTAAAGGTCCTTTCCAACCCCTACCATTCTATGATTCTATGATGCTAAGTGTTTAAGACCAACACATAGGTGTAATTCTATAGCCAAGGGAGTTTGATAGCATTTTAGTGTAATTACTGTGCTTGATCAATTCAGTCAATTAATTCAATATACAGCAAGTATGCAAAAGAAACCTGGTTAAATTTCTGTAACATTCCAGCCAGAACTCTGTAATTTCACAGTAGAGTCAAAAAATCCCAATAACCAAAACCAAAGGGACATACAGACACACACTAGGAGCACAGGATTTTTGTTTCCTCATCTTTTCTAACACAATCAAGGTAGAGGCTGCTGGGTTTTGTTTGTGTGCTGCAGCACACAAACACTAAGGCTGGAGTGAGATATTAGAGACCTACTTGAGTCAAAACCAACCCCCGGGAACGACGAGCTCGAACTCAGGAATTTCTCGATGATAAATCACGACACTATAACTTCTGTGCAGAAAATGAATGGACTGATGCTAACGTAATTACACAACAGTTTTCTTTAAATGTCCAAGAGTATCATTTTTCAGGCTCTCTCAGCAGGAACCATCAACATACACACGATAAATATTGCAACAGCCTTTCCCTGCAACCGCTGCTGTCGTGCTCCTTGCCCATCTGACACTGCCTGTGCTCAGAAACGCTGCACTCGGTTCTCAGCTGCTTCCACAGCAGGCAACACCACTTCAAGAGAAAAACAATAGAGGAGTAACAACCTGAAAGAGATTGTGAGTGCCTTCTTGGATGAGTCAGTGTCTGTAATAAAATGTCCAACAGTACTCTCATGTGAAAATATGACTTGTATTAGGACAGTCACTTGTTTACATCAATCATTTGCATGTTTTTTTCTTTGCTATAATCCACACTCTTCCTTGTTTTGATTGGGAAGGAGCAGAAACAGTTCTTTATACTCCCAAATTCTTAAGAGGTTTAAGTTCCCTATTAATTTTTTAAAGTAAAGAAAAAGATAAACTCAAGAAGATAAACACTTTGCATGGGTTGTTACCTTCATCATTCTCTCCAGCCTGGAGATGAAGTTATTGTCAAATAATTGTTACATTTCAAATTCATTTGGGGCTTAAAATTTACTTAAGCTTGACCTCATCCTGCTGCTCATGCAGACGTGAGCTTGGACACACCAATTTCCAGGGGCAAGACCTCACCAAACATAATAAAGGGCTTTGAGACCTGTACCCCCACTAAAGGTGTATGGCCTGGAGCAGTGGGGTCTGCAGAGGGTGATGCTTCCAGCTGCAGGGCTGTGTGGGTTAACTCCTTTCTCCATTTTCACATGGTTAGTTTGGGCATTCCAGCTCATATATGTGCAGTAGCTAGAAAACCCAGCCCTTGACATACCATCCCATAAATCTCTATACACATTAAATAATCTTCCAGCGTTAACACCAGCCCATCTGATGAGTTAGAAAGAAATAACTAGTGATGTAGCCTCCCAAAACACTTCTCGAACCAAACCTGGTTTGTGCAGCGGCTGTGGGAATCACAGGAGTGCAGACAGGGGAAAGATCCAGGAAAGGCTCTCATAGCGGCACGTTACACATGCAAAGTTGTCTCTATGCTTGCATCTTTGTGTGCCAGGGAACACTGAGTGCTCCTGAAAAGCTGCCCAGGGAACTTGAGGAGTCCCATCCTCAGAGGTGCACAAACCTTTGTGTCCAAGCAGGACATAAAGACCTCAAGAGGTCCCGTCCCATTTCAGCCTCTCTCTGAATCTCTGAATAACCAGTGACAGTCCCAGAGCTGTGACACACATGCTACAACTGCAGATCACTCACCAGATGCTTACAAAAGCAGAGAAGAGTTGGTTTCTGCACTCTTTCTGACCTTGAAATTTGAAATCCCCTGGAACTTTCTCTGAACTTTAGGAAACAACATTTCACTACAGTTAGGTGCTAATGAAAAGAAAATTACCCATCAGCCGACACTGGAAGTAAAACATTTCTCCTCTTGCTTCCAAAACCAGGGTTCGAATGAAATCAGGGAGCAAGCACACTAATGGATTAATCATCTGACAGATTCTATCCATTACATTTCATGAGCCAGGAAACCACCTTCCACTACCATCAAGATGTTTAAACACACCTACAACAGATTGCTGTATCCCAGACTCCCCAAAATAAATGCAAAACAGCAAATAATTGCCAGGTCAGCAAAGCAAAAATACATTCTAGAAGAAACTGCTAAACCTCTTTTGCAAGTGAATTGCCAGTCCTCATCCAAGGTCAATGACAACCCCCCTGGCTCTGCAGCACAACAGCCAGTGCAGTAGAACTAGCCCACAGCATCCAGCAACCCACCTTCAGCTGGCTCTGGCTGAACAGGGGGCCGTGAGTCCCTAGGACTATTTCTCCCTTGTTCTTTCACAGAGCTGTGGGTCCAGCCTGAGTCCAGCCAGAAAAATCTGGGCAGAATGCTCAATGGGAGTTGGCTGATTAACCATTCCTCCTCATGTTTAACTTGTTATCTCGGGATACAGATGGAGGTAGAGCAACCCGCAGAAAACAAATGTAATCTTCTGGAAAGAGCAGAGCCATTAGATGTTATCAGTTCACAGGCAAAAAAAAAAATGAAAGTTTAAGACTAAGGGGAGGCTCATGAATTGAATTCCTACAGCACTTCAAAGCAATTTGTGCATGAATGGCAAGCATTTATTCTTCTAATTAAAAAAAAAAAAGGGGGGGGGGAAGCAAGCAAAATAGCAAGACATTTACATGAAAGAGGGGAGAGGAAAACAAAAAACCCAACAACCAAAACGCAAACAAAACCTCCAGTGTTCATCAGGAGTAGAGTAGATTCCAGCCCAGAAAAAGGAGAGAAAGCTCCAGATTTAATGAGGGAAGGATTTGGAGACGAGCAAAACTCGCCTCAGTGTTTTCTGTGGCACTACTGCCAATCCATCCCATGAGAATTTCTACATCCAGCCTTCAGGAGCAAAAAAAATGATCAGATGTTGTGCAAAAAAAAAAAAAACCAACAAAAAAAAAAACCCACAAAACAAAAACCAAACAAACCCAGTCCTTTATCTTGCAACCTCATTGTTTTACAAACCAAATGGCCTGCAGGCCAAGGATGATGCTCCAGTGTCCTTGACTGTGAGGTCCCAGAAGATGGGGTGATTCCACCAAGGCAGCTGCTGAGATGGAGAGGACTTGGAGCAGAGGGACCTGACGCAGACCAGGATGTGCTTGGTGACAAGCGACAGCCTGATTTGCTCTTTAGTGGTCTTTTTTTTTCTGTTTTCAGAAAAAAAAAGTTTCCCTAATGAAGAAAGGAGAAAGATACCTCACTGGCACACTTCCCTTTTCCATGTCTCTTTCGAGTTTCCCTGAAATACACATCCTACACACTAAGTGTTCATTTCTATCTATGAAGAACACTACACAGTTGAAGTTGGCTTAACATCAACAACATTGAGGTGGAAGCTACTTAGCTATACACAATCACTTCAGTTAAACAGAGCCCATGATTTGACATTTAAGTACAAATTTTTGTAGTTACCACATTGGTCTCCAAGACTCTCTGACAAATGTTGTCATTATTCAGTGACTTGTTATTTAGCCAGGGCTTCAAAACCTTGAAACAACCCTAGTTCTGCTTATTTCTCTTGCCACAACAGCAATTTCAGCATATATCATGTTGCAAGAAAAGGACAGTACATAGCACAAAAGGCTTATAAAAAGAAGAAATCAGAACATGAGACAGAACTTCTAAGCTGTTGCTCTAATTGTGAGAATATTGGCAAACCTGTATTTGTCATCTGAAATAAACAAACACACCCCATGAAAACAACAGGTCTATGGGCTTGAGAGTTGGGCAGACAGGAATCTCATGAGGTTCAACAAGGACAAGTGCAGAGTCCTGCAGCTGGGAAGGAACAACCCCATGCATCAGGACAGGCTAGGGGTGACCTGCTGAAGAGCAGCCCTGCAGAGAGAGACTTGGGAGTGTTGATTGATAATAAACTAACCATGAGCCAGCAATGTGCACTCGTGGCCAAGAAGCCAATGGCGTACTGGGATGGATCAAGAAGAGCGTGGCCAGCAGGTCAAGGGAGGTTCTGCTCCACCTCCGCTCTGCCCTGCTGAGGCCTCATCTGGAGTCCTGTGTCCAGTTCTGGGCTCCTCAGCTCAAGAGGGACAGAGAACCACTGGAGAGGCCAACACAGGGCCACCAAGATGATCAGGGGACTGGAATATCTTTCATACGAGGAAAGGCTGCGGGACCTGGGGCTGCTTAGGAGAATAGGAGACTGAGGGGAGATCTTATTAATATTTACAGATATCTAAATTGTAGGTGTCAGGAGACTGGGGCATCATTTTTTTCTATTGTAGCTAGCAACAGGACAAGGGGTGATGGGATGAAGCTGGAACACAAAAAGTTCCATTTAAATACAAGAAAAAACTATTTCATTGTGAGGTGAGGGAGCCCTGGCCCAGGCTGCCCAGAGGGGTTGTGGAGGCTCCTTCCTTGGAGGTCTTCAAGACCCATCTGGACATGTTCCTGTGTGACCTGACCTAGGTGGGACCTGCTTCTGCAGGGGAGTTGGACTAGATAATCTCTGAAGTTCCCTTCCAAATCCTACCATTCTGTGATTTTATGATTCACTACACCTGGATGCACAGCCTACAGTATTTCTTAATGAAAAACAGTTATTTCAGCCTTCTAAAAGTTAGTTTTGCTGAGATTGTTACATTTCTCTTTCAAACACTTAGTAGAAAGGAATTAGATTCACCATTTAAAATTCAGAGCGTGCACTGTTCTGACCAGCTGCTGATTAACGACACTGAGCAGAACAACACCTGATGTCTGTGTTTGAACATGGATTCTACAAATTCAGCAGTTTCAATTTGTAAGAGGCTCCAGAAGACACTGTGCAGTAGACTCTCACATCCCCTTCCTACCTCTACTCTGTAGACAAGTATCCTTCACATTAAGACTCCATCAGCCAACCACCCTCCAAAAGGACTCTGCTAAATAAGCTGCTGCGAGGAGTGAGCTTTTTGTCAGTCAGGATGGAAAAGCACACAGTTAAACGGTAAAAACTGTAAAACATCTTCAAATGCAGATCACTAATGATACAAAAAGGGTTGCTGATGTACTTAGTCATGAAATGAGTCTATGACCTTCCTCATCTGAAATGTCCCTTTACACTGCAAGAGATGCAGGGAAACATATACCCCCATCAACCACTTCAACCTGGTTATCCTCACTATTCACACTAGTTAAGGCAGAAGTTTATTTCTGGACATCTAGAAAAAGTTCACATTTTTAGGGACTGGATCAGTATGCAATCTTGTCATAATGTTATCACCAAAGCCTCCAACTACAGTTAGGACAGTTTCATGTTTCTGAACAGATGGGACTTCTAACATGGCCAATGTTTTTACTGAAAAATATATAGGATAAACATGCAAGAAAAATCACAATCAAATCATAAAAAGCTGCAAAGAGGTAAGAAAAAAAAAGAAACAGCTTTCAGGATATTTGGAAACAGCATAGATCAGGGTTTTTAAAGTAGGTTTTTTGTCTAGTTTGAGCTGGGTTTAACCCCAATGGAAACTTCCAAGCCCAGAGGAGAGGACAACAGACTGGACTGAGGACTGCCCTATCCCAGCTGTAGAAGACAGAATGAAAATCTTGAGTCAACTGACATCAGATTTATGTTTTGCATCCTAAACCACACAAGACAGTTGCTACAAACCTACAAGCACAAGTCCTGGGACCTCGCACATCCACACTATCTTGTAGCTTATGGTCAACATAGCACAACACCATGAGGACAGAGTGGACAAGAGAATTTGGGAGCAGATTTCCCCTGTAAAAAAAGGAATTTAAAATGGAAGGAACCAATTTTTCAGAGAAAAAGAAAAACAAAAAACCAAAACACCCAGGATGTATATAATGGCAGTATTAATACTTTTTATGATGTGATGTCACAACCAATTGAGTTGTACCTATTAAAAAGATCACAAAGGACTGATGATAGACACATTGTTAAAATTAAAACAATGACAGAGGCAATTAGTATTTTTTCACTGCTTCTGTAAATATTATTACAAGCAGCTTTTTTTCACAAAACATTTACTAACTCTGAAGCAAGCTCCACTGCTCCTAGAAAATGAACACAATTAAAACAGTTATTATTTCAAAACAGAAGAGACTTATTTGACCTCTTCTTTTCGTCTCAATTTGTGTTTAACTTAGTCTAAATAAAGTATTTTGGAACCTCTGGAGAAAAGGCTGCTCATTTACTCAAAATAAACCTCTGCTGTGATTTCCTTTAGAAGATACCAGTTACATGAACTCTCTTATTTAAGAAGCTCTCATGCTGATCATGTGTACAGTGTCGTCTTCATTAAAAAGAATCAAGAATCCCTTGGCAGACATTTGCACTTGAAATTATAAACTCTCAATGTTTCAGAGGACTGCAAGGTTTGCCACCATTCATTCATATTTCATTTTTGAGAATGCTTCAGTGAGCATAAAATATTTATCAGTCAAAGGAGTTTTCAAATTAGAATGTTTAATATCAGCTCCTTCCTCTAATTACTTCTCAGTACATCCAAACCCAGAAACACAAGATATCCAGGAAAACCCTGTATGTGCTACATGCTGCTGCAGTGGCACAAACAGCATTTTACTAAGACCTGTAATGCTTTAAAAGAGTCACAATACAGCTGCACTCTTTAGGAAAACCTAGTGAATTGTGCTGAAGAGCCATTGAAACGTTACTCAGGTGGAAGCATGTCCTCCCATGTTAAAAGGACAGGAAGCAAGGCCACAAGCTTGCCAAGCCTCATCCAGTACACAAGTCTGACAGGACTGACTAGAAAACCTGAAATTGAATTAAGGATTTAAAGGCTGTACAGAGACCACCTCCAGCTCAGCAACCTAAAGAAATTCCCTTTATTTTGCTTCTCTGTGCAATTATCCCTGTGTTGTACATCTGTCTGAACACGCAGAAATGACCCTCTAATCCACTCAGGTATCGGGATTAGGGAGTTCACACACCAAGGCGAAAGAAAAGCATTAATGCTACTTTGAATGTAGACAGAATTGAAGTACATTAATGCTACTCACAGAAGAAATACTCCTGTTGCCAAACAGTTACTACTACACTGGTATCAGTATTTGACAGTAAGAAAATGAAGGAGAAAACAAAAGAAATAATTATTGGAGAAGAAACATTTCATTGTGCTGATAATTTATCTTAACAAATTAATGACTAAGTCTGAACACAATACATTGCTTATGGCCACAAATAAACTTTACTTCATTGTTTCTGCATGCAATCTGTATTTTTACTTCCAAATGCTTTCCAGGACATGACTTAAATGTTCAGGTTTCATAGAATGACAGGGTTGGAAGGGACCTTTAGAGATCATCTAGTCCAATTCCCCTGCAGAACAAGGTTCACCTAGATCAGGTGACACGGGAAGATGTCCAGGTGGGTCTTGAAGACCTCCAAGGAAGGAGCCGCCACAACCCCTCTGGGCAGCCTGGGCCAGGGCTCCCTCACCTCACAGTGGAAGAGTTTTTTCTTATATTTAAGTGGATTTTTTTGTGTTCCAGCTTCATCCCATCACCCCTTGTCCTGTTGCTATCTACAATAGAAAAAAGGGATGTCCCAACCTCCTGACAACCACTCTTTAGATATCTGTAAATGTTAATAAGATCTCCCTTCAGTCTTCTTTTCTCTAGAGTAAATAGCCCCCCCAGGTTTCACTACAGAGAGACACTGAGAACCAACAGACCTATGCTGAAAACAGCTAAACACTTTTGTCTTAACTTCCCAGCCTGACTTTAATTCGTTCTCAGTCTTTTAGACTCTTCAATTTAACAAGGACAAAAACACAAGGCAAAGGTTACAAAACCAAAAGCCTCAGGCAATATAAAAGTTCAAAAGATTCCCAAAAAACAAGTGATGTCCATCCTAAAAGAGGATGCAGCATAGTGAGAGGAAGCCATGGCACAAACTTCAAGGTTGGGAAAAAGTCACAGAATATCGATTCTCTTGACAAGAAAAATTCAGTGTTAACATTCTGAAAGCCCTGTCTCCATGCAAGGCAAAGTCCTTTCTCTAGTGTCTCTTAACACATTTAAATTAGGGTTTTAAACAATACAGTCCACCCCTGTTTCTCCCTTTACTTTCCAATGAATGAATAACAAGTGGCAATATGAAGCAGCTGTTATGTTTTTTTATAAAGCAAAAAATATGATGTGGCAATTAGAACAATATCACTCAGTACAAATGAAGCTCTGCCAATTCACCCCTGTGCCTGCCACATTTCCAGATGACATCCTCCCATTGCATTTCCACTCCAATTCCGAGTCAACTTTCCAGTATGAGTATTATCTAATAAAAACAGAAACTCTCTGGACAGAAACTGTACAGCACTATGTGCTCTGCTCCACATGTGCAGAATTACGAGGTGGTGACCTTTGCAGCAAACTACAAAATAAACTGGAATGCTAACCAAATCCTCCCCAGGCATGCAGCAGCCAGCCAAGGAATACCCGAGTGGATCAGTAGAAGATGAATGATAATGACTGAATCTTAAACCAGTTCAGGAAGATATTCTTCTGATAACACAGCAATCACTAGTTGCTTATGTAAATTCAGAATTTTTCATATCTTGGATCCAATTTCCTCCTATTCACAGCCACGAGTTTGTTATTCATTGAAAAGTGATTTGGAAAGCTGAAGCCTCGCTGTGAGCTAACCCACTATTCAACCAGAGCAGCCAGGACACAGAGGTCTTCTTCAAAGCATCAAAATCACAGCAAAACCTTTACAGTCCTTTCCAAAGTCTAGAACACATGACAAAACTCAACAATTACCAGAGGTGCATTTTTCAGTTGCATTTCATTACACTAGCAATACAGACGAAGACACAGAGAATCATTTCCAGATGGTGGCTTGGTTTGTTTTATCAGTCCTACAGGGGTTTGGAAGGTTTAGTTGCTTGATCCTGGAGTGCTAACAATACAGAGACCTTATTTTCCAAATCAAAATTAAGTGTGTACCTTCCTCTTAATCTTTCACTATGTCACTCTACACAACCTTCCTTGCTCAGCACCCCAAAACGATCTGGAAGGTTTCTGGGTTAGTTTTGCTTGTACAAAATGCAGTCCCCTGCAAAGCAATGAAAAAGGAAGCCATAACATGAATGACCTCTTGCATCTTTGATTTTTATTTGCAAAGAGATGTAGTCATTTTTAATCTGGATAAGTAAAAAGCTAATTCCAATTTTAACACCTGCCCCTGACTCTGGTCTCTTAATTTATTGGGGAAACAACCAAAAGAGAGTAGGAGATTCATACAATAAAGCTATCAAATGCTACCAAAGTGTAGAAACGGGGAACGAAGATTTCTGACTTAGTTTTTAATGTGTTCCTTGTGGAAAGAGGGGACAAAAATAAGACAAGAGGTTTCTACAGTGTTGATGCCATTTTAAGTTTACAACTTGCAAGGTTACTTTTAGTTGAAGAGTTTGGCATATCCTGCTCCTCAAGCACCAAAACAGACCTGAAAAATGTATGAAAGAAAACAAACAGAATCCAAAACCAAACAACAACAACAACAAAAACTCCCCAAATCCAACCCTGCAAGATTCAACTGCTGACAAAGCCCTAATGGAAACATACACATTGGTTAGGAAAAAGTCAACAAACAGTTCCAAACTTTGGCCATGGAAGGGTTTTGCAACAAACACAAGAGGACATTCCAGCTGCTTATATCACAGCTTTCTGCTACAGAAACATTTGATGGCTAGAAGCTCTATCTTTTGAAGGAAACTGCCTCTTCTAAGGGCAGCACTAATCAGAACTGACTCCAAGGTTTTACAATGTTCTCATAGAATGGTTTGGGTACGAAGAGATCTTTGAAGGCCATCTAAGTCCAACCCCCCTGCAATACAAAGGGACATCTTCAATTAGGTTAGGTTGCTCACAGCTCTGTCCAACCTGACCTTGAATGTTTCTAGGGATGGGGCATCTACCACTTGTATGAGCAACCTGTTAGTGCTTCAGCACCCTCATGTAAAGAATTTCATTCTTATATCTAGTCTAAATCTACCCTCTGTTAGTTTAAAACCACTACTCCTTGCCCTCTTGCAACAAGCCCTACTAAAAATGATTATACCCATCTTTCTTTTAAACCCCTTTTGAAGACTGAAAGGTTGTCCTCTACCTCTGCAGACCACAGTCAATCCAAATGCCATCAGATCTATGGACCACTTTTCAGCAAAACAAGTTTTAGGCACAAAGAAATCTCTGCTATCAGGCAGAAGAGTCTTTTTACATCTCTCTTTGATTATTAAATGCTAATATGAAAACTCTCCAACTTGTTTTGTTAACAGAAATAGTTAAACAACTTTAGGTCTGTTTTATTATTGTACATGCATCAGTCTGGTGTAAGGAGTCCCACTCCATGATTATTGTTGAAGCTGCAGCATGGTTGTTGCTCAGCCAGTTGATCCAGTAGCAGGACGACAAGGAGGCACCTCTTGGCAACACACTTTTCATGCCAGAACAAATGAAAATGAGCCTCTGATGGACAAATTCTCTGAGGCTGGCATACAAAGATCACTTGCCAAGTTTTCAAACACAATTATTCTTTACCTCAAATGGTGTAGTTACATATACACGGGCATAAGCAGTAAATCTGCCTCAAGAAATGACTGAGACATAACTACTAGCAAGGCAAATCTCAGTGGAGAGATGGGGCAAACAGCCAAGGCAGGAATCTCTGAAGTCCTACAGTTGCAACACCCAAACCCACATGGTATGTCCCATGTTGTGAGTGCCTGAGGGACGTCAAGTGTTCCATACAAGACAGACCACTGTGTGTTAGGCAGTAATCACTCAGTTGCTAACACTGAGCTGCCAGCAAAGTGGAAAGCTCTAGGTCCAATCCTGAATCCGCTACGTGGATGAGCTGGCATGCAACAGGGGTGGCACAGTGCAAGATCACTTCCAGAAACCAGCATAATGCAGCGGGACACACAGAAATTCAGAAACTATCACACAGCATGCAAAAAAGCTCCCTGCTAAAAACAATGCTTCCCAAGTGGTACAGATGATGAAACACAAAGTCCATCGGGCAGTTTTTAAGCCTAATGCTCCTTTACTCTTTGCTTTGTGCTTCCCTGGAAGTATACGAGGCCCTTCCAACATAAATAAACCACATTTGCAACTCCCTGGAGGCACTACAGCATCACAGTGATGCAGACCATGCCAGTGAAAATGAGACTTGGTTGCCCATTTTTTTTCTCTCAACTTTGTCTTCCCTGTAGCCAAATTGTGTGGTTTTTTGCTCAGTCTCCCATTTATTTCTCCTATAGCCTCCTGAATAGCTGCATTTAAGACAAACACCCTCATTAAGCAGTTATTGTTCCACCTGTTATGAAGATTAACATTTTATAAAGATTATATAAAATTTTATAAGACCAATGTTAAAAGAGGTGCAAAAAAGGTTCCATATTTCCTGCCTGCTAAACATTTTCCATATAAAACACTCATGAGAATAAGTGCATTGTAGCAGGGCTCTGGCAACAGCATCTATAGGAAACACTTGTTTATTTAGCAATGGATTTCACAATTAGAGTTGAATTGATGTTTTTTCGTTTTCAGGTTTGTCTCATTTAATCTCAGCTAAAGCAGATCTGCTAGAAGAGAGGGACAGGGAAAGACAGATGATCCCTAGGGTGGCAGGACCTGTATGGCTGTCATAGCTGCATGGGGACACACTATCCTCTGTCTCCACACAAGACAGCAGATTGACTTTGTTTCAGCTTCTCTCAAGGCACATGTATGTACCAGCTCTTTTTTGAGCAAGACAGTTGAATATAAACCCTGGGATCAATACTAAAATCTCTGCCTTTCTTTTTAAAGGAGTATGGTAAGAAAGCTCCACACTCACAGCATGAGCTTGAGGTTGGAGTTCAACATTTCCAAGTGCACAGAAATTTCTGTTGGCTTGCAGACGCTGCTCATGAGAAAAGAAACCCCTCTTAACATTGCTCTGTCACACAAGGGCAGCAGCAAACACCATAACTGAAGGAATATTGTCCATTTTGGAAGGCAGGGAACACCTATTTCTCAAAACTCACCAAAATCCTCACACAAGCCACAGTGTTAAAGGCTCTATCAAGCAGAGAGAGCTGGAGAGAGCTGGCAAAAGCCCACTGGGATGATTATAGCCGAAAATGGTGAAATTGCAGAGAGCATGCAGCCTCCTGTGAGGAAAACCATTAGCACGTTAGTTTAATCCTGGCACAGAGCTCCAGCCCACCTGCATTCCCACAGTGTCACATCACAGCCCTCTCCTCCTCTATGAATTTTACATGCTCCTCACTCGCAGGCAGGCAGGGAGCTAACAAGCAGTCCCCCAGGCTCAGTCTGCAGAGGAAAGCTGGCAGCAGGACTGCAGCTGGTACCTAATAAGATGGTTGTGCAGAAGAGCTGTCCAACACTGGTGGTCAAGCTGGTTTATTTATTTAGGGCTTTATTTATTCATGTTGAAGCATCCCTTTCAGACAATAAGCTGCTTCCTTACCATTGCAGAAGCTCTGAGTGCATGATGGTGCAGCAAAAAAGTCTTACATCAGTCAGCCAGAGTTGTGCCAAATTCCTCCAGACCCATTGGTTGTTTACCACTGAAATCTTCCAGAAAGTCTAGCAACTCCTGGCTTAATTGCTTTCATGGGGGAGATTTTTATCTCCTGCATTCAGAAAAAAATGCTTTGCTTTGATATTCAGGAGATTAAACCCAGATTATTTTCACTTAGTTTGAAGTATGCCAGTCTTAGATGACCTACTCTGCATAAAAAGTTCAGAAGGGGAAAACCATGCACAGAAATAGGACCAACCAACTGGAAGCACTTCCAGGACCAGAGTGCCACATGGCAGCACACAAGGTCCCAAGGTAACACTGACTTCAAACTGTTCTTCTAAAAACTTTCCCTTCCAGGTATCCAAAGCTTCATGGGTAAACAAAGGTAAACCACACACAGCAACAAGCTGGTAAGGTAAGAAAGAAGGTAAGGTAATTACATTCTCCTTCTGGACAGAAAGATACCTACTGAAGAAGGACCAAGCCATGAAAATCCACCCAACCATTCACAAAAGCCCAGGCTAATCTCAGTGTGAAAGAGAGTCATGTTATACTGCATGGGCGTACTGCACTCAGTTCAGAGAGTCCAAGGGATGGACCATGGCTCTGGTGACAGTGGAGGGGCAAGCAAGACACACTCCTCTCAGTAGGCAGAATCAGCTCAAGCACTTTTGTAACCTTCCTGAATACATGGCTTGCTATCAGAACTAAGTCACTAGACTGTAGGATGAGTCAGTTTGATAGAACCTTGCTGAAAATAAAGCTAGTTCTCATGAGCTTGCCTAGGCCTGATAAGGCAGGAGCATGTGCCCAGAGAAGGACCTCCTCCTGACACAGCAGCCAGTCATGCATGAGGTTGGATGTGTCTCCATCTGCCAACATTCAGCCTGTGTCTGAATCCACAGCTCCAAGTTTCTTGCTTCCTACTTCACAGTAGAGCTAAAAGCATGTTCAGTATGACTGCAATGTGCCCTTTGCAACTTCTATTTTCAACAAATGAAAACAATCCCTTTTAAAACCCAGTTTCTCACTTCAATATCTGTGTAGGACAATTTAATGAACAATTTAGGAACAAAAAGTCATCAACTGTAGTGCACTGTCTATGTTTTAAAGGATAGAAAACACTACAGCAGTGTAACACCTACTGGTGCTGAAGCAGAAGCAAACACTACCACTTTACTCAGCAACAGCCTTGCCAGTCACATCCTGCTCTAGAAGTCTATCTTTTAGGATTCAAGCCTTCTCCCTCAAATCAAAAATAGAAACCAGACACCAATTCGTAACCGGCTCCACTTTTGGAAGATAAAAACGATATTATTCAGACATATGCAGTTCCCAAACTATGTAGAATTGCAGAGAGAAAAGTGAACAAGGCAGGTGTGATCTGTACTTGCCTCTTCTGTTCAGTTATATGGATATAGGGAATCTGTACTCACCTCACATGATGTCAAGTCCCAGAAAGTAAATAAAGATCAATTTTAAACTGTCTGAATATCCAGCATGTCATCTGCTTTTTTACCCGAGATTCAAACCATTTACCAAAAAAGTCCCTGTGCTAAGTTATTAACTCTATGTTAAATATTGAACACCTTTTCCATGTCTTGGAAGGCTATTCTTCACCACAGAGATCCCATATATATTAACACCCTGATCAGCATCCCCCTCATGATTCTGTGATTATCAGCAGAAGAGGCTTTTTACATTTTCATCTATATTCCAAACAGATAAATCTCTACATTCTACTTTTGCATGGTGACATTTTTAACACACACTATTAGAGGCAGAGCAAAAGCAATAGTCAAAAGAGAGGGAATCCATGAGCTACCCTCAGATGAGCTGCAGTGAGAGCAGGATGCAGGTCTGGCTGCACACTGCTGTAGCCACA
Organism: Urocolius indicus; assembly: GCA_013401255.1. Taxonomy (NCBI): domain Eukaryota; kingdom Metazoa; phylum Chordata; class Aves; order Coliiformes; family Coliidae; genus Urocolius; species Urocolius indicus. The sequence goes on along the minus strand of WBNH01010798.1, from coordinate 296,901 downwards.
CATCTTTCTGGGTGGGAGCATACTGAGCAAAAGAAATAGCAAAAGAAAACCTGAGCACATTGCCATTTGCTTGAGATTTGCCTAGACAAGAACAAAACCCAACACCACATTTCACACGGAGCAAGAGGCTTTGTTCCCATTTTACAAATCCATTCTTTATTAATGCATTTGTTCCAGTAATTTTTATTTTAAACACTGGCTCCCTCTAAAAGGCCACATTTATGCTTTCAAAGATTCTTAATTTTCGCTTCACTGAAGCATTCCTGTATTTCCTTGTCCTTGGAGAGTTTTATCTGGGATTATACACATGTACCAAAACACAGCTGTTCCACTTCTTTTCTCCTTTATGTTTTCTCACACAGAAAAAAAAAAACCAAAAAACCTCTGCCTCTATCAGCCACCCAATTAGCTGCTCACTATCAAAAGAATGCTGTGGCCTTTCATCTTCTTGAAAACTGGATTGGAGTGAGAGGGTGTCATGGAAACTGTGTCTCAGGTCATTTCCTGTTTCAGTTTTTAGTCACCAAAAATAAAAGAGTAATAACAACAATAATGGGTTGATTTTTTTTTTTCCCTGGTTAAAAAAAAACCACCCATAAAGTACTTGTTATCCCAGTCTGCAAAGGATGCAGGAGCAATACAATAAATATATCATTACTCTTCATGAGAAAGCTTCATCTGACAAATAGGTTTTCCATTCAATACTCAACCAACTCTCAACCCTGAAGAAGCTGAAGATCAAATGTGAAAATTACAAAACTTGCACCAAATATGCAAGGAAATTATGGAAACATTTGATGAAACAAACCTCCCCAGCTTTCTGAACACGTGTGTGCTTTTCATAGCTTACAGCACTACCAGACAACACACACTGTGTGGATTTCTCTTAAGCATTTCACTAAGCAAGTAATATGGGGAAGTGTTACATCTAGAAGCTACCAAACCACAGAATTTTCAAGGGTTTTATCAATTCCAAACACTTTCTTTTAGAGTCATGGAATGGTAGGGTTGGAAGGGACCTTTAGAGATCATCTAGTCGAACCCCCCTGCAGAAGCAGGTTCACCTACATCAGGTCACACAGGAATGTGTCCAGGTGGGTCTCGAAGACCTCCAAGGAAGGAGACTCCTTTTAGTGACTCTTTTTAGAGACTAACAATCTTAATCACCTCCTGTTTTTTGCACAAACAGTTCAAAGCTTGCTGAAATTAATTATTACAACAACAACAACAAAAAGAAGTTAATCTGTGAAGCCATAAAAAAAAAAAGCCACTTACGAAAAGCACCAAGTTCTCCAATATGACACATTTCAATCAGCTGCTCGAGGTTCCAGGCAACATGACATTCCTGCAGCGAGCCCACGTGCATGGAATGGCCAGCTAGACAGCATTACTTTCTGTTCATTCATATGGAGCTAGCAAGATGTCAACAATGTTAACATTTATCATAATCCCAAGTGCATTATGCTCAAATACATGACTGGCTGGTTGCTGGGAAGTCACCACTCCATGCTCTTGACAAAGTTCCTCACAATATTCATCAGAAATGCCCTAATTCCTACAAGTTTCCAAATGCAGAAATTTCATGCCACTGTATGACACTGAGTTATTTATGAGTTGTCATCTGATCATTTTAATAACGGCATGGGTTTGAGAAAATGTAATCAGGAGAGATTTGGAACAGGGACAGTTGGTGGTAGAAAATGAGGGAGCTTTTCTCCTTAAGATGGGTGGGAAATGTAATTAAAAAACATCCACACAAGTCATTCAATGACTTGAGAATATCTTAGTCCTTTGCCAGATTTTCTTCTGTTTTGATGGAAAAAAAAGAGAGAGAAAGATAACATAAGGATGCACATATACCCACGCAATGCACTTCATCAGAGTAAAACAAGGGGGCTGACAGAGGAGGACAGAGAGAAGAGGAACCAAATCAAATGATAGCATTTGTGTGAGAGCTGTGCAGTACCTGAAGCATGTCTGTTTCCAAGCTCACCTAGAAAGGGACGATGCCTTCATTCAAAAATGTACAGGTTGGTGGTACATTTGGTTTTATACAGAGAAACACTGCGTACTCACACTGGGGCTGCTGGCAAGGAAAGTGTTGAGTTATCTTTTTCAGTTTATGAAAAAGCTTCTTCTTGATACAAAGCTTGACACAATGGAGTCTCCAGCTGTGACTACAGTTGAAAAAAACCATCAGCAGATATGAGGACTCAGATGAAGACAGGCTGCTGGGGTCCAAGGCAAGAAGCAGAGGTGAGGTATGCCACAAGAGATAATCCTATCAACATACATCTATCTGTTGGTGCTACCCAGCCACCATCAGCCCCCAACTTCTCCTCTTCTGGCTTTTTTCATGCAAATATGTGACCAGCAAGAAGTAACTCAAACCACAGGGCCCACTTACCTTTCCCACCAGGGACAGGCCATCTGACCAAATTAGAAACTCTACTCCAAGAGAATCCAATCACATCTGTCCAGCTTTATCATCCTAATTAAGAGTGTGACACACTCCTTTCTCCCCATTTCTATTTCAATGTATTCTCTGTGAATCTTCACTCAGACATTTCCAAACTGGAACATATTTTCTGAGATCCTTACAAGGGAACTAAGGTGAAGCATGCCATGAATTGGCAGCCACTGCAAAAGGAGATGTCTTGAATGTCAGGATGGGGTTTTGTTGTTGAAGTTTAGTCCTTTCTGCTAGTAGAAAAAAAAAAAAAGCCAAAAGCCAGCTGAGGGATTAAAAAAAAAAAAAAAAAAGGAATAAAGCAAATGTTATTTTGATACAATGGCTGTAACAGACAAACCTGACCCGTGCACCATACCTGAGCTGAGAAAAGTTGGCTCCATTTCACCGGGCTGAGGAGATTCTATTGTTGACTCAGCCCCACTTGTGCTTCCAGGGGTAGCACTGAGCTCATTGCAAATGCAAAGCCCCAGCTGGGGGTAGGAAGAACTAAATAGTGCCCATAGCAATGGACCAGCCTCGGGGAGCAGGTTCCCTCCCCCACTCGCATCTCACTCCCCATTATTCTCCAGTCAAGCTGAAAGTGAGAAGGGTCTTTTCCTCTGCCTCTCGGTGTCAGCCAGACTTGGGAAGCTCTGCAGGAATTGCTGAGAGATCCAGAAACACACAAAAGCCTCCTTCCACAAAGAGCCCTTTCATCTAGGCAGTGTGTCTATTAAATAAGTCCTGTTAATGTGCATACATTTTTATAAAGAGATTATAAGGTGGAGACTCAGTCACTAACTCAACCACACAATAGGACTTTTAAGTCTATTACTAGAAAACTGGGCTGTAAAATGAGTAGCTGGGAATGCTTCACAAGTCCTCTGCAGTAATACTCACATAGGTCTGGGACCCGCAGCAACAGCCAAAGGTGTACTTTCTATGCTTTAGTGCCCTCATTTCTCTCTTTAGTGACATGTAGGTACCTCAGTCCACGACCACTCTGCCTGTAGCACTGTTCAGGGGCAAAATGGAAAGCATGGTTCAAGCCCTGACAAGGTACCTGCATCAAACATGAAGCTCAGAGGACAGCAGCATCTCTGCTCTGCTGGCAACAGGGAAGATGTGGGGGGTGGGGGGTGAATTAAAAAGCTTGATCAGATCCTGCTCTTTCATCATGGTTTCAGAATGAAGTGGCAAGCTGCCATTCCTGAGCATTTGCTCCTGCTCTCAAAGTGAAAGCAGTAAACAGCCGCTTTCACCCTTGCATCCCTTTCTACATCTTTTTCCTCACTTTCCTATGCCCACAGGGGCTCAGCTTCTCCCAAGATCTTTAATAACTAAGATAGATATAAATTCCTGCCAGCCCTGTGAGAAAGCAAGTTACTTTCTGCCCACTGAAAGATCATAAAATACAATCTTGTCCTTCCTGTACCAAAGCAAGGCTGGAAGTTGACAATCTTCACCAGACTGGGTATGGCCATGTGCCAGTTTCACTTAGTGGCCTTTGCAGGATCTGCAGCTTACCACACTGCCAGCCCACAGACCTGCTACAGCAAGCTTTTCATACTTCAAATGTATTTTTGGACATGCAGGCAATTAGAGTGAGGGCCTGATGCTACTACTGGCTCTAGCCTTATTTCACAGTGAGAATCCCAAAAAGGGAATTTCATTCCCATTAATCTGTTTTCAGTATTAAAATGAAATGTCACGTCCCAGCAGCAGTGGCAAAAACCCAGTCCAGTTCCTAGTTGGGGACACAGAGACAGAGGAAGGACACAGAGGAAGAAGGATGGTTGCAAAACTGAGGAGTATTTTCATTCAGACAGTTCTCCTAAGGTCTTCAGGTGCAAACACCCCTGCCACCCTGCCAGTGCCTCTGGGATATCTTCCATCAAATGCAAACTTCAGGAGATCTGTTACAATCATGTTATTTCTCACGCTGACCAGAGAGGTGTATCTGGACTAATAAACAACATGCAAGTGCTTGGAATAAGCCTAACCCATGCCATACATATATATCTAAGTAAAGCAGTTCTTAACTAACTTGGCTCGGGGTGGGGGGGGGTGGGGGGGGCAACATCTTTCACTCCATATCCAAAGAATTCCAAAACAATGCATTTCTCTACTAACATTTTTAATGACTGCATTATTCCTTTCTAGCTACTTTTTTTTTCCTCTCACCCTTTAGCATGAATTTTCAGGCTCTAATAAATCACCCAGACATCATGCTCAAAGCAGAGAGCACATTCAGCAGGTCTTAACTTTTCAAATGAGCCTTCACATAGCAGGTCTGCGTTCATTTCATCCCGACTCCAAGTCTTCCCTTCTCGAAATAGCTGCTGCACCTCTGCTCCTCAAAGAGAAATCCTCTGTCTCAAACACAGAAAACCATGGAGATGGATGTTGAGCTCATTTATTTTTGGAGGCTGACTTTCTATTCTTGGATCAGTAGGAAAAAGCAGTGTTGGAAAGCCTGAGGTTGCAATTACCACAATGTTATGTTTTAAAATGTATTTCTAGACTTACAGCCAACAACTTATTGAATAAATACATAAATATGGAGGGGGAGGCAAAACTACATTCATGTGACAAGGGTGGGTGTCAGGAGGTTGAGACATTCCTTTTTTCTATTGTAGATAGCAACAAGACAAGGGGTGATGGGATGAAGCTGGAACACAAAAAGTTCAATTTAAATATAAGGGAAAACTCCTCTTCCACTGTGAGGTGAGGGAGCCCTGGCACAGGCTGCCCAGAGGGGTTGTGGAGGCTTCTTCCTTCGAGGTCTTCAAGACTCACTTGGACATGTTCCTATTCTCCCTGATCTAGGTGAACCTTGTTCTGCAGGGGGGTTGGACTAGATGATCTCTAAAGGTCCCTTCCAACTCTACCATTCTGTGATTCTACCTGACTTTAACAATTCCATCAAGCACATCCCTCAGAGCAGCTCCCAACATCATCTCAGGCTCCACAGAATACAACAGCGGCAGGATTCAAAATGTTACCATTTAAAATGATGGTTTCATTTCAGACACAAATGAAAACATGAAAAATAGACTCAATTCTTTCCCAAACTGCAGCACTGAGCAGTAACTCCCAGAGAAGGCAACCTGCTTCAGTGACATTAGCTTTGTGTTTGTGACCTCGATGTGGAGAAAGCTATCTAAAGCTAAAGAAGTTTGACAAGTCTGCAGTTTTGATCTTCCTCTTGCAATGTGTTTGAATATTCGTATATTTATTTAAACCATGACTTCCTACAAGCAAGACACAACAGACTGTGTTATCCAGAAACAACACTGACTTTGAAACTTACAGGTTCAATAACAGACACCTGACCACTGCTGTCTAACCTGACAAATCAATATTGATTCCTGTCTTCCTGCCTGCTCCAGAAAGTGCACTTTTCCCTGTAAACTTTTTTCTGCAGCTGATCTCCACTACATCAGACCAAAGGAATCAATCCCACATTACACTTGGCAGTCCTGGATAGCTGATGGCAGAAGAAATGAAAGACAATTAAGAAATTCAAATGACACACGATTCTTTGGGCAAACAATATGCCCAAGGAAGCCCAACTACCTAAACCACAATGGTAGCACATCGAAACGAAACATCCCTTCAGTGTTAAAATTGCCAAGCTTATTATCCTCAAAAAGTCTTTAAATTTATCCTTTGTATGGCTTCAACACACCCAACAATTCTGTCTGTGAAACGTTGCTTTGGCCTCTCTCAAATGCACCAGTCCACAAGAGCTAGGCCGTGACAGTTGTTGTCAACTGGCAGCTGAATCTGCAGCCCAGGCACCCACTTCAGCCACCACTACTAACGAGGTACTGAGGATCCTCACAGCTGAAGTGGCCTTTCCTCCTCCATTTTACAGTCCTGCTTCTTTTTTCTCATTCAAATGGTGTTTAAGTCTCCAAAATCAAGTCAGAAATCCCCAAACAATTGTGGCATTGGAGAAAAAGCAAAGGGAAGCACCAATGTGCTACTTCACTGACCATGAACAAAATGATAAAAACACCCAGCAAATGACCTTCTTCTGTACCCATCTTCCATCAGCCCACATGTGGGTTTGGAATGGATAGGCTACCACTGAAAGCAAACACTGCAGGCAAATTGAATTGTGCTCCCACAAAGCACAAGCCTTTGTAGCCACTCCGAGGCAACGATTGTAGAAGTGTTCCTCACCCGCTGCTTGCTGACTCCTGCAACATCTTGGCATCTGCTCACCCCAAAAAGCATCACACAACTTAGTTTTCCTTTCCTTGCTCTTTTGAGGCAAACCAGTGCTAGTGCAAGTCAAACACAACCAGCTTCTACTGAGGACTTGGGCTTTCTCCCGCTCCCAAAGCAGCAGCCAGGTTTGGGATGCACCAGCGAGCTGAACCGCCCCATGCTTGTAGCAAACAACCTGCCTGACAGGGAGCAGCTGTGGAATGGTCTCTGGACAGGAACAGCTCTGCCAACATCCAGGTGCTGCTGAACATCTCTCCCCTGTAGCACAAATGAACCCATTTGCACATCCATCCACCATCATGTGGGAAGGGGGAAGGAAAGGAAAAGATCACAAGCACACAGGGATCACACAGTTCATCTTCTACGTGCTACTATGTCTTCTGGGAAAGAACTGGTGAAGAATGGTGCTTATTTGTTTAAAATCAAGATGTTTTGCTAACTTACCGTTTGGTTTACTATCAAATGCTACGCTTACACATAAGGAAAGTCTACTATGAGAAAAATCTTATTCTCCTGACCCACACAACTAGGGGTTCTTTCATTTTCCCACCACAGAAGGCATGGAGTCCTCCTGGCTCTCCACACGACTTTCCCAAGTGCTGGTGAGCCCTTTGCAGCCTCAGCTCAGAGCCTAGATTTGCTTCAAGCATACAGGCTCCCATAATATAGCTATTTATGGGAGTCTGTCCCTTCTCTTCTCTGCCCCATCACCACAAACACCTCCCCAGATTCTATTTGATATAAATTCTGAGGTGCAAGTACAGCCCAAGAGGAAATATTTCTAATACTTCCATCGCAGAGTGCAGAGACTGAACCAGAGGCAGGGAAGTCATGGGAGCTGTCACATCATCACTGTCCAGTTGAACTCACCTTCAGAGGCAATCTGGTCTGAAATCCACCAAAAAATGACTTTAAAAAATACTCACATAACCTCACCAGGGCAAACACACGAGGAATTCCACTTAAAACATTCCAACTTCTAGAAAGCTTTACTGCAATGTCCAGATGTGGCTATTTTAAAACCTTTTTCCCTGGCCTCATTCCCACCTGCGATGATCGTAACTATAGCCAAAAATTCCTACTGCAGCAGCTCAGGAGTACATGCAAACCACAGCCAACACTGGACAGAGTGCAGTTAATGGTTCAAATGCTGAAAGGAAAATTACAGCTTGTTTCAAAAAGGTGCTCAGACTTTTCTGCTCTATTAGCACAATAGTTGCAGCTTTAAATCACAGAGTCAAAGTTGAGCAAAACTGCACACTCAAAGGGCAGTGGTAATAAGCTGGGTTTCTCAGCTGCTTCTAGCTGGGCAAAGTTCGTGAAGGGACACCTGATAGTTTGGATTTATTGATGATGATTGTAACTGTGCAAATATACTTTTGTAAAAAAAAAAAAAGTCACTGGGGAAACTCTACAGAGACCTTACAGGCAGCTGATAAAAGTGACTTCGTTAAAAACTTGCGTGGGATTAAAAATGAGTATCATTGGCTTGTGATGGTTTCAAAAGTCAACTTGGATCTTCTCCACTAAATTAGACATCCAGGAAGGCCAATGGCATCCTGGGATGCATGAAGAAGGGTGTGGGCAGCAGGTCAAGGGAGGTTCTTCTCCCCATCTACTCTGCCTTGCTGAGGCCTCATCTGGAGTCCTGTGTCCAGTTCTGGGCTCCTCAGCTCAAGAGGGACAGAGAACTGCTGGAGAAAGGCCAGCACAGGGCCACCAAGATGATCAGGGGACTGGAACATCTTTCATACGAGGAAAGGCTGCGGGACCTGGGGCTGTTTAGTCTGGAGAAGAGGAGACTGAGGGGGGATCTTATTAACATTTACAGATATCTAAATTGTGGGTGTCAGGAGACTGGGACATCCCTTTTTTCTATTGTAGATAGCAACAGGACAAGAGGTGATAGAATGAAGCTGGAACACAAAAAGTTCCATTTAAATGTAAGAAAAAGCTATTTCAGTGTGAGGTAAGGGAGCCCTGGCCCAGGCTGCCCAGAGGGGTTGTGGAGGCTCCTTCCTTGGAGGTCTTCAAGACCTGCCTGGACATGCTCCTATGCCACCTGATCTAGGTGAACCTGCTTCTGCAGGGGGGTTGGACTAGATGATCTCTAAAGTTCCCTTCCAAATCCCACCACTCTATGATTCTATCCCACAGAAATCTGTGCCAGGGAAGAACACACCTAATGCATGATTCACACACTGACTTAACATGTGCTTAATTTTCTTTTGGAAAAAAGCACATCTTCACAACAGACAGGAGGTGATGATCAATGCTATTAAACTCTGTTTTCCACGGGGAAGAGATCACAAAGAGATCCTTCTAGATTTCATGAGCACTGCATGGTATGGAACAGCAATAAATCACAGAGAAAATACGAGTGCAGAATGCAGCCCCTCCTTAACTATTTTAACTTCATTCTCCATTAAGCCTATGATACAAGGAAACGTAGCACAGCTCTTAGTCAAAACCCCAGCAGAACTTTTGACGTACAAAACAAAGGCTGCTACATCAAGTCAGTTACTGAAATGTCAACGTTTAAGCTTTATTATCCCCATACATGAAAAAAAAGAAGAAAAACAACCCCCAACCGTTAGTATTTTGCTATTCAACTACACATAAATAAATCATCCAGCCCTTAGTAAAGTCCCCAGCAAAGCCCCAGAAGCTCTGGTCCACGAAGCACTGCCATTACCAGGTTTCACAGAGAGTCAGGCTGGTGCTCAGGCTGCCCAGAATCCCAGCTCTGAGCAGTTCAAAGGGCCCAGTGCCTGACAAAGGAAATGCAGAAATTTGGGGTAATTCCTTGTTGCTTGGTACTTTCACACATGAGGGTACTGAACTGACAAGGCTCTCATCATTTCTTCGCTGATTTTTCACTAGTAATCAGTGAAAATAAACCAATAATTTTTAAATGAAGAAAACCTGTTAACACTTCACACTTCCTTTCACCCACACACTAGAAATAGTAACTGGTAAACACACACACAAGAACTTTTTAATACTTCACATTTTCTCCTGTTCTCAGTCATATCCTGCCTTTTTGTCTGAAAGAAGGTGAAGCACTCCATGTTCTCTGACAACAAGCAGGCTTTTTTCTCAGCAGTGCCTGGCCAAGCTAGCAACAGCAGAGCAGCTTCTCTGCTACGTTCAGATCATCAGGCACTAACCTCTTCTTCATCTGCTGAATTAAGCCAAGAAAAAAAAAAGAGTGGCCTAACACAAGCTGTATTTACTTTTGCACTTTCTTAACATACATGTTATCAGCCCTGCCACCACTGAGAGATTCCCAGTCGCTTCACAGCATCCTTGGATTTCTTGCTGCTAATAACCCCTCCGGGTCCTTGCCACGACTGGCAGGGTCCCTCATCACAGCAGTGCAGGGGATGGCTAATTATCTTCCAACCCACCTTGCTGCAACTTTTATCTGCACAGGACAGCTGCCTTCTCCTCGTTTGAAGTGAAATGTCAGTCTTCACTAATGCAACAAGACTTACATTGCTAACGATGTCCCAGTACTTTGAAGAAACAACTCCAAAGCCTAATTAAAAATTCAGATTGGGTCTCCTTGGTGCAGCCATTTTCACTTCCCCTTCCACCAGGACCTCTCTCTTATCTTTCTGAAACGTTGAGGGGGGGAAGAAAGAATCTGTGTGGAACAGGATGAAAAAGTGCTGCAGTCTTGGGCTTTCAGAGAGCCTGCTTTTCAGAGGCTGCTGGATTCAAACCAAGGCATAATCATGTAAAACAGATGAGGTTTTACTCCACTGGTTTCTACTCTGTAATTATTACTAAAGTGAGTGCTACTGCCAAATAATAATTAGGGGGGAAAAAAACCCCATGTAGTCAAACATTCATCAGCCTTCCTTATACACATTTTTCTATTGTAGTTCAGCTTCACAAGCTGGAAACACCCTGAAAATAAAAGGGACCCAAAAAAAAAAAAAAAAAAAGGTGAAGCAGTTTTCTGCGCTTTGAATTGGTTGAGTGTCCACAGAGCTCCAGCTTTTGGTGCTGGAGAATTTGCTGTGCTTCACGTTGCTTGCTGCACAAGCACCTCATAGTCATCCACAGGCTTATTTGTAAATACTCACAGAAATCTGTGACATTACAAGGATGGAGAAGCAGTTCTGGCATTTCAACTGGTCTGCAGCACAGCTCAGAATGGGATTGATCTCTTCTAAAGGCATAAATTCACTGTCATTAGCCAGAAGACTATCCCATTAGAAAAAACAACAAAACAAAACATATTCTGTCAAGGGTCAAAGAAATTAAATAAATGGACAGTCCTGGTGACCACAACTCTTTGCTACCACCCATTAACCCAGAGGGTCTGTGACTTTTGTTGCTATCTGGCTGGAAATATCAACATCAATATGCATTTTGAAAGTTACAGAAGCACTTAATGTTTTTCATCTTCAAAGCATTGCTTAATCCTTTCAACTCTCCCTGCAAGTGTTACATCCCCAGTTTGGAGGCAGAGAAGTTATCCTGCCCCACACTATCAAAAAACAGTCCTCACCTTGGATGCCCTGTGCAGATTTACAGGGTTAAACTTTACCAAAACAAACAAAATGCCCACAAAAGCTCCAACTTATTCTTCTCCTGCCTTCAGCTGCCAACCAAAGAATTCCAATCGTTTCAACCAACAACCTACTCTGTAATTTCAACCAGGTCAGAGAAGCTAGGATTAGACGAGCTGGGTAACAGGGATGGTGAAACTCCACCAGCACACCACGTCATGCCACAACCACCAATTTAGTTACAATTTTGGCACAAAGGGGCACTTAAGCTTTCAATTAGTGCTGGGTGTCAGCTCTGCCCAGGAGAATATATTACAGGAGTGTCACGTGAGCTGCTCGTTCACCCAGCTCCAGCCCTCTGCAAATGATCACATTAGGCTATTTCAGACGTAGCGTCCCGATCTGTGACATGCAACACGGCTGCTTGGAGTGGCAAGCAGAGATGTGACCGCAACACTGCCTCCCAAGGATGCAGCCTGCTGCCAAAAGCTGCTCCCTGGAATGATATGGATGCTGACAGCAGAAGGTGGTAATCATAGAACCATTTTGGTTGGAAAGTCCTTTAGGCTCATTGAGTTCAACCCCTGCCCTCACACTGCCAAGTCCACCACTAAAGCCATGTCACTAACCCACCTCAGCTCTGCAATAGCTCCAGGGATGGGGACTCCACCACCTTCCTGGGCAGCCTGTTCAAATGCTTAGCAACCCCCTCGGTGAAAAAAGTTCTTCCTAATATCCAATCTAAACCTGTCCTGGCACAACTTGAGCCCATTTCCTCTTGTCCCAAGTGTGTAATGGTTAAGGGTGACTGCAGGTACAGTACCCATGTCCTGCTGCACTTGGGAGCCTCTATGAACAAGCAGCTTCTCCCACCCTGGAAGGAGAGGGAAAGGTAAGAAATCATGGCATGGCTGTTTCCAGTTCATTTAGAAGATGCATTGATGAACCTTGGGGAGAACCATAGACAATTCACCTCTGCTGCTTGGGGTAAAAGAGGTGCAAGCAGACGCACGTTCAGAGCATCCCATACCCCACTGCTGAAAGGAAAATACGTGCAGTATTAAGATACAGCAATGTCACTAACTGCAGCTTTGGCAGAAGCATCAAACAGAGTGGCAACAATAATTAATCCATGCAAGAAAGTCATATAAGCAAAGAACTTTCTGTATTTAACCACGCCTGGAGAAGTAACACCCAGAATGGCAACACCAACAACCCAGGACCCTGCACATCCTCCCAGCACTGCAGCACCCCACACCCTGTTCTCACTAAGTGGATACTTTGTATGACACAAATGTGTATATCCTAAATTGCAACTGAAAAAAGAAACTGTTAAACTGCTCAGTTCAATATGCTCAGCCAGAGATGATGCACCTCACAAATTGTCACCTCCCTTACGTTATCCTCAGCTGCTCTACTCTGCCCCATCCAAGGAATAAACTATACGAAATCAGCACTTACATGAGTGAGGAAACAAAGCATTACTTACAGGTAGCAGTCAGATACCGCTCTCCTGCAAGTGTCTATAAATAAAAAGCCATGGTGTGAGTGCCAAAAACAACTGTCAGGCTGATGCTGGCATCAGAAATCTCTCTCATACTCATTCTTCCTGTAGCTTCAACCTATACAAAGCGCATTAGGTGCACCCCGTTCCTCTCAGCACTGCAAAACACTATGGTTTCATGATTAAAACCACCAAGTCCTTATTGCTGTTGGACTCATTAGGTGAAACGCTGAGGGTGTCTTGCTGGAAGTAGGTACTGTACGGAGGAGAAGGATCTCCTTTACAACAGAGAGGTCATTTCTTTTCTGTCTCAGCAGAAATCTCATTTGTTTCCTGTCTCAGAACTTTCACATGGTGGTTACACCCTGCCCCTTTTCACAGGCATTTAAGGGTTGTAAATTTCGTGGGTTTCCTCTTATCACTTCTGCTTCCTTCTCTAGTGTCTGCTCTGGAGCCTCCACCTCATCCTCCCTTCCTGCATTTACGGAGGCTCTGTCTACAATTTCCTCTGTTTCCAGACTCAACACACACCCAAAACAACCTCTCACCTTCACTCTATTGAAGCATTTCCACCTGCTCCTTCACTCATTGGATGCTTCCTCCCCACCTCCAGCTCAGACCTACCCTTCCTCTCCCACCCTTGCGTCCCGCCCCGGCGGCTAGTGACACCTCCTGCCTGTTACCAGGATGTGCAGACGTGGGAGCCACAACTGGCAAGGACCAAAGCATGAAGACAGCACAAGGGACGCATCAAATCCTGCCATTTCCTCCTCTACCATTTATCAAACTAAATAAGCGCACAGCTCCTGAATGGTTGGGTGTTAATCCTCCTTCCTGCTACCACAACTTCCTCTCACTAGGTCCTGATTTGGGGCCTGCCTCCACATCACCCTCGAAACCCAGGACAACACCTCTCCATCTCTATCCAATACAAGCTCAAGAGTGCTCTACTTCCAAAATGCTCCATCTGTCCTTTGTTCCCAGGCACAGCCCTGCCATGGCACCTGCTTGCATCCCCCCACTCTGCTGACAGTCCTGAGGCACAGGCAACCCACCACCACTCACCAACAACCCTGTATAGGGGCAGAAAAAGGCAACTCTGACTGAGCCTGAGGAAGTTTCTTTCCCAAAATCCAGTGAGAAGCAGGGGCTGCCGTGAGACATGTCATAACATTTTTTGTTCTGCTGTAGGAGGTCAGCAAAGAAGCTTCTAAAACCAGGGGAGGTTTGTTCCCATCGGTTTTTTAATCTTAAACAGCTGTAATAATGTTAGGAGGGGAGAGCAAAGGACATTAGCTTGATAGGAGTTCAGACAGCCAAAATATTAAGCACATAAAAATAGAGCTGGGTATGAAAGAGCTTTAACTACCGGTTTCACCACATTAAATCACTCTGGGGCCTTAAATACCCAGCTAACAGCAAACACAGCTTTAACATGATTCGCATGGCTGAGCTCTGCCATCCAGGCGGTTGCCGAGGATGAGTTCGCATCCTCGGTCCCGTTCTTGGCAAGGAAAGCTGGCTCACCCTACACTTAGCCAGTGCATCTCAGCAAGGTAACCACAAATATTTTTACGAGTGGCTTTTTTTTTCAAAGACAATATGCACTGAGAGGATCACACTAGCCTTATTTTTTGTTGTTTTTGTTTTCCTCGGCAGAAGCACATTTAGCAAGACAATGATCCTGACTTAATTTGCATCAACCGACTACTGCTCCTGCTTACAGGATTATGCCCTGGTCTTTAGAGGGGAAATACATGCATGGGAGGGAGAGAAAAAAGTGACTTCCTTGAATTCGGTACATCAATAATCTACCTTGTTAAGTCAAGTTATTTAAATCCATGTCTTCTTAGCTTCAAGGACAAGAGACAGCTCAGTGTTTCCTCGGACAAAACACAGCCCTAGGAGGCCGGCCAACACAATGATGTTTCAGAGGTGAGAGAATGAAGCCAGTTTAGAGAAGATAAAAGGCCATTTGGGTAGAGACCCCTGCTGATCCTATGAAAGTGTCTCCTTTTCAATTTGGGAGGCTTTTAAAACTGCATTTGTTACTGACCATACCTTCCCCAGAAAGCCACTTGGGATCTGATTTCACTTCCCACCCCCACCTAGAAGAGGGTCCGTGGCCGATAGCTGGGGGGCAGGTACCAGCACATCCTGCAAATCCGACCAGTCCCTACACACAACAGCCCACCAAGACCCAGCCTCTGAGGCCGAGCCGCAAATAACTCCTCATCATCACCTTCGCCCAAATCCCGAAACCAAATACCAACATCCAAATAAACTTGTCCAAACGCACGCTCGGGCCGCGAAGGCATTTCCGTACCCCGATCAGAGTGTTTTCGGGCAGGACTCGACTCATTTCAGCTCCCCGCCAGCAGGCTGAGGGATGCTCGGGCAGGAGGCAGGTCAGCACCCAGCTGCCTGCCCGGCGGCAGCCCCGGGCTCGGCACCGAAGGCAGGCTCGGACTCCCCGGCACACAGCGGCTTTCGCGGGTGCGTTTGCTGCCCGCTCCTATTGTGTAAATGACAAACAAACCCGGAGCCCCTCCGTGTCCCCTCCGCTCGCTCCCGCCGCGGAGCTGCCCGCCCGAGCCGGCTGGGACTGCGGGCAGCGGGGCCAGGGGAGCCGGCCGGCCCGCGCAGGGCAGGGCGGGGAAAGTTTGCAAAGAAAAGAACCG